>JAVLUZ010000371.1:0-384243 GCA_036768485.1 Mermis nigrescens | reverse complement strand
ACGTATTCCGACAAGAATAAAATTACGTTATTCAGAACGCCGATTCAGCTATACGTAATTCACGTTATTCAGAATGCCAATTGAGCTATATGTAAAAAAGCTGTCAAAAGGATAAGAAAAATTTATTCTCTTATCGCGAGTGCAGGCTAATTTGCCATTACTGCCAAAGAAGAAAAAGCAACTAATTAGTGATTTTCTTCAATATGCATGTTGACAAAAAAGCGCCTAATTGTTTTGGCCATGCTTGGAGTATGGCACTCATCCAAGCGATGGAACATTATTTGGCGTTTGATCCCTTAAATTGCGATTGACGTATTCCGACAAGAATAAAATTACGTTATTCAGAATGCCAATTGCAGCTATACGTAATTCATGTTATTCAGAATGCCAATTGAGCTATACGTAAAAAAGCCGTCAAAGGATAAGAAAAAATTTATTCCCTTATTGCGAGTGCTGCCTAATTTGCCATTACTGCCAAAGAAGAAAAAGCGACAAATTAGTGATTTTCTTCAATATGCATGTTGACAAAAAAGCGCCTAATTGTTTTGGCCAAGCTTGGAGTATGCCACTCATCCAAGCAATGGAACGTTATTTGGCGTTTGATCCGTTAAATTGCAATTGACGTATTCCGACAAGAATAAAATTACATTATTTAGAACGCCGATTGCGCTATACGTAATTCACGTTATTCAGAATGCCAATTGAGCTATACGTAAAAAAGCTGTCAAAGGATAAGAAAAAATTTATTCCCTTATCGCGAGTGCCGCCTAATTTGCCATTACTGCCGAAGAAGAAAAAGCAACAAATTAGTGATTTTCTTCAATATGCATGTTGACAAAAATGCGCCTGATTGTTTTGGCCAAGCTTGGAGTATGCCACTCATCCAAGCAATGGAACGTTATTTGGCGTTTGATCCGTTAAATTTCGATTAACGTATTCCGACAAGAATAAAATTATGTTATTCAGAATGCCGATTCAGCTATACGTAATTCATGTTATTCAGAATGCCAATTGAGCTATATGTAAAAAAGCTATCAAAGGATAAGAAAAAATTTATTCTCTTATTGCGAGTGCAGCCTAATTTGCCGTTACTGCCGAAGAAGAAAAAGCGACAAATTAGTGATTTTCTTCAATATGCATGTTGACAAAAAAGCGCCTAATTGTTTTGGCCATGCTTGGAGTATGGCACTCATCCAAGCAATGGAACATTATTTGGCGTTTGATCCCTTAAATTGCGATTGATGTATTCCGACAAGAATAAAATTACATTATTTAGAACGCCAATTGCAGCTATACGTAATTCATGTTATTCAAAATGCCAATTGAGCTATACGTAAAAAAGCTGTCAAAGGATAAGAAAAAATTTATTCCCTTATCGCGAGTGCTGCCTAATTTGCCATTACTGCCAAAGAAGAAAAAGCAACAAATTAGTGATTTTCTTCAATATGCATGTTGACAAAAATGCGCCTGATTGTTTTGGCCAAGCTTGGAGTATGCCACTCATCCAAGCAATGGAACGTTATTTGGCGTTTGATCCGTTAAATTGCAATTGACGTATTCCGACAAGAATAAAATTACATTATTTAGAACGCCAATTGCGCTATACGTAATTCACGTTATTCAAAATGCCAATTGAGCTATATGTAAAAAAGCTGTCAAAGGATAAGAAAAAATTTATTCCCTTATCGCGAGTGCTGCCTAATTTGCCATTACTGCCGAAGAAGAAAAAGCAACAAATTAGTGATTTTCTTCAATATGCATGTTGACAAAAATGCGCCTGATTGTTTTGGCCAAGCTTGGAGTATGCCACTCATCCAAGCAATGGAACGTTATTTGGCGTTTGATCCGTTAAATTTTGATTAACGTATTCCGACAAGAATAAAATTATGTTATTCAGAATGCCGATTCAGCTATACATAATTCATGTTATTCAGAATGCCAATTGAGCTATATGTAAAAAAGCCATCAAAGGATAAGAAAAAATTTATTCTCTTATTGCGAGTGCAGGCTAATTTGCCATTACTGCCAAAGAAGAAAAAGCAACAAATTAGTGATTTTCTTCAATATGCATGTTGACAAAAAAGCGCCTAATTGTTTTGGCCAAGCTTGGAGTATGCCACTCATCCAAGCAATGGAACATTATTTGGCGTTTGATCCCTTAAATTGCAATTGACGTATTCCGACAAGAATAAAATTACATTATTTAGAACGCCAATTGCGCTATACGTAATTCACGTTATTCAAAATGCCAATTGAGCTATATGTAAAAAAGCTGTCAAAGGATAAGAAAAAATTTATTCCCTTATCGCGAGTGCTGCCTAATTTGCCATTACTGCCGAAGAAGAAAAAGCAACAAATTAGTGATTTTCTTCAATATGCATGTTGACAAAAATGCGCCTGATTGTTTTGGCCAAGCTTGGAGTATGCCACTCATCCAAGCAATGGAACGTTATTTGGCTTTTAATCCGTTAAATTTTGATTAACGTATTCCGACAAGAATAAAATTATGTTATTCAGAATGCTGATTCAGCTATACATAATTCATGTTATTCAGAATGCCAATTGAGCTATATGTAAAAAAGCCATCAAAGGATAAGAAAAAATTTATTCTCTTATTGCGAGTGCAGGCTAATTTGCCATTACTGCCAAAGAAGAAAAAGCAACAAATTAGTGATTTTCTTCAATATGCATGTTGACAAAAATGCGCCTGATTGTTTTGGCCAAGCTTGGAGTATGCCACTCATCCAAGCAATGGAACGTTATTTGGCGTTTGATCCGTTAAATTGCGATTGACGTATTCCGACAAGAATAAAATTACATTATTTAGAACGCCAATTGCGCTATACGTAATTCACGTTATTCAAAATGCCAATTGAGCTATACGTAAAAAAGCTGTCAAAGGATAAGAAAAAATTTATTCTCTTATCGCGAGTGCTGCCTAATTTGCCATTACTGCCAAAGAAGAAAAAGCAACAAATTAGTGATTTTCTTCAATATGCATGTTGACAAAAATGCGCCTAATTGTTTTGGCCATGCTTGGAGTATGCCACTCATCCAAGCAATGGAACGTTATTTGGCGTTTGATCCGTTAAATTGCGATTGACGTATTCCGACAAGAATAAAATTACATTATTTAGAACGCCAATTGCAGCTATACGTAATTCACGTTATTCAAAATGCCAATTGAGCTATACGTAAAAAAGCTGTCAAAGGATAAGAAAAAATTTATTCCCTTATCGCGAGTGCTGCCTAATTTGCCATTACTGCCGAAGAAGAAAAAGCAACAAATTAGTGATTTTCTTCAATATGCATGTTGACAAAAATGCGCCTGATTGTTTTGGCCAAGCTTGGAGTATGCCACTCATCCAAGCAATGGAACGTTATTTGGCGTTTGATCCGTTAAATTGCGATTGACGTATTCCGACAAGAATAAAATTACGTTATTCAGAATGCCGATTCAGCTATACGTAATTCACGTTATTCAGAATGCCAATTGAGCTATACGTAAAAAAGCCGTCAAAGGATAAGAAAAAATTTATTCTCTTATTGCGAGTGCAGCCTAATTTGCCATTACTGCCAAAGAAGAAAAAGCGACAAATTAGTGATTTTCTTCAATATGCATGTTGACAAAAAAGCGCCTAATTGTTTTGGCCAAGCTTGGAGTATGCCACTCATCCAAGCAATGGAACATTATTTGGCGTTTGATCCCTTAAATTGCAATTGACGTATTCCGACAAGAATAAAATTACATTATTTAGAACGCCAATTGCAGCTATACGTAATTCATGTTATTCAAAATGCCAATTGAGCTATACGTAAAAAAGCTGTCAAAGGATAAGAAAAAATTTATTCCCTTATCGCGAGTGCTGCCTAATTTGCCGTTACTGCCGAAGAAGAAAAAGCAACAAATTAGTGATTTTCTTCAATATGCATGTTGACAAAAAAGCGCCTGATTGTTTTGGCCATGCTTGGAGTATGCCACTCATCCAAGCAATGGAACGTTATTTGGCGTTTGATCCGTTAAATTGTGATTGACGTATTCCGACAAGAATAAAATTACATTATTCAGAATGCCGATTGCAGCTATACGTAATTCATGTTATTCAGAATGCCAATTGAGCTATACGTAAAAAAGCCGTCAAAGGATAAGAAAAAATTTATTCTCTTATTGCGAGTGCCGCCTAATTTGCCATTACTGCCGAAGAAGAAAAAGCAACAAATTAGTGATTTTCTTCAATATGCATGTTGACAAAAATGCGCCTAATTGTTTTGGCCATGCTTGGAGTATGCCACTCATCCAAGCAATGGAACGTTATTTGGCGTTTGATCCGTTAAATTGCGATTGACGTATTCCGACAAGAATAAAATTACATTATTTAGAACGCCAATTGCGCTATACGTAATTCACGTTATTCAGAATGCCAATTGAGCTATACGTAAAAAAGCTGTCAAAGGATAAGAAAAAATTTATTCTCTTATCGCGAGTGCCGCCTAATTTGCCGTTACTGCCAAAGAAGAAAAAGCAACAAATTAGTGATTTTCTTCAATATGCATGTTGACGAAAAAGCGCCTAATTGTTTTGGCCATGCTTGGAGTATGCCACTCATCCAAGCAATGGAACGTTATTTGGCGTTTGATCCCTTAAATTGCGATTGACGTATTCCGACAAGAATAAAATTACATTATTTAGAACGCCAATTGCAGCTATACGTAATTCACGTTATTCAGAATGCCAATTGAGCTATACGTAAAAAAGCTGTCAAAGGATAAGAAAAAATTTATTCTCTTATCGCGAGTGCCGCCTAATTTGCCATTACTGCCAAAGAAGAAAAAGCGACAAATTAGTGATTTTCTTCAATATGCATGTTGACAAAAAAGCGCCTAATTGTTTTGGCCATGCTTGGAGTATGCCACTCATCCAAGCAATGGAACGTTATTTGGCGTTTGATCCGTTAAATTGCGATTGACGTATTCCGACAAGAATAAAATTACATTATTTAGAACGCCGATTGAGCTATACGTAATTCACGTTATTCAGAATGCCAATTGAGCTATACGTAAAAAAGCTGTCAAAGGATAAGAAAAAATTTATTCCCTTATCGCGAGTGCCGCCTAATTTGCCATTACTGCCAAAGAAGAAAAAGCGACAAATTAGTGATTTTCTTCAATATGCATGTTGACAAAAAAGCGCCTAATTGTTTTGGCCAAGCTTGGAGTATGCCACTCATCCAAGCAATGGAACGTTATTTGGCGTTTGATCCGTTAAATTGCAATTGACGTATTCCGACAAGAATAAAATTACATTATTTAGAACGCCAATTGCGCTATACGTAATTCACGTTATTCAGAATGCCAATTGAGCTATACGTAAAAAAGCTGTCAAAGGATAAGAAAAAATTTATTCTCTTATCGCGAGTGCCGCCTAATTTGCCGTTACTGCCAAAGAAGAAAAAGCGACAAATTAGTGATTTTCTTCAATATGCATGTTGACAAAAAAGCGCCTAATTGTTTTGGCCATGCTTGGAGTATGCCACTCATCCAAGCAATGGAACGTTATTTGGCGTTTGATCCCTTAAATTGCGATTGACGTATTCCGACAAGAATAAAATTACATTATTTAGAACGCCGATTGCAGCTATACGTAATTCACGTTATTCAGAATGCCAATTGAGCTATACGTAAAAAAGCTGTCAAAGGATAAGAAAAAATTTATTCTCTTATCGCGAGTGCCGCCTAATTTGCCGTTACTGCCAAAGAAGAAAAAGCGACAAATTAGTGATTTTCTTCAATATGCATGTTGACAAAAAAGCGCCTAATTGTTTTGGCCATGCTTGGAGTATGCCACTCATCCAAGCAATGGAACGTTATTTGGCGTTTGATCCCTTAAATTGCGATTGACGTATTCCGACAAGAATAAAATTACATTATTTAGAACGCCAATTGCGCTATACGTAATTCACGTTATTCAGAATGCCAATTGAGCTATACGTAAAAAAGCTGTCAAAGGATAAGAAAAAATTTATTCTCTTATCGCGAGTGCCGCCTAATTTGCCGTTACTGCCAAAGAAGAAAAAGCAACAAATTAGTGATTTTCTTCAATATGCATGTTGACGAAAAAGCGCCTAATTGTTTTGGCCATGCTTGGAGTATGCCACTCATCCAAGCAATGGAACGTTATTTGGCGTTTGATCCCTTAAATTGCGATTGACGTATTCCGACAAGAATAAAATTACATTATTTAGAACGCCAATTGCGCTATACGTAATTCACGTTATTCAGAATGCCAATTGAGCTATACGTAAAAAAAGCTGTCAAAGGATAAGAAAAAATTTATTCTCTTATCGCGAGTGCCGCCTAATTTGCCATTACTGCCAAAGAAGAAAAAGCGACAAATTAGTGATTTTCTTCAATATGCATGTTGACAAAAATGCGCCTAATTGTTTTGGCCATGCTTGGAGTATGCCACTCATCCAAGCAATGGAACGTTATTTGGCGTTTGATCCGTTAAATTGCGATTGACGTATTCCGACAAGAATAAAATTACATTATTTAGAATGCCGATTCAGCTATACGTAATTCACGTTATTCAGAATGCCGATTGAGCTATACGTAAAAAAGCCGTCAAAGGATAAGAAAAAATTTATTCTCTTATCGCGAGTGCCGCCTAATTTGCCGTTACTGCCGAAGAAGAAAAAGCGACAAATTAGTGATTTTCTTCAATATGCATGTTGACAAAAAAGCGCCTAATTGTTTTGGCCATGCTTGGAGTATGCCACTCATCCAAGCAATGGAACGTTATTTGGCGTTTGATCCCTTAAATTGCAATTGACGTATTCCGACAAGAATAAAATTACATTATTTAGAACGCCAATTGCGCTATACGTAATTCACGTTATTCAGAATGCCAATTGAGCTATACGTAAAAAAGCTGTCAAAGGATAAGAAAAAATTTATTCTCTTATCGCGAGTGCCACCTAATTTGCCATTACTGCCAAAGAAGAAAAAGCGACAAATTAGTGATTTTCTTCAATATGCATGTTGACGAAAAAGCGCCTAATTGTTTTGGCCATGCTTGGAGTATGCCACTCATCCAAGCAATGGAACGTTATTTGGCGTTTGATCCCTTAAATTGCGATTGACGTATTCCGACAAGAATAAAATTACATTATTTAGAACGCCAATTGCGCTATACGTAATTCACGTTATTCAGAATGCCAATTGAGCTATACGTAAAAAAGCCGTCAAAGGATAAGAAAAAATTTATTCTCTTATCGCGAGTGCCGCCTAATTTGCCGTTACTGCCGAAGAAGAAAAAGCGACAAATTAGTGATTTTCTTCAATATGCATGTTGACAAAAAAGCGCCTAATTGTTTTGGCCATGCTTGGAGTATGCCACTCATCCAAGCAATGGAACGTTATTTGGCGTTTGATCCCTTAAATTGCAATTGACGTATTCCGACAAGAATAAAATTACATTATTTAGAACGCCAATTGCGCTATACGTAATTCACGTTATTCAGAATGCCGATTGAGCTATACGTAAAAAAGCCGTCAAAGGATAAGAAAAAATTTATTCTCTTATCGCGAGTGCCGCCTAATTTGCCGTTACTGCCAAAGAAGAAAAAGCGACAAATTAGTGATTTTCTTCAATATGCATGTTGACGAAAAAGCGCCTAATTGTTTTGGCCATGCTTGGAGTATGCCACTCATCCAAGCAATGGAACGTTATTTGGCGTTTGATCCCTTGAATTGCAATTGACGTATTCCGACAAGAATAAAATTACATTATTTAGAACGCCGATTGCGCTATACGTAATTCACGTTATTCAGAATGCCAATTGAGCTATACGTAAAAAAGCTGTCAAAGGATAAGAAAAAATTTATTCTCTTATCGCGAGTGCCGCCTAATTTGCCATTACTGCCGAAGAAGAAAAAGCAACAAATTAGTGATTTTCTTCAATATGCATGTTGACAAAAAAGCGCCTAATTGTTTTGGCCATGCTTGGAGTATGCCACTCATCCAAGCAATGGAACGTTATTTGGCGTTTGATCCGTTAAATTGCGATTGACGTATTCCGACAAGAATAAAATTACATTATTTAGAACGCCGATTGCAGCTATACGTAATTCACGTTATTCAGAATGCCGATTGAGCTATACGTAAAAAAGCTGTCAAAGGATAAGAAAAAATTTATTCTCTTATCGCGAGTGCCGCCTAATTTGCCGTTACTGCCGAAGAAGAAAAAGCGACAAATTAGTGATTTTCTTCAATATGCATGTTGACGAAAAAGCGCCTAATTGTTTTGGCCATGCTTGGAGTATGCCACTCATCCAAGCAATGGAACGTTATTTGGCGTTTGATCCCTTAAATTGCGATTGACGTATTCCGACAAGAATAAAATTACATTATTTAGAACGCCAATTGCGCTATACGTAATTCACGTTATTCAGAATGCCAATTGAGCTATACGTAAAAAAGCTGTCAAAGGATAAGAAAAAATTTATTCTCTTATCGCGAGTGCCGCCTAATTTGCCATTACTGCCAAAGAAGAAAAAGCGACAAATTAGTGATTTTCTTCAATATGCATGTTGACGAAAAAGCGCCTAATTGTTTTGGCCATGCTTGGAGTATGCCACTCATCCAAGCAATGGAACGTTATTTGGCGTTTGATCCCTTAAATTGCGATTGACGTATTCCGACAAGAATAAAATTACATTATTTAGAACGCCAATTGCGCTATACGTAATTCACGTTATTCAGAATGCCAATTGAGCTATACGTAAAAAAGCTGTCAAAGGATAAGAAAAAATTTATTCCCTTATCGCGAGTGCCGCCTAATTTGCCATTACTGCCGAAGAAGAAAAAGCGACAAATTAGTGATTTTCTTCAATATGCATGTTGACAAAAATGCGCCTGATTGTTTTGGCCAAGCTTGGAGTATGCCACTCATCCAAGCAATGGAACGTTATTTGGCGTTTGATCCGTTAAATTGCGATTGACGTATTCCGACAAGAATAAAATTACGTTATTCAGAATGCCGATTCAGCTATACGTAATTCATGTTATTCAGAATGCCGATTGAGCTATACGTAAAAAAGCCGTCAAAGGATAAGAAAAAATTTATTCTCTTATCGCGAGTGCCGCCTAATTTGCCGTTACTGCCAAAGAAGAAAAAGCGACAAATTAGTGATTTTCTTCAATATGCATGTTGACAAAAAAGCGCCTAATTGTTTTGGCCATGCTTGGAGTATGCCACTCATCCAAGCAATGGAACGTTATTTGGCGTTTGATCCCTTAAATTGCAATTGACGTATTCCGACAAGAATAAAATTACATTATTTAGAACGCCAATTGCGCTATACGTAATTCACGTTATTCAGAATGCCAATTGAGCTATACGTAAAAAAAGCTGTCAAAGGATAAGAAAAAATTTATTCTCTTATCGCGAGTGCCGCCTAATTTGCCATTACTGCCAAAGAAGAAAAAGCGACAAATTAGTGATTTTCTTCAATATGCATGTTGACAAAAAAGCGCCTAATTGTTTTGGCCATGCTTGGAGTATGCCACTCATCCAAGCAATGGAACGTTATTTGGCGTTTGATCCCTTAAATTGCGATTGACGTATTCCGACAAGAATAAAATTACATTATTTAGAACGCCGATTGCAGCTATACGTAATTCACGTTATTCAGAATGCCAATTGAGCTATACGTAAAAAAGCTGTCAAAGGATAAGAAAAAATTTATTCTCTTATCGTGAGTGCCGCCTAATTTGCCATTACTGCCAAAGAAGAAAAAGCAACAAATTAGTGATTTTCTTCAATATGCATGTTGACGAAAAAGCGCCTAATTGTTTTGGCCATGCTTGGAGTATGCCACTCATCCAAGCAATGGAACGTTATTTGGCGTTTGATCCCTTAAATTGCAATTGACGTATTCCGACAAGAATAAAATTACATTATTTAGAACGCCAATTGCGCTATACGTAATTCACGTTATTCAGAATGCCGATTGAGCTATACGTAAAAAAAGCTGTCAAAGGATAAGAAAAAATTTATTCTCTTATCGCGAGTGCCGCCTAATTTGCCGTTACTGCCAAAGAAGAAAAAGCAACAAATTAGTGATTTTCTTCAATATGCATGTTGACGAAAAAGCGCCTAATTGTTTTGGCCATGTTTGGAGTATGCCACTCATCCAAGCAATGGAACGTTATTTGGCGTTTGATCCCTTAAATTGCGATTGACGTATTCCGACAAGAATAAAATTACATTATTTAGAACGCCAATTGCGCTATACGTAATTCACGTTATTCAGAATGCCAATTGAGCTATACATAAAAAAGCTGTCAAAGGATAAGAAAAAATTTATTCTCTTATCGCGAGTGCCACCTAATTTGCCATTACTGCCGAAGAAGAAAAAGCGACAAATTAGTGATTTTCTTCAATATGCATGTCAACAAAAATACGCCTGATTGGTCTCGCCAAGCTTGGAGTATGCCACTCAACCAATTGATGAAACGTTATATGGCGTTCAATCCGTGAAATTACGATTGACGTATTCCGACAAGAATAAAATTACGTTATTCAGAATGCCGATTCAGCTATACGTAATTCATGTTATTCAGAATGCCGATTGAGCTATACGTAGAAAAAGCCGTCAAAGGATAAGAAAAAATTTATTCTCTTATTGCGAGTGCCGCCTAATTTGCCGTTACTGCCAAAGAAGAAAAAGCGACAAATTAGTGATTTTCTTCAATATGCATGTTGACAAAAAAGCGCCTAATTGTTTTGGCCATGCTTGGAGTATGCCACTCATCCAAGCAATGGAACATTATTTGGCGTTTGATCCCTTAAATTGCGATTGACGTATTCCGACAAGAATAAAATTACATTATTTAGAACGCCAATTGCGCTATACGTAATTCACGTTATTCAGAATGCCAATTGAGCTATACGTAAAAAAGCTGTCAAAGGATAAGAAAAAATTTATTCTCTTATCGCGAGTGCCACCTAATTTGCCATTACTGCCAAAGAAGAAAAAGCGACAAATTAGTGATTTTCTTCAATATGCATGTTGACGAAAAAGCGCTAATTATATATCAGATCAGATCAATGCTATATTCACAATCTGCCAGCTCATTGCCGGGAATAGTTTTAAAATTTATGACCAAGCTTGCATAAAACCAACCATACCATCACAGTTGTTTTCATTTTTTAAACTATTTTTAAAAGGCATTTAACATTAAAATTTCAATACAATTTCAAAGTTGTTACATTTTTTGAAATATAATATTTTATGTGAAGATAATTTTCAAAATTAAAATTCTTGTAAAATTTTGAAATTGAAGTTAACGAACTTAAATTATTTTTGAGGGATCATAAAATTAAGCTGAGACTAAATATCAGAAATGAGCTCCTTCATTTGAAGCAGTGTTATAAATTAAAAAAATCATCTCTTAACTAATTCAAGAATTTAAATCACAATTGTGCTGCTTTATTGATACCTGTAAAGTTTAGTTAAAAATGACATATTAAATTTCATATTAAAAACCCTTAATTTAAACATAAGCGTTGAATTTTGATTTTATCAATTCATGCTTGCAAAAAAGCTTTTGCCTTATTCCATTTCTTGCAAATAAATATTTTTCTGATTTCCTAAATTTCAATTTTATTCAATGTTGGTAATTTCATTTAAAAACAAGTCAAGTTGTAGATCTTTTGGAACGTTTTAAGGTGTGTATAGAAAACATCTTTGGGTTGCTTAACAATTGAGTGCTAGGTCATGGTATTGCCAACAAACATGAGCATATATTATGTAGGCGCATGCATTGATTATAGTCTGCCCAAATGACTCAGGAAATGGGCTACCAAAAATCAATACAATTCCAGGTTATTATTCAACAATTATGCATGTATTAGGTCAATTTTTACCTATGTACATGCATGCGTGTTAATTAAAATTAAGTGACCCTTGCTCTTTGCTCACGCACATTTATATGACCTCATTCTTGGTCTCTTAGAACTTCAATTTGTTTATTTGTCGAAAATCTATAAAACATCTGTCAAACTTCAATTTGCACAACATCAAAGTACATATTAGAGATTTGTCACACTTTGTCTCAAGGTTCGACAAACTCTGATGTGCATTCAATTGAAGTTCTTTAGAAGTTTATCAATCTTTGATTAGCATCTTATTGAAGTTACAGTTTAATATAGAACTTCAATCAAAGTTATTTATCAAAATTCTATACAACTTCTTAGAAGTTTGATAGTCTTCTATAGAATTTCTATCAAAATTATTTATCAAACTTCTATGGAACTTCTTCAAAGTTCTTCATCAAAGTTCTATAGAACTTCTTTGAAGTTTGACAGTCTTCTATAGAAGTTCAATCACAAGTTATTTATCAAACTTCAATAGAACTTTTTTTGAGGTTCTTTATCAAACTTCTATAGAACTTCTTTGAAATTCAACAGTCTTCTATAGAACTTTGATCAAAGTTATTTATCAAACTTCTATAGAACCTCTTTGAAGTACTTCATCAAACCTGTATAGAACTTCTACCAAAGTTCGTTACTGAACCATGAATCATTTTTTTGACTATTTTTGATCACTTGTGCAACATAAAAGATTTTGTGGCAGAATATGTGCGTTTTTTGACTATATCTTAAGCAGTTTTCTACACACCTGAATGTGGGTGGTTTGGGGAGGTATGCACCCCCCAGAAACCAAAATACCCCCCCCCCAGAAATTAAAATACCTACCCCAGAATTCAATTTTTGAAAATTTTTCGTTTTTTTCGCAATTTTTCGATGTCAATGGATATTGCCTGATGAGAAACGTCAAAAAATGGTGTTTTTATCACCATACCATAATTTTTAAGGCCATTTTTTGACCTTCAAAAAATCTTGCACCCCTTCCAGAATTTTCCTGCTGCCCTCATATGGTTTTCTAGATATTTAAAATTTAAAAAGAAATTTATAATCCTCATTTAAAGGTGCATAAGATGCAATAATCTTTATTGTTTGGTGATATAAAGCAAGAATGTTATAGCCAGTTAAGCACTAGCAATTTCAGCCAAAAAGTTAAAAGTGAAACGGTTTTTCAGATCCAACTTTTGACCCATTCAATATTATTCCCGCGAACTAGCATATTTAGATACCCCATAAAATTCTGCATTACATGCTTACAGCTATGATGTTAGACTCTGTTGGTCATGTTAAAGTAGGAGAAATAAATACCATTCTTGGTTACTAGACATTGTCAATACCACTGACTCTTCTGACAAAACTATTGCACACAAAGCCTGAGCCGGTCAAATTTGGCTCTAGTAAACAGTTTATATGTTTGAGTCAGCAGTTTATACAGCATGTTTGAATTGAATTTAGAGATAAGTGCTGACACAAGCTAGCGTTTTTTCACTAAACTCTCTATCAGTGGTTTTGATAATAGGCTGAGTGCATTTGACAAAAACTATTTATTAAATAGAGCTTTCATTTATCTTTGTTTTAGGAATATTCTACTAGCTTAGAAATAAGCTACTTTTGAGTTTGCTACAGCTATACCTAAATGCAGTGGGATAGATGAAGTCAAGGAACTTTATTTGTCATAAAAACAGCTACTTGAAGTGATCCTACACCAATTTGTGAATGTCTACCATGCTGGTGACATCACCAGACAAAGCAATCTTAATCAGCAAGGAATACTTTTGTCTATGCAAAGTGGGATCGCTCGAGGCGAACAAGTACAAGTTTGTATTGTACTACATGGTTGCTCAATTGGTATTTCTAATGGGGGATGGTCTCAAGCAGCCTACAAAGCCAGGCCCCAACACGTGCACCCATTTAAGCACAATGGGAAAAGTGATATGCTGCTCATCATCCCTATTGCAAAATGAAATACAAAGCATGGCTTGCTGTCAGAAGACAACAATCCGTTTTTGGAAGCTTATCTGGCCGCACAAAGAAAAATGACATCAACACTATGATGAGAGGACAACTGTCCTAGCGTCTTTGCAAATTGCTGCCTGGAGCCCATTAAGAAAATGTTTCCAAAGTGATATGCAATGTTATGGTACAACAATTTACTAAGAATAAACCGGGCTTAAGAAAGCTATAAATCCATGTGTTGTGGGAAAATTATTAAAAATTAATAACTTCGATATCAATAAACAAGTACAAAAATTGGATAGGGATTTAAGCAGATATGCACAAAGTTATAAAAGGGTTCAGGGGATCCAGACCATAAATGCAAATGGTGGGTTGGGGGTTAACTCACGCTAGATTGAAAAATGGAAATTCAAGGAAAAAATCAGGCAAAGTGCACTGTAAAAAGCAGTTGCAACTACACAAAACTTATGTTACTGGTTGCCACAACTTTGCATGTCTCATCTACACAATAACATTGTGTTACGCCTACAGAGAAAAATTAAGTCAGTCCAACATGAATGAAAGCCTATTTGCCTTCAAAAGAGCACAGTATTATTGTCTCAAAGCAGCACAATTTTTGTGTCAATCCAAGGTAACTTTTATATTTCCTGAAATATCAATTTTTTGTGCACAACATGCTGACATTTGTCCACTAAGAAATTTTTTTCCTGGTGGATTTGTAAAGCCCAAATTCAGCTCACTTCAGAGAAGTAAAAATTTGGCATCACAGTGATTTAGTTTCAGAATACATAGATGTATACCTACCTGCTCATTTGATTTTCAACATCTATTCAAATTCTATCAAAACCTTGTTTAAATTAATTGAAACTAAGCACACAGCATTCACCTGAAAATTGCAACATGACAATCAGAGATTGATGCTTTAAAAAATTAAGGCACATGACATGGCATTATATCGAGCCAAACAAGCTGAGTGAGATATGAATACTGCTAGACAATGACATAGCAAAAACGAACATTACAAGATAAAGCAATCAGTCTGTGATAAAACAATGCAATTAAAACAAATTCAGAGACAAAGCTATCAAACCAGCTTACAGTATCAAAACAAAACAGTTATAAACACAAAACATAAGACAAAGTGATGGAATAAAACTTCAAAGTAATAAACAGGCTGGTATTCATACACATAATGGCTTGAAATTGCAAATTAGGAGCCCTAACCACACATGAGCAGGGGGTCTGACTGAACCTCTCCAGTGATTGGACCGGAGGGTACTTTTTGGACCTCAGCCTGGCTGAGGCCGAGGCGACTTGAAATCCTTGCCTTGGCTGAGGCTGAGGGTAATGCAGAGGGTCGAGTTTATGCACCTATACCCAGAAATAGTTCTTTTAGAACATTTTGTATGTATATAAGTAGTAACGCATGCTACCCTAGACCGCAAATTTGCGGTCTAGGGTAGCATGCGTATGCAAAATATAGGTACATATGTTTTGTGCCCAGTTTTCGTGTTATGTAAACAAGACTAGCTACACGTGTTTTGTGCGCAGTTTTCGTCAGTATCACGCAGTATAGTTGTATGTGATATGTGTGCGGCAGGCGGATAATCCAATTAATTAGGTAAATACAGTGGGGTGTAGCAGGCGTCTTTCGCTGTTTTTTCAAGTTACAGTACTTGTCGTGTAAACAGTGCTGCTGGATCTACGTAAAATCATACGTTAATTAATACCTATACATACTAGCTTCTGGTACTTAGCCATGGAGTGGTTTGAATTCGAAAATGAAACACGCAGTGAACACAATAAGCATTTGCCCACCACCACAACCCTGAAACATCAGTTTCCATTTATCAAATGTACATCCATTTTTCGTTGTCTTAAAAATAAGTTTTAATTTATAAACATTTCATTCTAATAGCCAGCACAAATGATATTTATGTATTTCTTGCGCTTTTAAAAATAATTTTTAATAAACTATACATTTAATCAAATTATATTTTACGAAATATATTATTCCAAATTATAAAATATTTAGTTAAACACTCAAGTGGTATAAAAATTTTAGTACTTGTATAATTAGTAATGAATAATATTTTATAAACAAAAATGAATTTACTTTCAAAAGTACGCAAGATGTTTATACTATTTCTAGTTAAAAAATCACTTTAAAACAAATGTGAAACAATATGAGTATATTTAAAATTGATTTATCAAAAAAAAATATACACCTTACAGTCTAAATTGTTAAACAAGTTTTATACGTAGGACAGACTGAATTTACTTTCAAAAGTATGCAAAATGTTTATACTATTTCGAAGTAAAAAACCAGTTTAAAACAAATGTGAAGCAATATAAGTATATCTAAAATTATTTTATCGAGAAAAATAAAAATATACCTTACCATTTAAATAGTTAAACAAGTTTTGTACGTAGAAGAGAGTGAATTTACTTTCAAAATTACGCAAAATGTTTATACTTTTAAAAATTCAATTTAAAACAAATGTAAAACAATATAAGTACATTTAAAATTAATTTATCGAGAAAAATATAAAGATACCTTACCGCCTAAATAACTAAACAAGTTTCATACATAGAAGAGATTGAATTTACTTTCAAAAGTATATAAAATCTTTATAGTATTTTTAGGGAAAAAAAAAAAAAAAAAAAAAAAAAAAATCAGTTTAATAAATTCTAACAAATGTATAACATTGTAAGTATATTTAAAATTAAATTAATAAAAAAAAAAATAAAAATCTATCTTACCATCCAACTCTTTGAATAACTTTCCAACGAAGGAAAGGCAAATCGCTTCCTCATTTAAGCGATATTCGAATTCGCCTGCGAACAACCAAAATCCGGTAACCTTTTTCAGGCCCGTCAGCTGATGTTCCATGTTTTGCTGACGGGCCCTTTCCTTATAAATATTTTTCGAGCATATCGACAAGCTCGGCCAGATCAAATTAGCAATTTTTTCTTTGAATCGTGGATTAGAGTCGACGCCTAAAAAGAATGAGAACATGAGCGAAAACCAACAAGCACAGCTTTAAAAAGTAAAATTTTAAATATAAGTTCAAAATTATATATATATACTTCTCACGATATCTTGAATTTTGATGAAATATGCTAGAAACTTAGCAGGAGGCAGCATAATTGACTCTAATATGTATATACGAATTTTGAAAATGAAACGTTTGAATTGTAAATTATATTGCTTTTAGTTTACTTAATGCGTGCGACACTGTGGTATACAAATATTTTAGAGTGGGTATTTATTTAAATATATGTAGCTCCATTGTCACTTACATAAAAGAATTTAATGGTCAGTTTGGGCAATATAATATTGTGTTTGCTTTGTACGCTTCTCATTTATAGTTTAAAATTAATTTTCTGTGGAGTATACAAATTTTTGAAAAATTCCCAGGTCACGCTCGCAAATAAAAGGAGCGAATATGAATATGAATTTTTATGCTACATAAAATATTTAATCAAAATTTCATTTATTAAGCGCAACCAATAGCCAAACCTATAACTTTATAATTTTACAGACGTACATACTTTGCTTTGACATGTGATTTTAAAAAAACACTTTTATTTATAATTAATTTTTCAACAAATGATGAAAAAATAACACTTCGCGTATATCCAATATATCACACTGTATAGTCGTAAAATACCTGACGAGAGTGATCCAACATGATAAGACTATCAAACTCGCCGTATATGATGCTTTCAACTCCTCCTGCGGGTAAAGCTTTATGAAAAACAATTTCTAAACTCGTGGTTCCCTCCCTTAGGAGCTCCCAGGAGTTGTTGTCAGCACCATCGGCGCTTAGTTCGAAAACAAAAAAAGTACAACCATTTTTAAATCGCTTTAAACTAATCATATTTCCTTTATCATCTTGCGAAATTCCTAAACCATCAAACAATTGTACAAATGATCGAATCAGCTGATTTTCATCAAAATTTAATTTATAAGGCGTTGAGGGTACTGTAGTCGTGCCACTTGTAATTTTAATTTCGGAAATTCCGAAATCTTGAAATTGAAACGGTGACGTTTTGTATGAACCCCTTGCTGCCTCTGCACTAACGAGTCCAACGACGATACGCCTTGGCAGAGCGCCAGAAAAAAGTGCATTCAGTGGAGTTGAACGACGGTTTTCGGTTATATGTAGAGTTGTTATTTGTGTTCTTCGAATTGGATATTTTACGGTAGTATTTTGTAGCATAGATTCTATAGCTAAGGAGATTGAGTCTGCAATTTCGACCTTTTTAATATATAAACACATTTGTTTGACTTCAATTTTATAATTTGTTCGTGGATTTTGGTCTATATCGATTAAACAAAAACTATCACTGTTTCTGTACAATTCTAAGCGTAGTTCACATTGGTTTATTAAAAATCTGTCTTGAAACATTAAATCGGCATGAATTGGCGCCATTAGTTCGACCCATGCGCTGTCTTTGAATATGCTCATGCGAGTTTGAAAACCGGGATTTTGTTGTGTTTCACTATCGTCAAAGTCGGGGTGGTACATTGCAGCTTGTAATTGTGTTTTTTTAGCGTCTCTTCCAAAGTTCAACTCAGTTTCCAAAAAAGATCGATACGCATATCTGTCGCCACTAAAAAATCAAAAACTCAGAAAACATTTTAATTTTAGGTTTTAAGTTTTTTTACCTATCAGAAATTAGCTTTCCATTGAGAAACATTTTGATTTGCTTGAAAAACGTCTTTCCAATAAGGTTAATAGGCAGCACAAGATCACCCGCTTGTGCTCCATCAGCTGCGGTTGTAATTCGGCATGCTGAGCCATCAGGTTTCACGATACGAATTGCGAAATAAATGTAATTCTTTGATAAATCTAACATATACATATCAGGCGGAATACGAAATTCGTAGGGGCCATCGTTCGTGCAAGGGTTTTGCAGTTGAACTTCGGACCAATACGATCGTCGTATTGCAACTTGTGTTGTAGGTACAGTAAAAAGGTCTAATTCGCTCTTGGTACTAGGGAGCGAATTTTCGTCTACTAGTTTACTCATTTAGTTAGTAAAAACGTCCGAACCGACTGATTTAAGTAGCTTAACTTTACGAAATGATGGTTTTCTAGACCGTTTTCTCTTTTTAAATACTTTAATGCTTGATGTCTTTTTACGTCGACCTATTCCTTTTCCGGATTGAAAACGATCAGCTGTTTCACGTAATACTTGAGCAGCACCAGTTTTACCATGCTCTATTGCACTTTCTTTTAATTTACGACCACTTGCTACATCAGCAGCAATTTTGGACCCACTGACTAAAACGTTTTTCCCAATTGTTTTCAAAAATGGCAATGCTATTCTATATAAACCTCTAAAAAAGCTGCCTAATCCTGCTCCTCTGTGATAAGGTGCATATGCTTTAAAACCACGAATAGCTCCCCCTAGCTGATACTGGGGGTTGGATGCTATAGTACTTTGATAAAATTCTAACCAATCGTTTGCACTGTCTGGTGTGTAAATTACATGCATTTTCAAATGTTAAAATAATGCGAGCGTTTTCTAAAATGGAGCTTGATTATAGTTTTACCGAACTCAAATGAAACAAATTCGTCGGAATCTGTCTTTATATTAATTTCAATTCTTTCGATATCCTTCTTGAGGACTGAAATGTAATGTGGAACATCAAATGTTTTATTTATAACACTACCAAACTTTCCTTGCACATCAATAGCACGCAAAAGTGGCGCCATTACGTTTCCAACGATCTGATTTGCAACGATGTTACTGTACACGTACATTGTTTCAAAATTATTCTTATTTATATCCGGCGCATAAGTGCTGAGTACTTTAATAGGTTCCTTGTCTGATGTTAATTTATACTTCGTTTGAACGAGTGTATTATCATTACTGAATACTCTAGCAGGTTTGGCGTCCAAAGTATATTTATATATCGGTTGATTAAACCCTAGAATTCCACACAGTTGCTCATTTGCATATACTCCTTCAACAATTGAGGGATCTATGGTAAAAATTACTTGGTTAGTGGGAGCATTATACTCTACTCGCACAGCATTTTCGAATTTCATTTCTTTTAATCTCTCCAAAATGGCCGTATTAATAGCAGTAACAAGACTTTCTATAGTTTCGTAATTTTTAGCAGGAAAATTAATTCTTTCAAAGTTTGATTCCGCATGCAACATTATATAATTTTTACCTTGTTTAATCGTATACCAAGAATGAGGATAAATGAGTTCTACTAAACCAACTTCCCAGTCACCTTCTAATCTTATTCTGTTGGGCAACGTGACCCGAAAATTGGAAGCTGTACTATCTTTTTCAGTATTACTAGGTAAGGTTATATAAAACTGACCGTGCTCTAACATGACTACTTGCTAAGAGAAAACTTTCACAAATGAATAAATGCGTAAAATGTTTGCTTTATATAAATTTCATTTTCCAATAAGGAATACAAAGTTGCAAATCAGGTCGAAAGCAGCACGAACTAGGGCATACACTGTAAACATTTTGCATAAAGTTACATATAATACTATCATTATGCATCAAATTCGGTGTAAAGTATTTAAAAATTGAATTCATAGCAATATCACGACATCTATGAAACAAGAAGAAAATACAATAAAGTCCACAGGTAGCGCTATATGAACTCTGATAACGTATCTTATTAAAATTTTGCATCTTGCTATTTCTACGCATAAAACGATTAAAAGATTCTACGAAAGGTGGTAATCCTAATGAATCAAAATAATCAACATTGCCGCTTGAATCAAAATAGAATGCAACCCAATGCTGTCCGCTTTGATAATGGCGATCGATATTTGCAATAAGAGCAGCCGGTCTAAATGGTATTTTCCAGGGAAGTTTGTCACTTGGGAAAATACCGAGGAAAATGCGTTGTAGTACCTTATCTGATTGTACAATATTTCGAATTTCGTAGCCGTTCATGTTATATCCGTCTCAAGAATCCATTCGTTAAATTTTTCAGGATATCCAAACCACTTTACTAATAATTGAACTTGTCCGTTTCTTAGACGTCGACGCTTGATTATTTTTTCAATTTTAAATGTACGGTCTTTATTAAATTCAATTTTTAAGAGTTCGCGTTCATAAAATGTTCCAATTATGTGTTCTCCGCTTAAATCAATAAGTTTGTAAACTGGTTCAGTTTGACGTCGAATAACCTGTGAAATTTTAAAAATTTCTTCTGTGTACTGAGGAATGTAGCTTTTATCAAATACTTGACGGTACTTTGAAATTCGTACATAAGCACCAACTGCTAATTTAGGCTCTTTACTCTTTTTAATTTTTCCATACAAATTTTCCAAAACTTGTTGAACATTATTGACGTTAACATCCGCTGGTTTCATTTTAATTGATCGGTGTACTGTATTATTATAATTTTCAACTAGTTGGTCCAAGACATCAATCCAGTTGTATGTTCCTTTCTCGGTAAAATAACGAAACATTCTATTTTTCAAGGTACGATTAAACCTTTCTATAATTGCGCATTTAATATCTTCGTTTTGAGATGTAAAAAATTCAATTTGTTCTTGATTTAATAGCTTTTGAAATTCCTGATTTACAAACTCTTTTCCTTTATCTGTTCGAAGTCTCCATGGTTTACGTCCTTCCGATAAAATTGATTTAAATGCTTGCGAAACATTAGTAGCCGATTTATTTTTAAGAGGTTTAGCCCATGCATATTTACTTAAAACGTCAATACAGGTTAAAATGAATTTAAAACCATTGTTGAAATTCACTAACGATGTTAAATCAGCAAGATCTAATTCCCACTGATGATCAATATCAAAAACGTAAATTTTATTCCTCTTAAATTTTCGATAGGCTTGCCTATGTAAAGTATATGTATCCTGCGAGGATAACCACTTTTTCACCTTAGCTAATGTGACTGATGGGTCTTTAGCTTTAGCAGCGTTATACAATAATTTAATACTAGTAAAAGATGAGGGATTATTCAAATTACTATAAATAGATTTGAACAATTTTTCATTCATCGTATAATGGACTATATCTATATAATTTTCTAAATTTTCTTATATTTTTATATATTTTAGGCGTTGTTTCCTGTTTAATTGTTTCTGCAGCTGAACCTTCTGTCGCTGAATCATATTCTGTAACTGAGTCGGATTTTTCGGATTGCTTCTTATATATTTTTTCAGCCAACATTTTTCGTCTATTTGGGTTTCCTATAAATTCTTTAGGAACATGTTCTTTGAATAAAGCTTGTGCAAATTCTGACGCTCCAATTGGAGGCTCAGTTTTAATGCGTTCTCTACTGAAATCATTAATAAGGTCCACAATATGAGAATTAGGAATAGGACGGTCATCGACTGAAATCTCGCCATTATCGTTTACTTTAATTAATTTACTGCGTTTAATGTGAGAAACTAGCATTTGAGCTTGTTTTATTTTACTTTTTGGAAGGCTAGACAAAATTGTATCAAACCAAGTAAATTTAAAATCAGGCTTTTCATCACTCTTTTCCTCGGGCTTAAAAATCACAGTTTGAGGTTCACGACTTTCGGCTTCTAAATTTAAATATCTACGAAAAAGCTGTGAATACAATTGGAATTGACGTTCTGGGCTTTCACTTTCATTTTCCAAAATCCATTTAATTTCGTCTTTAAATTCATTAATTTGTTTTTGTAGTGGTGATTTTTCAGTATTTGATTGACTAGATAAAACATCTTGAGGTACTAATACCATTTTGTTAGTAAATTTCATTGTTTTCTAATTAAATCACTAAGCAAGTCAGTAGCAATGCTAAATAAAGGGGCTAATAAAAGTGGTAAAAATCCGCCTTTTTGAATAAGTGCACGTTTTTGAGCTAGTTTTGTTCCTTTCTTTGTGCCCAAGTAGCGAATATTATTTTTATATCGTTTTAGTTGTTTCTTTTGCAATGGAGTCAGTAAAATATTACCGCGCAGTATATTATAACATATATCCGAAATACAATAAATAAGTTCTTTGTTAGCTTTATTCAAAAACGCTTTACGCTGATAAGGTTTGCACTTTGCTAATACTTTCAATTCATTAATGTTATCTTGTAACCGATGCGACATGACGCCATAAACACAAAATACGAAAATGATACATTTTAACTTTCAGTACCTATTTATAACATCAGTGCAGCAAGAAATCTGCCTCGTCATTTAAAATTCGCATGAAATAGCTTTTACGGTAGTAAAAATTTGAATCATTCAAATCGGAAAAATCATGTCTTATATCTTCATCCAAATCTCTGTATAACCCTTGTAAGAAGTTAGCATGCAAATCTCTCTTTTTGATTTGGGATAAAAGCTCATTGGCAAAATACCAAAAGGCTGACATGCGCCTTCGACCAGTTAATAAGTATTGACTATTGTATTGTCTTGCTTTTTCTTTATAAGATGCTTTTGCCTCAGTCGAAAATCGCGTCCAAAATACATCAGCAAGAAACGCTTTTTCATGATTTAAGACATAAATTGCTGAAAAAAAGGTGAAAATAGCGTGTTTTTACAAAAAAAAATTAAAACATTTATACCTCTCCCTCGTTGATGAATGATTCGAACAAATAGTTCAAACGAAGCAGCGACCATAATTGCAAAATCGACTGGACCCGAAAGGATTGAACCGAAATGAATGAAATTTAGCAAAAAAAAACGTTTATATAAAGATTTGTTAAAAACTAGTTGTGTTTAAGACTTGAATTAGCCGCCAAGTATCTTTGTAGGAGAAATTCATTGACGCAACGTGTAAGCTAGTAAATAACCCGTCAATTGCGCAACATATGTATATGTCTGGGCTAAAAATAATTAATCTAAAGCAGCCTTTTAATCTAAACTCTCTTCCTATTCCAGGCGTACATGCAATATTTTTCTCTATAAAGTTTAGCAAGTGGCTTTTTTCTTCATTGCTTAAGCTGTACATAGTCGTTCTGTTTAATTTACTAGGCGTGTGTACTAAAATCGTAAAATTTGCTTCTCGGCTATAAGTGTTTTCCATACACTTTTTCACTTGTAAGTCGTAGAATAATGCGGTCATAAAAGCGAGAAAAAATATCAAAGCTAGGAATGGTGACGCTAATACAAAATTTAGTGTTCTTGTACTTGGCACTGTTCGTCGTAAAATGCTATGAATAAACCCATTTCGTCCATTTTCCATAATTCAGGAGATAAGTTGTAAAAGATTGTAGCTTTGAGACTTCAAAATTTCTAAAATGAATTTTTTCAAGTTTTGCAGTTGTATTTATTTCGGTACATAAACGTAATTTTTATCGTCTGTAGGAAAAATATTAGTTCTCAGCCGCATGTTTTCAGGCGTGGTCTGGCATAAATCGATCAGTAAATATCCAAAAGGTTCTCTTGTTGCATCTGAAAACGCTTCAGAAAAATGTTTCGAACCTGGAAATATTTGTCTTTCTAAAATTTTAGCTTGCAATTTATCCGAGGGATTCTTCAATAAAACTAAATACTGCGCATTAATTCTGCTTGTCCTCAATCCGTCGTAGAATGCATTTTGAACTATATGTATAATCGACAAATTCCAATGATGAGATCCTTTTGTAAAAAGTTCGCTTAATCTTGAATCAGATTTAGTATCCAACATTAAATCATCCAAAATCAATAATTTTGGTTCATTTTTATTTGATTTTAAATCATCGAAATTTGGAATTCCTTCAACAAAATTAATATTTTTATTTAATAATGCATGATAAGCTGGCTGCCATTCGGTAAAACACCAATAAATTTTTGAAGGCGGAAAATCTATCATTTCGTTTGAAAATTGCACAAATTTTTTAACAAATTCAGTTTTTCCAGACTTTGTTGGCCCCGAAACAATACAGTTAAAAGGATGTTTCCATTTAACGTCCATGCTTACTTTATACTTTTAAATAATGATTTAATTTCGATGTAAAATCAATTTTATATTACTCAACGTGGGGTCTACAATCAGGAGCTTTTATTTTTAAAATACCAAGTAAAAATACAGTTCTCGCGTAATCAAGATTAAAAGTTATAGCAGTCATGTAGAAAAATTTTGAAACCCTTCCACAATTTATAAATATATAGGGACTATAATATATTATTCTATCATTGAAGGCGTCTAATCTCCCTGCATTAGTGGGACAATCTTTATTTTGTTCAATAAATTTTGCGAATTTGTCTTGCTCAGCTATAGCTATGTTATATACAACTGTTTTGTTAACATTACTGGGTAAGTGTAACAAAAGATGTTTATTTCGATTGGAACAACTCGCATTAAAATTTATTATTTCAGAAGTACTCAAACTAGGTACATGCGTTATGGTTAATTCATAATTTCTCAGAGGTGGCGGAAGCAATCTCCATTCATTATTTTCAATTGCCAAAAGTTTATGGATTATAATAGTTGTAAATATAAATTTTAGAAGAAAGTGCATCATCGTTATTGAATATAATATTAATCACAAGGGTGCAAAACACGTCTGATTTCTGTAAGATAAATTTTGAAGACTAAATTTATTTTCAATATACCTCTTTATATACTTGCATAAATATTACGACCAACCGTACGGCACAGTAGTATAATTTTTACGAATAATACGCTTATCATACACGACACAAAATTTTTTAGGAACAAGTTTTGTGACAACCTTTCTGCCGTCATTTTTGCGACGAATATTTGATGAAACGACAAAAATATTATTTATGCAATTTTGTTTAACAAATGCACGTACAAGACGACGCATAGAAGTAAAATTTACGCGTTTTAATGTGATATAAGATAAAGTGATTCCTCGCACTTTTATAACAAAATGATCTTTCATATCGTTTGTAGCGAAAACGCGGTATCCATAATTTTTTGGCCCACCGCTGCAAAATTCGGAAATGTAAGATCCTTCCCCATACTCACGAAGCTCGTCAGTCATTTCGCCTAATCCATTGCCGATAGGTACATGATACTCGGTTTCGTTATTTAAGTTTGAAATATATATAATACTGTCCGTATCGAAGTAAAATACTCTTCTGCCAAGTTGTTCAATGTAAGAATAAAGTTTTAGGCGAGCCTGTGCTGTTGTATATGCTGCAATTACCGAATTTGTGTTACTCATAACGTCTATAAAATCATCGTGCTGCTTGAAGGTAACAGCAATTAGCTCCTCGGATATCGTATGAATAGCCAAAACTGTAATGGATGGGTTAAAAACGTGAGCGTAGTATTTGGCCGGATCTTTAAAGTAAATCGTCTTATTCAAATTGTTTCTTTGACCGAACTGAAAAAGCATTTTATGAAAAAAAATTGGTACATAAATACATATATTAACATAGATAAAAGCAATTTTAAGGTTAAACCCATAATAAAATGTTACGTTTAGTCATACTCATAATTTTAAGCTTTAATAAAAACATCACTTGCTAATATTTATTTTTATTATTGTTAAAATTTCAATATTTCTTACTTTTCCCCAAAAGCTATTAAGCATTAATTTCGATAACGATCTTTTCCCAGAATTTTTCTCAATTTTGTTAGGATCCAATAATATATTTTCCCGATTTTCAATATTTTGAATATACGCCTTTTTATCTTCATCAAACTGAATAATGGACGGATATCCTTCAGACTCCTGAAAAATTAATATAAAACGATAATAGGTATAATAAATTTTTATTTGGCCGTAATATTATTTGAATTTATTTATTTATATTCTTACAATTTTCATTTTCATAAACGTGTTGACGTATTCAGTAAACAGTCCTCCACTGGCATTTATTATAGGGTCATATTGTTCCACTCGTTCGTAGTGCCAAATTTCAAAAATTTGTAAAACCTATAAACGCATAAAATCATTTTTAAAACAATAAAAATTTAAACACACTTACTTTATATCCTTTCTCTAAGGCTTTATAAACTTCCATTGTAACCCAAGTACCATTGAGGGCGCGCTGTAGATCATTATGCTGACATTTTTCTTTTTGTTGAAGGCTAGCACACATTTGGCAAAGTGGAAACATTAATTTACCGCCAGATCGAAATGGTAAAACTGGGTGAAACAAATGTTTTGGTGGTAAAATTTTACATTTAATCAAACCCTCGTAGGGTTGATTTTCTAGATTCACATTTTCGAAATTTTCCGTCAAAATCGTAGGATGACCTAGTGGATATTTTCCGTACTTGTTTATGAAAGGGTACAAACTGCATACATCTATGTAATTTATTTTTTGCAGCGGAAAACCATTAGAATCTTTTTTAATTTTATGATACAATTTTATTGCATTGGTTCTTCCGCCATAGAAAGCTAAAAAAAAAATCAAATACACATATTTTAAAGAAAGTTTAAAAAAAAAACAATACCTTCACGTGGGTTAATTGGAGGCTCTTTTGTAATCACGTTGTCAAAGAAGGTTTTCATAGTTGAATTAGCTGCAAGTTGATCCTTTAATTCACATTCCCAAATCTCTATAAGCTTATATCCTGCTTGTTGAATAAATTTCCGACGCTCTAAGACTTTATCATGTGCTTCCTTTGCAGTTAACATTCGATCAGCAGTAAGATTAGTTCTTTTTACCATACATCTAGGGCAACCGTGCCAATAACAACCTAGGTGTTCGTATACTGTATTGCCAGCAATCCCATCTACTTTATATTTTCCGATTTTTACTTCATATCCATTTTCCTTATGAGAAATATATTTATGTTCTTTGTGGCTAATCCATTTCAACCATTTTAATGCTATTATTGATTGTTTTTCATTTCTTCTATAATTATCGTTAGGAATTATGCCTATAGTCATTGGTTTTAAGAATAGTTTACGAAAAACCATATTGCATGCACTAGCTATTGTTAATGAACGTTCAAAAGGATCAACTGTTGTTTCATTTATGAAAATATCTCTAAATTTTAGGCAACACTGTCTTAATACTGTAACATCGCTATCACAGTAAGCCAAAAGTTGATCTTTGAAATTGAATATCTTAAATAAATAAAAAAAACTTTAATTGAAAAAAAAACGGAATATAAAAAAAAATATATACTTTTCCTTTTTGCAAATTGTACCACTCATAAAACCGTTTATGCTCGTCAGTATTCATAACCGTTGGATTATAATAGCTTGCATCTGGCCATTCGCCGACGTAATTAAAATTGGATCGTATATTAAAATTGTGTGGAAAATAGCCTTTACATAATTCCTGGATACCAAAAGTTTTAGGCAAATTTGCCAACTTCATTGGCAAAAAATTGAATGAATCTATTATTTTAACAGTACCATAAGAAATCGCAATTAATTCCAGCCCTTAAAAATTATAAACATAATCATAAGTGCATGTGAGTAAAATTTGTACGCTTCATAAATATACCTTTACTGATTATTTTCGGAACTTTGCCATGCTTGTGAAAGAATTGCAAAATAAATTGTCCGTCAAAGCCTTTAGCATTATGTGCAATCGCCGTTACGTGCTTCATATCAAACAAAAAGGTACAAAATTCGTCTAAACAATTTTGTCCTATAAAAATTCGCTTATTTAAACCACAACGAAAACAAGATAATAAAGGCTCATTATTCCGACAATCTTCACAGACAATATGAGCTATACATAAATTTGGAACATGTTCCAATTCAGGGCCATATACTGCGTCTTTTAAAACACGTTCTTGGGTAGTTTCAAAGTCAAAAAACACAAAACGTTGAACAATTTCTTCTTTTGAAATTTTTTCCGACTTTTCCATATCTATTTCATCATCATACTCACTGTCTTCATCATCATCGTCTTCATTTGAAATTTTGGCCATATAACATAAATGCCCTTAAATTAAAAAACAAAAATTTAATATGGAAAAATATTTTTAAAAAATAAAGTGAAATAACCTTTCTGTTGAACTTGTTTTTTGCAAATTCGGCAGTGAAAATAGCCACATTTGTGCTTCTTTTTATGGGCTCGTCTCAAATGTTTGCCGCATTTCTTACAGCGTTGAATTCGTGAACATATAGATACTTCAATTATTTTTCTTTTTCTTTTTTGTTTGGTAACTTTACGATGATTTTGAAAGCATTTTAAATTATAAAAATATCGGTTGCATGAAGAGCAGGTTAAAATTTCAGTTTTTGCACACGGCGGATAATGATGGCATGAAGTGCATTTATGAATACAACGATGATTTTCTCGGTTACTGTATGGTACATTACAAAGCTCACAAAAGTAGCTGCACGAAAAAAATGCGGCAATTTTACTAATAACGGTATAATGTCCATCGTGCAAATATAAATGCAAGACCTTGTCAGATTTCGTTGAACCTTAATATAGTAAATATGTTTATCTAATAAATTTTTGAAAAGCAAAATTATCTATGAAAAAATCATCTCTTACCCTCAAAAAATAATTCGTTGCGATCGCCTTTTTTAAACACTTTGATTTTATATCCTGGCATAATGCTTTGTAGTTTGATCAGTTCAGGTATGCCACATGCTGCCTCGTGATTTTCGAGCTTTGCTGACTTCATAAGATCTTGAGCTTTTAGTTTTTGCATCGTATGACGCCTTGCATCACCTTGTCTTATGTTATTCCAACAAAAAGTGGGATCATCTTTATGCAGACGAGCTCTAGCCACTACAAGAGCTCTAGCGAGACATAAATTATCAGAGTTACGAATTTGAAGAAAGCATCCACCGTGTGGGCCACGATTTAGAAATTTTTCGTGAATGATAGTATTACCATAGCGTCCGGTACCTGACTGTGGTGTTACAGCAACAATTTTTAATACCGAATCAGCAGAATCAATTTTAACCTCTTGATTTGACTGCAAAATGCGTTCAATTTGATTCAGAAGCAGTTCGCCGTTAATATTTATGCGGTTTCTAAAGTGTATCAATACAGGTTTATCTAAATCGGGATTAGATAATTGAAGACCAATAAAAGTCGAAGGTTCATATTTTGATAGAACGGTCTCTATGACATGATCAAAAATAAGAGGTAACCGTTCAGACAAATTCGTAAGGTCTTGAGAATTCTTAAAATGAATTTGATACTCAGCACCATCCGTATTAAAACGTTTAATGTGTTGAATTTTAGGATCGCTAATTTCATAAAAATGATCAGGCGGAAATTCACCCCCAGTTTGCTCTTCTGACTCGCTCCATTCGTCCGAAAAGTCGGCTTTACTTTGCTCTTCTGATTCATTCCATTCGTCTACTGTTATTAAACTATCAGTTTCGAATACATCTGAGGACTCTTCATCCGAAATGTTTTCCAAAACTAAACTTTCGTTTAGATTTTCATTTTGTAAATATGGTAAACTGTCCTCTGAGTCCGAAAAATCGCTATAGTCTAATGTTAATTGATAATCATTTTCATCCATTATTAAGAAAAACGCACTGAATTCGAACAAACGTTAAATTCAAATGAAACAATCTTCAAAAACTTTCCATTTTAAACATATAAAAATGAAAGTTTTAATAACTTTTATTTACCGTCGTTACCTATGTACATAAATCTAAGCTTTTGTTCAGTCAATGAAATTCATATAACAGCAAAACACAATTTTTAGGTCAAATTCTTTTATAGACTAAGCAAGCAATCTAAACCAAAATCGCATTGTTTGCTTTCTTTTGCGTACCTTTAGAAAATAAAAATTGTGCTAAACTGCGTGCGAGTAAACATTTTATATAATTTTTGCTAAAAGTAGAGCTACCAAAATTTTATCATGACTAAAATTTTGCTCACGTATGCTTTTTGATAAATGAAATGCATTATAAAATAAAGACATTTTGTAAATAAACGAGGCCCGTTTTATTTACTATATTTTTGCTTTTACTAAAATTATAATAGTGCTTTTTAGTGCAAAATTGCAACACTTTAAATCTATCAATTGTTCCAAATAAATTTTAAAATTGTATGTCTGCGCGCTACTCTATCGAGTAAATATTTTACCAAATTTTCGCCAAAAGTTGAGCAACTAAAATTTCATCACATTTATAATTCTACATGCTTATGCTTTATCTTGATTTATAAAATAAAATGCATTCGCAAAATACAGACATTTTGTAAACAAACGAGGCTCGCTTTATTTATTTTTTGCGTTGGAAATCTAAAATTATAATAGAGCTTTTGGTGCGTAATTGAAGCACTTTAAATCAACCCATTGTCCCAAACAAATTTTAAAATTATATGCCTGCTCGCTACTCTATCGAGTAAACATTAGAATTGGTTAATTTTTGGTCCAAGTCAATCATTCTATATAAAATTTAAGTCGAACAGCGGCGGTGTTAAATTTTATTTCAATAAATTTCAGTATGACGGAAAAAGGTCGTTATGATTTTGCATTAGGCAAAGGCATTTATTGTATAGTTTCAGGGTGGAACAACTTCGTTAATGTTGGCTTTCGCGAATGTAAGCAGTATCTTGGTTATGGCAAAGAAAAGATTTATCCTACTAAAAATGGGATAAGTCTTATGCTCTGCCAGTACGAAAAACTAAAAGAAGCAGCGAATCAAATCATGGAAGGCCTTCTATATGGCTTAAAGATTGATAAAACTGATTTATCGTGGGATACTGTGGCAAGTGTCGAACCGGGCGTTACAACGGACAAAATTCTGTTATTTAAAAACGAAGAGAAAAACAAGAAATTCAGTTTAAATCCGACTCAGTTTGAAGCCTGGCGAAATCAGCAGAAATATATCGACGCGGCTATAAAGGAAGTGCAAGGTATGTTAATTTCATTCTAAATTATTATAATTTAAAATTTTCTTGCTGATAAGTTTTATTTATATTATTTTTAAATATCAAGTATTAATAATAATACTTTTATAAAAATACAATATATTCATCATGTCCACAATTTTTTGTTTTAGAATTGTCATTGTATACTGTCATTTATTGAATCATTTTTGTGAAAAAAATAGTTATGCAAATAATATGCGTGCTTTTTATCGTCTAAATTTATTTTAATAAAACACTTGTTGCGCATGGTTCTAGGATTACATTTTTTATTTTATATACATGATTTTAAAGATTTTATCAACTGGAAATCGAACGAGCCTGGGTTTCGTGGGAACGATATAAAGCTAAAAGGAGAAAGCAACGAATTGGATACACGCTTCATCAAATGCCCAGGTGAGAAAAGAAATTTATAAAATAATTCACGTAACTAAATTACTCTTCTAAATATATATTAAACTATTTTTGTTTACAAGTAATTTTTTCTGTTTATGTTTATAGTCAAATTATAGTTACTAATTAAAGGTTTTGATTTAGAATGCGGCTACCAGCTTTCGAAAAAGAAAAAATCCGACGACGTTGTTGAAGGTGTTCAGCAACTGAAAAAAGTGAAACGTCACGACATAGTCCAGGCCACTATAGACGAAGGTAAAAAATATTTAAATATTTTAAAGGTAAAATTTATTAAATTTTTTTAATATTTTTCAAAATTAAGTACAACAACAATGATTATTTATAAAATATGTATTGATTTTTATATTCAATTTATTTATAAATACTTATGTAAAATAATATTTGTGGTGTTATCGTCTAAAATTAAATTACTATTACACCGCCTATTAATCAGATTGTTAATACTTATGTAAAATAATGTACCCTTAACATCTAAAATTAAATTAGTATAATAATAAATCATTAGTACAGCAACAATGATTTTTTTAAAATATATTGATTTTTTTTGTATTGAATTTATTAATAGGAAATTATGTAAAATAATACGTGTGATGTTTTCGTCTAAAATTAAATTACTATTAATTAGATTGTTATGTAAAATAATGTGCCCTTAACGTTTAAAATTAAATTAGTATAATAAAAAATCATTAAGACTGATAATGAAATAAAATTTTTATTGTTGTTGAATAATTAAAAAGATTTTATGAAAATTTTCAATACACTTATAGTCGAGAAAAAACCGTTCAACCAAGTGATTACATTCGACTCGCCCGCATCTCCAGAACCAACAAACAGCGGGCTAGACGATGTTGGTTTAAGTAAGTGGGAACGAAAGATCTTACTTTCTGACGCACAAGATTTGGATGATGATTTAGAGGAAATAAATCATGATGGTTTATTTATAGATGAGTTCAACTTACCTGAAACTTCGTTTAAAATTTAAGCGTGCACTTTTATTTAAATACAGCGATATACTTGTTTAATACTGGACTGATGGCGTCTCTTGTAATGCAAGTGCTGGCGAAATATTTATACGATTTATGATAATTTAATTTATTACATTTGGTGAAGGACTTGGTGCAATAATAAAATAATTTACACATAGTGAACATATTAATTTATAAAGATACTTAGCACTAGTAATATGGACAGCGAGTAAAACCAGTCCATGGCTAAGTACCAGAAACATAAAGCTAGTATGTACAGGTATTAATTAACGTGTGATTTTACGTAGGTATTTTTATCCAGCAGCACTGTTTACTTAATACGAAAAGTACTGTACCTTGAAAAAACAGCGAAAGACGCCTGCTACACCCCACTGTATTTACCTAATTAATTGGATTATCCGCCTGCCGCACACATATCACATACAACTATACTGCGTGATACTGACGAAAACTGCGCACAAAACACGTGTAGCTAGTCTTGTTTACATAACACGAAAACTGGGCACAAAACATATGTACCTATATTTTGCATACGCATGCTACCCTAGACCGCAAATTTGCGGTCTAGGGTAGCATGCGTTACTACTCACTTGTTTGTGTAACAGCTACTTATTGCCATATATGCAAAGCACGGGAATTTGAGGGGGTTGAAGCCGGAAAATGTTTCAAAGTGCGTTTTGTGGGTTTCTTCCTAGACGGCAAAAACGTAAAATTTCCAAGAAAAATTCAATAAGACACAATAAAATATAGTAAAAATAGCTGCTTGATGCGATGCACTGAACAATGTGCACTTCGAACTAAAAGATCTATAAAGAAGCTTAAAACAGGAAGTTTTCTATGACTTTTTCATGGAAAATCTAAATTCTAAGGGGTCAAAAATTTTTGCGAGGGGGTAAAAAACTTGTTGCGGGGGTTGATTGAAACCCTCAGGTCATTTTTTGCTATTACTGTTGTGTGGTTGTCCTTGCTACAGCTCTTGCGTGATCGTTGTTCCTGCTATAATTTTTAATTTGTTTATGTAGTTAATATTTTCAACACCATTTACGAGTTTCTCCCTATCTGTTAGCTTTTCTTGTGATACGTATGACAAAAATGGCAATCTATACATCCAAGTGCTGGTAGATAAAGCTTCTGTTGTTTTTAGTCACAGTAATTTTTTCGTTGTACTTCCTGTGTTTTTTTCCAGAAAGTACATAGAGGGGAGCATCTTGTCGCTGAACAAAGAAGGGTGAACAAATACAGATCGACGCTTCTGAAAATAAATCGCAGCTCATAGAGCTTTCATGCCGCTATCATTTAGGAGTAAGTCGCGAGTCGGAACGACAGGTGAACAACTTTATTTGTGAACGGTATGCTCAATTTTGTATTGTTAATGTTCAAATATTTCATCATGAGCAAATAAGCATTTAACATCAATTTTTAGCAGCAACAATTCCGCTCAACTTATGCAAATACCTACTTTTAATATTGTTCGAAAGTTGGACTAATTTTTGCAGAAACGAATCGAGACAAAGGGCGCCAAACGTTACAAACGTCATTCTTTGCGCAAAAAAATTATCACCTGCTTAAAACTCGATTCAATAATTGTGCAGCAATTTCTAGACCTTTCTTAATTTTCTCACCTATCTGTAATTTCATGTTAATAAAAAATTTCAATACCTTTCTTAATTTTCTCACCCCTCTGTAATATCATATTTTAAAACAAACACTAAATGATGTGTGCCTTTTGGTCGGTCGAACTATGCAGAAAACCGGTCGGTATATACGATATCAGGTTAAATGCGTAAAAGCGTGAAATAAGAATTGATATTAAACAACTCGAGTTTGTTAATTGTTGGTCGAAAAAAATCACTTTAAGTAAAGTTATTTTTATCTTTTTTCCGGTCTACGTAAGGAATTTCACGCAGAGGGAAGCAAAAACGCGCGTTCAGAAGACGGATGATTTTGTGGTGTTGCGTCGCATTTTAATGCACAAGATTTGAGTCTCATTATTCTTATTCACTTTTTTTTGTATATCCGTGAACACACAAAGGATAAATTTGTCACCTCAAAAGTTGAGGACTGAGAAAAATTCTTGCTGCCCTTAATCAAAATTAATCAGTCATTTCGAAGGATAAGTGCATAACACACATTAATTATAGTCTGTTTCACACAACTTCGGTCATAAATTTAACTATCTCCGACAATAAACTGACAGATTGCGATTATAGCATTGATCTGATATATAATTATCGTAACCCTCGGCTTGCTGTCGATGAAAATTCTTAAAATTTATGCACGAAGTTATGTGGATGGAACAGACTATAGTTTTCCTTGAATTTTATTCAGGCTTTTCGGGAAATTAGTTTGGGGTAATTGAGCGTCTAATTTACCCACAAAGTTAAATATATCTATGCTGACATGATTTCTCGTCGATATTTCACTACTTATTTGGTCTTTATGTTGATCCATTGCGCTTTGAAATATTCCGTAGCTCAACCTGTTAATGGATTATACGTTTGTAACGAGTCTGGGGAAAACGTGATCAAAGGTTAGCAGCTTGTTTGTTCTATCTTAGCTAGTAAATGTTTGTCAAAATTTTTTTAAATTTGATTGAAAAGTGAGACAGATTCTTCCTGCAAACATTATTAGCTGCTGACGACATGAAGGTTTATATTGGACGTTAAGCTCCATATTCTCTTTAGCTAGAGAAGCTGAAGTCTTTGACGAATCGTGCTTTTTTCAATAGACAAATGTTTTATAGAAGGCTTTATAGAACTGTTTGGTCTTCTGGAAAAACTTTAGTCACGAAACAAGAAAATTATAGCTTACTGATCAATGCAACAGACATAGTCTGTTTCACACAAGTTTGGCCAATAACTTCAAAAATATACACCGACAACAAGCTGAGAATAGATTGCACTTAATGCATCGAATCGATCAATCATCTTGAAATATCGTAGAATATCATTTTATTTATTTATTTATTTATTTATTTATTTATTTATTTGTCTTATAGAATATTGTTGTTATTATTAATATTGATAATATTATTATTATCATAGTATTTATAGTATCTATAATTTTTATTCATTTTTTGATGAGAGGCAGCTAGCCGCCAAGAATGGTGTGGTGACGCTAGGTTACAGTATTACAGTGACGGTCAGATTAAAGGCACGAAACTGTAGTGACCAGAGGCGGATCTAGGATATTCCTGAGGGGGGGGCGGTACCCCAAGAACAGTCGAAAATAGGTCCAAAATTGGCCTGTTACGTGCGAATTAGCATGCTTTCGGCGTTTTACATTGTATACTGTTATTTAAAACCACTTTTGACACAACATTTTTTGAAATTTTCGACAATATGCGCGAACATATCGATGAATTTCTTTAGCAGGGGAAACTCAGGGTGAAGGACGTTTAGAAGCTTGATTTACTGCTCAACTTCCGGTATTTGTAACACTTGACGCCAAACTTCGAAAATTTCGTTAAAAGTTATGCTCGAAAATAGGAGAGATCTATGCTGAAACAGCTGTTTCTGCTCCTTAATTTGTCTTGGAAGCTATTTTATGAGCAAAAATGACTTCCAGGTCGCAAAGAAAGTAAATAAATGTCATTAATAGATATTTAAAAATTTGAAAAATTATGATCACTGACGGCCAAAAATCATTGCTAATTACATATCAATTCTTTATCTCGCCAAATATTTTTGACCAATGGTGACCAACCCCTTAAATCCGCCTCTGGTAGTAACCTACTTCCTCTCTGATAACCTCGCCTATATATTTAATTTTTTACTTGTTTTTGCGTATTTTTTCTCTATGTAATCCAGCTTACTTCTTCAACCTTCACTTATAGTCTGTTTCACATAACTTCGTGCATAAATTCTAAGAATTTTCATTGGCAGTAAGCCGAGGGTCACGATAATTATATATCAGATCAATGCTATAATCGTAATCTGTCAGCTTATTGTAGGAGATGGTTTTAAAATTTATGACCGAAGTTGTGTGAAACAGACTATAGACTTGCGCTGCGCCTCAACATGTTATCTCTTATATTGTCATTTTTAAAGGTAAGTAAATTTGTGCTATTTCTCGCGTCTTTTGTTTCTTTTATACTAATAGCATGCCGCACTTATACCTCTGTCTTCTTTTTTGTTTTTTATTTATTTACTTTTTTATTGTTTTTTATTTATTTTTTATTATTTTCTTCTCTAACTTATCCTTTCTTTCCTCTTTTTTCGTAATGATGACTTCCTATTATTCCTGTCTTATTAGTTTATCACTTTTCTAGTCAATTTAAACTATTTCGAAAAGTTCTCGAACAAATGAAACGGACATAATAACAATTCCGCTGCTGAAGATAGGTACTTTTTTTTCAAAATTTTACCTTTTTATGTTTTCTCAAAGTTGCGTTTGCCCGGAAAGAGAATGGCGGTTGGTTATCATCTGGATGGGCCATGGTTCCAAACAGGGAATGCCATCAACTCACAGATTTTTTCGCCCAGCCGATTTATTACATACATGCCCGTTCTATTGGTAATCTATCGCGAGTTTGGTCGTCTCATCAGTATCGATTCTGTGTCGATCCGAATTCCGATTCGTTTAATATACAATATGCTCAAAATACGGTATCTTGCGAATCGGAGAATTTTTTCTCGGTCTACGTCCCGTATCTAGTTACAAAGACATTTCCCGATCATTACGAAGTTATCATAGGACCGAACACAGTTGGGCTCAATCATCCGGTGGCCGAATTCTAATATATATGTGTTACCCTCACAAACATTCATTTTTCCGAAAAATAAATGCAGAAGCTGTGAAATTGAGAAATCGCTTCGCTACCTATGTAATGTATGAATTTGTGCACCATCGTTGCATTATTTCTTTAACCGGAATACAAGGCTATCACTTTCTCCTCAGCGACTCATTTAATTTTGTGTGAATGAATCCTTATGTACAGCCTGACTGCTTTTATGTCAACACATTAAGCTAAGATGGGTGATAAACAATTTTCTGTTTTACGATTTCATCCCAACGGCCAAAATTATAGAGGTCACAAAATTTTTAAGGTAAAAGAACGGGTCAGAAACGCTAAGGTATTTTAAACGTTTTCCTTTAATTGGTCTAAAAACCGTTAAAAATATTCAAATAGCACCTCTGAGGTCCCAACCCAACTCTCCCTCATAACCATGTAGAAGTCGAGCATATAATGAGTCAGGTACATTTTTTTGCCGTTTGCTTTATTTCTTGGTTTCCGCGATTTTTCGGTGCTAAGCGAAACGACTCGGTGAGAAAACACAGAAAACGGTCTTTCGTGCACCTGTCAAAATTTTCATATCAGAGAAGTTTTTTAATCCCTGCAGCATACGTGTTCTGGGAGGAGGATTTGACCCCCAGAATGGCTACTGACCTCCGCAAAATGGCCCCGGCTTGCGACCACACATGAGTGTGGGGGAGGTGTTTGTACCCCCGGAAGCTAAAAAACCCCCGCAGATTACTGTTGACCTCAGAATCATATTTTCAGTAAGATTTTTGGCAATTTACCCCATCCTGACCCGCCAGAATTTTGGTGCTGCCCATGTAGAATTGTCGATTCTTCGTAAAAATTGTGCCTTTTTAAGCATTTTTGACTCAATTTTCGGCGCTTCATGCCATTTGCATTTTTTGACTATATTCTGTTCAATTTTCCCAATTTTTTTGTATTATAGAAAGAGCTTTTTCCGAAACCTCGAAAAACATTGCTTTTGACGTGTATACCCATCGTTTTAGCCCAAAAAGGCACTTTTTGAAATTTTTTTGGCCCGACTCCCCAGAAAGCCCATGCTGTACCTATGCCCTACGCGCTTCCTTACAAACCCTTCCTATTTATTTAAGTCTGTGGCCAAGCCCGTTCGCAGGATTCATGTCCAAGGACGTGGGGGGCTGAACTAGCATAAATTAGCTTATGTCTCGGAAAGTTCGTGGGACAGGATAGCTAAAGCGCATTTACGACGTTTTTAAACATTACGATTATAAAATTCTAAGTTTTAGAGAAAAACATTTTTCTCAATAAGATACAAAAAGTGTCATTTTTGATCGCGCATAAGTCAAAATTATGGAAAATACTTCACGTAATGCGCAAAAGGCCGAAAATTTGAAGATTTTGACAGACAGATGCGATTTTTTCCATCTTTCCGCGCATTACTTTTCAAAATTTACTTTTCTGTCAAGGGATGGAACTGCTGCCCCCACCCCCTTAAATACTGCCCTTGGTCTATGACTAATCGACTGATCTACTCCTTTATTAGTGAAACAGTTCGTCTATATACACGACATGACAGCATAGCGAAATTTTGTCTAAATCTGATTCGATTTTATGAGTGATTTCGGTCATTTTCAATAAAATAGTAAAATGTGTGTAGCACAGTAACAACTTGGCATTCTGGACAACTAAATCGACTATAGACCAAGCTTCATTGAAGATGAGTAAAAGTAAAAACCATTTAAATTTTATCGAAATCATACCTTATTTGGAATAAATTAAATGTTCACAAGAATTTATTCAAATTTGCGATGAGTAACGAATTTTCTCAAAATACAAAATATGTATGTCCACTATCAGTTTAGCACCTCGTCGTACAAATGCTACACATGCAATACCTACGTAGATCATTGTCGCAGCTTTTTAGTACTTTACGTTATAATAAATTGCGAGCGCAATGCATGATATCAGAACAGCGTTAATCTGAAAAAAGTTCAAGTTGATATCAAGCAAGCAATATGACAAAAAATACGTGAGTACAATTTTTAGAGTGCCGGAAAAACGTTTCATTGTTGAGTTGACTTTGGCGCTGTCAAATCGATAAAATTCATAAAGTCCGTTGTTCACGATGAGAATCAAAAGCAAGGGATTGAGGAAGATATTCTTGTAAGTAGTTACCATAAATAATTGATTGGATTCGTCGACGAAAAAAATTAGAAATATGAAATTGGCGATAATCGAATCTATGCAGAAATAACTATTCTGAAACGTTAAATACGATCCATCTATGAGATGTGTAGTCTTCACGTAAGACAACTCGATATCCTTTTTCACCAGGAGCAATTCAGCATAAATATCGGCAAAAGTAGCAAAGAAAACTTGAAACATCATCAAAAATAAACGCACGTCAATATCAGCTTTTACATAGGTAACATCGTCTGGACGGCAGCCCATCAAAACCCAGCTAATGAATAATAGGAAAAGCGAGAACCTTTGTCGACAATGGAGGCTTCTATTGAGATAAAGCTGAAATAACAGTGATAAATAAGCATACAAAATTCAGAAAGCAAACAAAATTTAAGATCCCAATTCTTAAAGATATAGGCACAATCGTATTGATAATAATAAGTAGACAAATAACCGAAAAATGAATAAGTTTTTTTCATTTCTTTGTTTTTTCCGAGTATAAAATGGCACTTAACATTACCCTGATTTAGGCAGAAACTGTGAATCATTGCCTGACTTTTAGCAAAGACTAACTTGTATGTAAGAATGCTTCAGAAAATTGTATATGCATGCATCTTAATCAGCCCTGCATTAAGTGACTTATCAATAAGTACCAAATGTAATTTTAAGATGCTTGAAGTTAAATATTTTATGCTAAGCTAATCAAACCAAAAATGTTGCCATGCCGCCAATCAGAAGTAACCACCAAGACGAAATCTCAGAGGACATCATTTTAACAATTACCTACTATACAAGTTCTTTTCCGGGTTTACCGAAATTTTAACCTTTCATATCAATGATATTGTACAAGATTAGCTTCTCAATTGAAATAACCCTAATGTTTCTGTTGTTGAATAATCAGTATGTCAATCATACATGCACATGGGAGTTGAGGGTATTACCCCCGCAGAGTCAGACAGGCGGGTAATCATTGGCTATTTTTAGCTGACGGAACATTTTCTGCATCGTTTCGAGGACAAAAGGAGTATTAATGTCATAATTATAATATCTAATTTTGATAATTACTAATCTTAGTGCTGACTGCTGTTTATTCAAAAAGCGGCCAAAATTATGTCAGAATGATCCAAGAAATCGAAATTTCTTGCCAAATTGATCAATTTTTTCATTATTTCGCTTGTAACATGATCCTTCGTAATAACGTCCCTGGTTAATTGAATTTTCTTTCAAAAACACTACTTATATCGTTATTTTTCGTCAAAATGTACAAAATTTAAATATTAAAATATTTATCTAAAGCTAAACGTACTAAGCAGAGAATAATAAAATCAGCTGCTCACCTCAGAAACAAAGGAACTTATGACGATTCTGAAATTCAACAAGACCAAATAGCTAACAGGATCATGGCTAGTCAGATTCGTGAACACCAAATTATTGCAAAAACATGACATCAACGCCGGTGCGGCGTTTAGCAAAAGGCAATTAAAATGATATTTAAAATGAGTGAAAATTTCTTGAATGTTAACCGTTGTATAAAAATGCGTTGACAATGCCAGCTTGAAACATTCGACGAATATTATTAGCAGTGTAAAATTATAATCATAGAAGTCGTCGGAATTTTTCGTCTTTCTAACTAAGACTGCCTGATTGGAGAAAAAAATTACGCAGGCAACAAACTTCAACAAGCTCAAATCAGCGCCGTAAGCAACGGTATTATGCAACTTTGAGAATCCAGGCATCAGTCTGAACAACAGAAGCAAATCGTGATTTATATTGTCCTTCATGATTAGATATGTACCTATGCTATCAAGTATCTTTGTAGTAAATTTTTGTGTACTATAATGATATAGGTAGTTCAGTAGTGCGATCTGTGTTGAAAGTGCATTGTTCTACCTTCCCCAAATCCTGGGTCTCTGACGATAAAAAAATACGAAAATTTGTCGACCAAAAAATCTTGATGCTTTACCGTTTCAAATTTATGGCCTTTTTAATGGCGGATGATCCAGAAAACCGAGTAAAGATTTTTATAACTTTCGCCTTTTAAACCACAACTTATAGTTTTTTTAAAGGTTAGTGAAACAGAAAACTGCTTTGACAAAACAATTCTCACATCTTATTCATATCATAAAAGAATAGTTTTGAAAAATGAGCTTGCTTAGCGAGAGTTGTAAACTAAGAGGAGCTTAAAGTTTAAACCTACCATTAAATTATAAAGATAATAATAAAAGATTTAAAGCTTTAAGAAAAAGAAAAATGTGGTAAATTAAAACAAATTTAGAGGATATGATGAAACAATATTGTTGAGAATAGGACGATCACGTGCTATGTATAATGACTCATTGATTAAAAGATCAAAAGAGTTGGATGCTCGACTGATAACCTTTAAGCAATCTGATGTAATTGGATGATTGCTATTTGAGATATGTTTGTGAATAGCAGATAAACTATCACCCTGAATTGGCTTCCCTGTAGCAAATGAGATGCCAGTATGCTCTGCCATTCTACTCCAAAATGTCGGCGAGTTTCACCGATGTAACTAGCCATACAGCTAGAATGGCAGAGCATACTGGCATCTCATTTGCTACAGGAAAGCCAATTCAGGGTGATAGTTTATCTGCTATTCACAAACATATCTCAAATAGCAATCATCCAATTACATCAGATTGCTTCAAGGTTATCAGTCGAGCATCCAACTCTTGATCTTTTAATCAAGGAGTCATTATACATAGCACGTGATCGTCCTATTCTCAACAATAATGTTTCATCATATCCTCTAAATTTATTTTAATTTACCACATTTTTCTTTTTCTTAAAGCTTTAAATCTTTTATTATTATCTTTATAATTTAATGGTAGGTTTAAACTTTAAGCTCCTCTTAGTTTACAACTCTCGCTTAGCAAGCTCATTTTTCAAAATTATTTATATCAATTTTAAAATTTTATCAGGCAAACAGTGCATTGATTTTCAAATTTAGTGTTAAGCACTTAAGTAATTCATCTCATTAAACTACTGAACTCAATGACCCAAATTTTCATGGCAAAGGGCAAAGTAACCGGTACGAAGCGCCGGATAATTTTCACGTTTTTGCCCTAAATGAATTTCGGACATTATATAGACACATTAAATGGTAAATTAGCAATTCCAGTGCGGAGCGTTATAAAATTCTGGAAACTTATGAAATTATTACGTTTTCGAACCCGGAATTCTTCATAGATGTACAAAGACGGTTCCGAAAAGCCTTTGTACATAATAAAAAATATTTCCCGAATGCAAAAAAGTGCTTCAAGGCAGCCAGGAAAGTGAATAAATGTCATTAATTGTTGTCTGACAGATAGCGCCGGAGAATAACGAAGGACAAAGTCATTACAAAAATGCATACATGTTCAGCTTTAAGCAGGTCAGCTACGTTGGCCAATGAGAGGGCGGTCGCCCCCCGCTCCTCTTAAATCCGTAGATACAAGTCTAAATTCTTCACGTACCATGTTTTATAACTTCTTCCAATGAAATACATACATAGGATCGCTTAAAATTTGAGTTTTACATTAAAAACTACATATTTTGTAACGCAAGGGATTTGTGTAGGAAAATACAGCATGGCCTGTCTGGAGGAATCAATCGATTATTTTGAGCCAAAATAATCTTTAAAATTGGTATATACTCAAAATAGCTTGAAACCTGCGATAATCGATAGTTTCTGGTCGGTTTTAAACACTTTTAGAAACATGCTTAGATTTTTGTTCTCGATTTTGTTTAATTTTGCCCGCAAAACTTTGCCTTTTGTCCTTTTGAAGGGATCTAGAGATCCTCAAACCCTCCCCAGACACGTATGTCGGGTCAAACGCATTAAGATGCAATGCAAATTCGATATAAAAATCTTTCATAATGAACAGTGTTCGAATCGACTAGAAAATACAAAATATTGGAGAGATCGTGCGAATAGAACGAGTCAAAGACGCAAAGAGTTGTACGTACGGATAGATGCACAGCATGACCCACCAGGGGGCAGCCAGTCTTGGCGGCCAGTCTTGAGGGGGGCAAAAATTGAGCTTTTTTGGGCCAAAATGATCTAGAAACTGGCGTAAGAGTTAAAATAAAGTCAAAACGACGTTATTACATAGTTTCTGGTCATTTTGAAAAAATTTTCAGTTTTCATCAACTTTGGCCTTCATCTTGCCTCATTTTCCACAGGAAATTTCCCGTTTTCCATTCTAGAGTGTCTAGACCAGACATGCAAGTGGGGGGGGATTTGGGAGGTCTACAACACACGTGGGCTTGGGGGGTTTAGGAGATATGCATCTCCCAGAAGGCCGAATACCTCCCCCCAAGAAGCCAAAATACCTCCAGGAGTAAATTTTTGAAATTTTTTTATTTATTCACAATTTTTTGATGCCAATGGATAGTGCTCAATGAGAAACGTTTAGAAATGGTGTTTTTCCGCCATAACACCATTTTTAAGACCATTTTTTAATCTTTGAAAAATCTTGCACCCCCCATAATTTTGGTGCTGCCCACCTATGGTCTAGACCCCCGTCAGAATAGAAAAAATGGAAATTTTCTGGGGGGAAATGAGGCAAAATGAAGGCCGAAAATGAATGGAAATCGAAAATTGTTCCAAAAGTGCTTTTGACCAAAAATGTATAATAACGTAGTTTGAAAGCTAATATTTCAGCGCTAATACCAGTTTTTGAGCTCATTTTGGCCCCAAAAAACCCAATTTTTAACCTCGTTCAGACCGGCTGAACCCCCCCCCCAGATTGGCCATGCTGTGTATTTCCGTATTTCCAGTCTAGACCCCAAAGCTCCTGCGTGTATGTCTGGTCGTGCGCAACAAGACATACACATTTATGGAAAAATGAGGCAAAATGAAAGCCAAAAATGGATAAAAATCAAAATTTTCCTGCGAAGTGCTTGAAATAGACTAACAATTATGGATTGATATATTTTTTACGCCATTTCAGCATTTCCAGTTTTTGAGGCCATCTTGGCTCAAGAACTACTCTGATCAACAGGCACGTAGCTGGCCCTCCTATTTGAGGGGGACCAACACCAATTTTGGGGGGTCTAAGCCAGAAACAGCACAAAATAACGAGTGAAAAACCTATTTTTCCGTTTTTTTTCTGAATTTGGGGGGGATCCGGACCTCCCCGTTCTCCCCCTTCCCCACAGCTACGTGCCTGCTGATCAATCTGCTTATGCCACGAGTTGTTCATTGGCGAAGCTACGACAGTCAATGTATAATAGAGCTCATTGTGACCATGAATGGGGCAGCACACTGTTTTCTTTTTTTGTACAAAACTACGATTTTTTGTACAATCAAAAATCGGCCAAAAACTGCCTATACTTTGCGTACAAAGATCGCCTCATAAATGTTTGTACGAGGGTCTAAATCTTTGTACCTACCGTACAAAACAAAAAATCAGTGGGACAGCAACCGAATTATGGAGGTCTGGGTGGTGTAAAACCGGCAAAAATCCAAAAGACGAAAATTCAATTCTGTGGTCTACTAGATTCTCGGGAGTCTAGACCATACGTGGGCAGCAAGAAATTTCTGGGGGGGGTGCAAGATTTTTTTGAAGGTCAAAAAATGGCCTTAAAATGGTGGTATGGTGATAAAAACACCATTTTTTGACGTTTCTCATCAAGCACTATCCTTTGGCATCAAAAAATTGCGAAAAAAGCGAAAAAAATTTTCAAAAATTGAATTCTGGGGGGTATTTTGATTTCTGGGGGGGTATTTTTGGTTTCTGGGGGTGCATACCCCCACGCCCAGGTGTGGTCTAGACCCCCACGCCCACGTGTGATTACCTACCTATTGCGTTTATTGTTCCAGCATTTTAAATAAAAATAAAATATAGTTAGACCTAATACCCACTGACCACAGTTAGAGTGCACGAGCTTTGTAGTGAATAAGAGTCACTTTAAGTAGGTAGGTATGTCAAGACAAAATGTTTAGTCTAGTTCACGGAATTTCGTGCATAAATAGCGCTTTTTAAATTAACGTAAATCGACTGTAAGCGGTTTAGACTAAAACAATGACTATGATATTTCGCACAGTATTCATTGGCATAGACAATTCCAAAATTACGGTATTACTATACAAACTCTACTCAACACGAACTACTATAGGCACTTACGTCTTTCATAAAGATTGCATTCCACGCAGAAGGTTTCATATAACAAACTCAGACGGAACCTACTTTTTTATATTCACGTACACCTTTGACCTTGAAGAACTAACCTTGACTCGAGACATTAAAGTTATATTATTTCTTAAAATTAAATTAATCAGAAGTAGGCCGTGTCGTATGGTTACCAAGGATCAAAAGTAATTTCAACAAAAATAAGAATTTTCTAGCTTTTCGTTGACATTTTTCAGAATGCATCGCAGTCCGCGTCTCCTATCCAAAAAATTTATAGTTTAAATTTTATTTATTGGTCATCCGTCATCGAAATCGAATCCTCATCTTCCGCGCAATCTCAGCCTTTTTTATTTTTTCAAGAAGGCCTATGTAAGAGCGAGTTGTGTCGCTATATCATAAGTGGGCAGCAAGAAAATTCTAGGGGGTGCACGATTTTTCAAAGGTCAGAAAATGGCCTTAAAAGTGGTGGTATGGCGAAAAAACACAATTTTCGACGTTTCTCATTGAGCACTATCTATTGGCATAAAAAAATTGCGGAAAAAACGAAAAAAATTTTTAAAAATTGAATTCTGGGGGGTATTTTGATTTCTGGGGGGAAGTATTTTGGTTTCTCGGGGGGGGGGGGGTGAGTGCATACTCCCACGCCCAGGTGTGCGCTATATCATTAAGCGGAAAACGTGACTGATAACGAAAAGCCATATTTTTTATCAAAACTTTTTTTTAATTAGATGAGGTTTAGCACGGTACGAAAAAAGCGAAAATTTGAAGTTTTTAAATCATTTTCATAGCTTGAACTCTTATTATCTTGCCTAAGGTGTGACGAAAAATAGCACTATGCACAAGTTCAAGAGGAAGGAATAGAGAGAATTACTGTTTTAATTACAAAACATGCAATATTTGAACTCCAGTGATCTGAAAATAATTGAAACTGCGTAATCTGAGCATCAGATGAGTGCTTCCTTTGCTTTTACACATTTTTTTGGCGATCCGCAACTTGCCATATTCGATTGTAATTTACAGCAGGTCAGAAAAACGGTATTCCTTGAGGGAAATTCGAAATTGCAGGATCTCCAGATAGAAGATGTTGAAAAACGAACTTCACTTCACCTATTTTAAAATGCATAGCTCCTAATATGTAACTAAATATCTGAAGTCCATCCCTATTACAAATGCTGAATCTGTAATATTCTCAGTTAATACAAGCCGACTATAAATGTGCCAAATAATTTAGCTTTTCACTTGAAAATCGCATTCCATAGCGCACGCTATGTACCCATCGGAATTATTGCAATATTTTATTGAAAAACGCATCGTGCGATAAATCCATTGGCAGAAAATAATAGCAATCATTCTATGTATGGATAAATTCAGATTGCCTACACCAGGCCCGTATCCAGAATTCGGCCAAGTGGGGATGGCGGCCCCAACATAAATTGGTCGATATCTCGGAAAATTCGTTAACTCTCAAAAACCGTATTTTTCGACATGCTCTATCCATTCAGATCATAAAGTTCATTCGAAAAATTCTTTTCACTCAAAAACTATAAAAAGTGTCATTTTTTGGTCGCGCTTGGGCCAAAGTGACGGATAATACTTCATACCCGGCGCGAGGCGCCGAAAATTTCATTGTTGTACGACGAAGACATTCGATTTTTTCATCTTTCCGTGCATTGTCTTTCAAAGAATTTTTCCGGCTAAGAAGTGGGGGGCAGACGCCCGTTTTTGTTTAAAATAGATCTCGAACGTTTTGCAGCGCTCATTCTTATGCGAAATTGCTTTAGATCCATAGAAATTATCTAAAACTCTCAAATTTAGTACTAAATGCAAGGTTGAAATCGACCATACCTGTTGAACACAGTAAAAATCGTTTACAAAGCATTTTTCACTGAACGTTTCACTGTGTATTTTTGTTCAACAAGGGCCTTACAATTAAAACTAACTTGTACCACGAAATAGAAGTCGTTATAGGCGAGATATTCAAAGATGAGCAGCGAAAGTTCAGTTTCAAAGAACGCCAACTGATGTATTCCTTTTATTGCAAATGAACGACACATATTTCGTCATAGAATTACACATTAATTGAAAACAAACGAACGTATAAAGGCAAAGCACAAATTCAAAATGTACAATATTAGGCAAAATAATCACGCTTAAACGAACAATCAATCACCAGCCAGCAAAATTTCCGAACTGAACCGAAGACGCTTTCATTTTCTTAGTCGGCTGCCCTTCCGCTTTATTTTGAACGGGCAAAGCGTCCGGCTTCACATATTTTCCCACACCGCTTCTGTACGTTTTTAGAACGTCTGAAGACTTGCTAGGCCGGACTGTTTCCTTATCAGCTCGTTTTTTCAGCTCTGCATCCTCGCGCTCTTTTCTCAATTGTTCTTCCGCTTCTTCGAATGGATCAACGAAGACCTGCGTGTCCAGAATAATTATGTCCTCCTGCAAAAAATTAATGAAAAACTTTCCAAAACCGTCCAATAAGTCGTCGAGCTGAAAAAATGACTACGAAAATCAAAGGGAGCGAAAGGATAAATAAGGCTTAAACTCAGTGGCGGATCTAGGATTTTTCTAAGGGGGCCATAGCCCAACTTTTCAATATACAATCGAAAATAGGTCCAAAAATTAGCCCTTCAGGTGCGAAATAGCGTTTTTTCGACGTTTTGCGTCGTCTACTTTTATTTAAAATCGCTTTCGCGCAAAATTTTTTATGAAAAATGTTAAAATTTTCGACACTTTCGCTCGAAGGAATCATTAAATTTCTTTGATTTTTAAGATAATCCGGCGTTCGAAAAATTTGTGAAATTATGATCACTGACGGCCAAAAATTTTAAAATTTTAATGAAAACAGGTAAACTGAAATCACTACTCTTTTGCGCCAGAAACCTTTCAAAAAGCCATAAAATCATTGCCTATAAGAGACTGTTTTCGACGCAAGTCTACGACTTTTAGCTAGCCAAGCAAGCTTACATAGGTACCACTATTAATTCAGTTTACACCAACACCATACATTGTCAGAATCTATGCACTTTGCAACAAATAATGCAAATTCTTGATAAATTTTCGCATTTTACAGTCATGAATGGAGACAAATTTGCGAGCACGGCAGATTGCACATTACACTACCTAATGATCAACGCAATTTCAGTCACATTGCATATTTTCAATAAGTGCCTGCTTACATGTTACAGTCAGAGGGGCAGAAAAACTCAATACAAAAACGCTTCCTCTTAAAGCGTGCCAGTATGTATATATTACAATATCAAACCATCTTTTGTTTTTTCCATTTTTTTCGATCAATGCCTTCCACGTCACAACACGACCAGGAAGCAAAAAACCATCATTTATTGAAGATTTCCTTTCATACATACTTACACTCGTAAGCTGTACCAGCGTGTCATGACACTTTATGTCTCTATATTTTCATCTATACTTTAAGCAAGCACTTTTTTGTAAATAATGAGGATTGTCGACACATCCTGGCATTTTGCGATTCGAATTAAGGTTATATGATTTTTTCTTTTCTATCGGTACACTACGAATAATTATAATCTGAAATATTTTCCCGCTGCAAAGACTTTATAGCGCCAATTAGGAGATTGACAAAACTAAAAAGCTCGATTAATATTGTCTAAGAGGTCAACCACAATTAATAACCTAAACCTGACTCGTCAACCAATAGTAAGACATATTATAAAATGAATAATACGAGTTAGTCACAGCAACCAATGAGCGATAAAATTGAAGAAAATCGACAAATTAAATCAAATCGAAAGTAAACGTAGGTACTAAATACAAAGTGCAAAACGCTGTTTTTTTTGTACGAGCCTCTTTGTTCATACACAAAGATCTCTGGAAAAGTCTTTGTACGAGCGAAAATTTTTTTGTACATATAACGTACAGATATGCAATTGAATGTACACATTTTTACATACTACTAGATTGTTATCCGTGACCTGCATGCTTCGCAAAAGGTGTAACTTTGTCCCAAATTCAGCTGGTTATATTAGTTCGGCCCGAAACGCCAAAATTTTCATGAGTCTTAGGTCGAAATTACACATAAAATTCGACTCAGCAAGTTAAAATGACTTGTGTTACACAATTATAAATAATAAGCGGTTGCGATGCGCTGACTGAATCTCATAATAGACACCAATTTGCTCATGAATTTAATGCAACGCAAAGATAAAAGAGTCAATTTTACCTTCAAACGGCAGAAAACAGTGCAAAGTTGTTTAATAGATCTTTTTTCTGCATAAAATCTTTATAAAACAGTGGAAATAGATGTAAAAGATGCTTCAATCTGTAGAAAGATGCTTACAGATAGATTTTGGAGTGTTAAATGCCCGCGCTTGGAGCTAAATAGAATGTAATTATGATGCTCGGCGCGAAGCGCCAAAAAATTTTTGAAATTTTGCTAAAAAATACTTTAAAAAACATTAAAATTACTATTACTTCGCCCCAAAAAGTCTTCGTACATTGTACAAAGATGGCTCCGAAAATCTTTGTACGAGCCTCAAAATCTTTGTCTCGTACAAAAAAAAAAAACAGTGGTGCAAAATTACGAACAATTAATTAAAAATGAATCAACTTAGCGTTTTCGATTTCTTTTACCTGAGGTTTATCCGAAGCGTCAGTCGGCACACGTTCTGAAATCGTCAGCGTATCGAAACCTCCAACCAGTCTTCCAAAAACCGTGTGTTTTCTATCCAAGTGTTTACAGGAACGGTAAGTTATAAAGCTGCAAATATTTTAAATAGTTATATGTAAATAAAACCTAGTAATATGCAAGTATACAAGCAAGAGGAACGACGAATCGCAACAAGAAATAAGCATTAATTTTCTTTATCCCAAAAAGTCTTCAGCAATAACATTCTTCCAATTGTGAATTGTTTTCAGTTTTCTCTGCTGTTACGATCGAAAATGCACTGTAGACTCCTAGAATTCTATTTTTAGTAACATTTTTGACAATTTTATCCATCCTGACCCCCCACCCCAGAATTTCCTTGCTGCCCACGTACGCCCCTAGCCAAGGAATGGTCGTTGCCCCCTGAAACAAAAAAAATTTTGTTCCTCAAAAGGTTTCCCAGAGGAAAAAATGAAATATTCTTGAAGTGCACTTAGAAGACCGCCAAAACAGGGTTTTCGTATACTTTTGAGCTGGCAAACGCAAAATTTGCGGCACTTAGCGACCGCATTAATTGTTTATATATAGTTGTTGTCTTTTAAATCGCTCAAATTTGAGCTAGACACGAAGAAAATGTCAAATTTTTCTGGCGCTTCGCGTCGCTTTATTAATTTTATGGTTGTTTTACTTCGCGGAACTCAAATATTGAGTACAAAGACGAAAAGTTAAGAAATTGTTTATTATGGACCAGATAATGAGAAATGCGCAGATACTTCAAGCGATATATATTTTATTTAGGTATGAAACGAAATGAAAAAAATGTTTAGAAAAATTTTTTTGAATGTAGAGCTTGTTGAGAGGCGTTCAAAAATGTATTTATTTTTGACCATCCCTAGCTGGTTCACGAGATATCTTACTTTCAAATTTTTTTGCGCCCTTCCCCCTCGAAATAAAATCCTGGCTAAGAGCCTGTATTTATGTACTTGTATCCAAGATTTTATTCCAGGGGAGAGGGCAAAAATTTTTGAGGTCACGTATCTCGAGAACCATAAGGTGATGAACGAAAATAGAGGCGGTTTTGGGCGTAATCTCGGGGAACTCTATACAATAGTGGAAAAATTATAAAAACATAAAAAAATTAAGTTTTTATTTCATATTGATATACAGCAAATTTATCGTTTAAGCTATGTGCAAAACTGATTTCTCATCACTCAATCGACGAATTATGGTTGGAGCAAACCATTGTCGTTTCTGGACTTAGAACATGGGCTTCATAGTCTTTAGGCCCATAATATATTTATATAGTAATTTTAAAGTCAGAAAAATCAATATACCGCCTTTTGAAGTCAGAAAAATCACTACATTTCGCATTACGTACAGTCGTGTGCAAAAGTCAAAAGTTTAGAGCCACCCTGCTCAAACAGAGCAGGAAGCTACAAGCACTTTGCAAAGCTTTTAGCTGTCTTTGAGAAAATCAGCAAGTAGATTTATGACAAGTTTCTAGACAGTTTTTGTACCTGAATCTGAATCTGCGAACCTTTTTAGACTCAGTAGGATATTTATCGTGATATTAGGGATTAGAAATGACTTGCGGTCATTCTATATTGCGTAAAATTATGCAACTAGTTCATAATGCCGGATTTTAGCACAGAAACGTTTCTGACTACAGCTAAAACTAGTTTTGCATAGTACATAAGGCACTGATAAATTATATATCGTTTTGGCGTTTCAGGAATATTTTGTACTTTGGAGGAGTTTCCGAATCGTCCAGTTGACATTTGCATATATTATGAATAATTTCGTTAAATAGTCGGAGGCGTATAGCTTAAAATTTAAGAAAGGGAAAGTTTTATGCATTTCTCAGCACTTTCAATCAAAAATTGGTTACCTATAAGGTTACCGAATGATATAGATATAATAGGATATTTTTGAGCCAATAAACAAATTCTAATCAAAGCAAACTGATGAAATTCATTGGACCTGGCTCTGCCACAATATAGTGCGCAATTAAGTTTTTGAAAATGATCTCGTTTTTCCAATGAATATAAGTTCAATATTTTACTACCGAATCGAAAGAATTTGCTAACTATCCGACTCTTGAAAAATAAAGTTTTATGCACGGAAGCTTTATTGAACTCAAAATTAGCTTCCTACCGTCTTTACTGACGCATCATTTTTCGGGTGCAAAAGGGTGTTTTGTAAAGAATAGTTATCATGCATGATCTTGGGAAGGGGGTTTCACCCCCCCCGCTAAAATTTTTTCGCCCCTCCCCCAGAATTGGCAATTTTTCAAAAGTTCCCAAAATTTCCTTAAAATTTATAGAAAAGATGCTTTTTTAAGCGTTTTATTGTTCAATTTGTTCGACTTTTTTCAAAATTTTGTTGTATTTTATGCTCTAAAAAGATAGAGCATCGTCAGAAACGCTGAAAAACGATGTTTTTGACGCATACTTATCATTTTTGGGTCCGAAAAAGGCACTTTATAATTCCCCCTCCAGATTTCCCATGCTGTGCATGTATGTATGATAGTCATTCAAAAAATCATGACTTCCACTCTCTCTTACAACTTCGATCTAGCACATCTACACAAGTAGTAGTTTTAAAAAAGAAAGTTCTAGTACCTACATTACATACACATACACGATCTAAAGGGTTTATGAGTTCCCTATAGAAAAAACTTCAAACCCCAAACTATCAATTTTCCTAAGAAGAATCGTTGCCCTAAATTAAGCTTTTTATTGATCTTTTAGTTAAAAAGTGTCAGTTTTTCATTTTTTTGTATATTTTGCTTAATTTTATCAAATTTATCTTGAGAATTTCTGTTTGTGTCATAAAAAAAGAAAGAGCGTTGTCAGAAAAGCAAAACATTGTGTTTCTGACGCGTATCCATCGTTTTTGAGTCCAAAACTGACACTTTGGAGAAATTTGTCAGTTTAACCCCCGAATTCCTATGCTGTGCAGTGTGCATGTATGCGAGTACGTTTAAGTATATACAATTTCATTGCGCGCATCCCAGTAGTGCAAAAACTTGGGAATTAAAAATGTGAAATGTAACGCGACACGATACGATTTTGCAAGTGCACATTATCTCTGTTGGCAAAAGTATCTCAGAACGAAGACACTAGACTCATAAATAAACAAAAAATTAATAAATGCACAAGGTCAAAAGTTCTGGAAAGAAATCGGGTTCACTTGAGGAAAGGGGGAGAGTAAATTAGTAATTTTTTTACCCATTTAATGTCTAATTTTGTCAAAATTTGACAACCTAATTCGTTTTATTTCATTCTTCATGAATATTTAAGGTTAATTTGCATGAAAACAATGACGATAAGGGCGATTAAATGACCTGCAACCAGTGATCGTACGGGGTCAGATTTTCACCCCCGGTCGGGGTCGGGGATGAAAAACCCCGGTTTTCGGGGTCGGGGTCGGGGTTGAAGATTAACAATTAACATTGCATGATGACATACCAATTTGAAAAGGATAAAAACGATACCTTCACTTGTTTGTAGAGCATACTAATAAAGCTGGTTATGTTCAACATTTTATTTTCATTCCAAGTTCAAGCATGGTTTTAGCAATTTAACATTACTTTCAATTTTAATCACTAATCGCTCTCGCTTTTTCGTAGTCTTCCACAGTTTTTTCATAACGGTTTTCTATGGCGCACTGATTGTAGAGGAGCCAATGGCGCGAAGCGCCGAAAGATTTTCGAAATTTTTACCGTTTTCATGTAGAATTTACGCCTTTTTATTGACAAACAGTTCGGAAATCATAAGCGGCGGTGCTAAGCGCAGCAAAATTTTGACGTTTTTACTCTTTAAACTCAATTTATACCGCTTAAATCATACAGAACAGATAAACTAATTGCGGCGCGAAGCGCCGAAAATTTTACAAATTCCTAATCCTTTTATCTTTTCTGTCCTCCTAAAAGTCTCTTTCAACATGTAGAACGAGATTGTACGGCTGGGGGTCTGGGGTGGCGCGCTCAAGCGCCACCAGCGAGGTCCAGAGCAGAACCCCCGAAAATTTTGTAAAAAAGCACTCTAATTTTTAATTAGTAAAGTTAAAATTTTCGCAAATTGGCAAAATATCGGTTCTGAATGAAGTCCAAAAAAAACTTAAAATTGATGAAGACCTACACTGCACAAAACTTCTGAGCTGAAATGCGTTTTTCGATCTCTGCTTAGTATGTAGCGCAGCAATGGGTCGCAATCAATAAGTCATTGAAAGATGTATCAATGAGAATTTTGTTCTTACTATTTTCAGGCCCATTTGTGGCCTTCTTATTAACTAGTTCAGAAAACAGAAAATGCGCAAAAACACAAGAAAATTTGGCCTTTCCTTTCATTTAAAATAGAATTATGTGTTCTTGTAAAGAAAGATAAACAAAGCAGAGAATAGATAAATTGGTATGCAAACATTTTCGCACTTTTACTATTATGTTCAACGAGCATGTGCAGTTTCATTCAATGAACTAATAGTGCATTAAATCACTAAAGTGCTGCCAAGTGTTGGATTTTTTAAAGAGATTCAAGCTTTTAAATTCATTGGATCTGTATAACAATAAATAATAATGACTCGGCGCGAAGCGCGGAAAATTTGATGTTTGTGCCTTTTTAAACTCAATGTTCTGGACACATTGAGCCAGAAAAATCAACATAATTTCTGAAAAATTCCGGGGGGCATGTGCCTCCATTCCCCCTGGCTACGCCTGTGATTCCGCAGTAATTTCGGCGCACTTCATAATGGAAAATATGCGAACATGTATGTACGTCTTAACAACATGGCGACCAGGCGTACTTTTTATGAAATATCGCGAGTGTCGAGTTCAACATATTAATTTTGCTGATGAATGAATCGTTCTTGTTCCGACTTTATTTGCTATTTATACAATTCTTCTATGTACCAACAAATAAAATGCTATATTTCACCCCCGAAAAAAGGTTCAACCCCGACTCGAAAAAATCATGCCCCCGGTCGGGGGTCGGGGTCGGGGTTTAGGCCGGGGTTTTTCGGGGTCGGGGTCGGGGTCCCCGTACGATCACTGCCTGCAACATCAAAAATGTACAAAATAATGGAAGAAAATTGTCTGTATGAATTAATTGAACTGTCTACTGCTCGAAAAATTAGTATATATACCTTAAACTATACTGTTAGATGTCATTTAACGCTTTTTCATGTTTCGAGCAATAGGTTTGGTCCCAAAACGATCTGAGGGGGTATGCCTCCCAAAAGTCTGGGTAGGGGGCATCCAACCCCATACTCCCTTACAGTGAGCATGTGTGAAAAAATTGTTGCGAAAGCTAACAATTGCGACGTATTCGTGTTTTTTCCCCGATTGGCCATTGACAAAATGCCCCGCCCCTCGTGGCTAAGTCGAGGATGAAATTCATCTTCAAATGGTCGCCCAAAAACCGATTCACCGCCAGTGCCGCTTCCCGTAGGATCTCCGCCTTGTATCTATGATACGAAAAGCGCGATTTCAGTCAATTTTGGTCAGCGATGGTCGATGAATAATATGTTTGCTTATAAAATTTTGAAATTTAAATCACTGTTTTGTGCACGAGCGTTTTTATCAATGCGCATATACATGCAGCGGGGAAAACAGGAGAATCTCTCATAATCGGTCGTCCATCACCTCCGAAGCATACATGCACATACGGAGGGTGAAGGGGGTATTAACTACCGCTAAAGGGTCAGCCAGACAGGTACTGTCCTGGAGATTTTGAGCAGCTAGAACGTTTTTTGCTTCATTTTTGATGTCAAAAGCAGTAAAAATGTCAAAAATTTTTCGCATTATCACTTTTATGGACTTTATTACCCAAAAAGTAACCAGGTCAATTCCTGAGTTTTTTAGTGTCAATGCAGTCAAAATGGACTAAAAATGCTCTTAAAATACTATAGTACCACGTAATAGGGGGTTATACAGACTATCTTGACCACTTTGGCCGTTTAAAGTGCAAAAAAAATCTTGAACTTTAAATTTACTGTTATGGATTTCTGTAGTTTTACCCCCCTGCCGACCCTGAATTTGTGCATCTATGCTCCAAAGACTGAGATTTTTCACTCTCGCCGCCGACATTCAGGTGGAAACACGCGAATGCACATTTGCCGGAAGTCGTAAGACGAACAAAAAAATTTTTTGCATATAAGAAAATAAGTATACTATCGCATGGGCGTACGCAGGTGGGGGCCGCCCATCCTAGACCTAAAACGTTTCTTGAAAGGTAAGATAATACATGGAACACGCACATGCACACTGGGGGGGTATTGGGGGTATCACCCCTATCACAACTTTTGAAAGGCATATCCCCTGAGGCCATTTGAGGGCTAAAACCTATTGTTGGAATTATGAAAGAGCGCCAAACGATGCCCAATCACTGTTTTTTTGTATTCGGCAAAGATTTTTCCCGGTGTACAAAGACTTTTAAGGACCGTCTTTGTACATGTACAAAGATTTTTGGGAAGACAAAAAGTGCAAAAAAAGGTTTGAAATTCGCAAAAAATTTTGGCGCTTCGCGCCGAAATGAGTAATTGTGTGTTTTATATATCTTTATAATGTCAGAATTTGCATTTCGGAAGAAAAAAATGTCAAATTTTTCGGCGCTTCGCGCCGTTTTGATGACGATTGTTAGTAATTTTTGCCCTCAGAAACCCAGAAATTAGCTGAAATACATCATCAAAGATCGAAAAAACCTGAACTACCACACTAAAATCGCTACTGTACCATATTATGGTATACAAAACTTTGCATGTACAAAATGTACAAAGACTTTTGGGGACCATCTTTGTACATGTACAAACGGACCTTGTACAAACAAACACTGTACCTAACAGTATAATCTGAAGTATTTTTTGAGTAGTACTCTGTCCATTCATTCATCCAGACACTTTTTGTCCATTATTTTGTGCATATATGATAGTCCAAGTCATTCCATCATTCTCATTATCATTTGTTTTCATGCAAACTTAATCACGAATGTACAAGAAGAGTAAAATGCAACGAAATAAAGGATTTTTGCGGGTTGTGACGGGGGAAGAGGGTACGGAATGACAAAAATATCTAAAAACACAACGTAAACTCATCATTTCAGCGCCATTATTAGCCGTAAAAATTGATCATTTACCCCCCCCCATGGAAATTCGGTTTACCCCCAAACAAAACTTTTGACCGTGTGCATCTATGATGGTAAATGATGAAAATTGGCATCGTTCTATCTTAAACCTCATAATTTTCGGCAGGCAGTAGGGTTATTACTCTTCATAATTTTCCCTGAAGGGCAGCCGAAAAACGTCATTTTTTGCAGCCTATTAAGAGAAAATAAATTAGAATTTCATTAGCCTAGTGGATAGAGCATGTTCGGAAAGGTCAGAAAATGTCCTTTATTATGTGCACCACCGAACGTATCCCAAAATATCAGGTCACCTGTTTTCGGACTCCCTCCTACACTAAAAAAATCATGCGTACGCAACTGTATTGTTGTATATAGCCATTTTCTCGTCGATTTTTCGCAAAAATTGAAAAAATGTGCCTTTTTAGGCGTTTTTAGCTCATTTTAGGCTTAGGAGTCTCAAACCTTCGGCGCTTCGCGAGATATACACATTTTTTAACTATATTTAGCTTAATTTACTTGATTTGTTTTCGAATTTTTCGAGATTTTCAAAATATTTTATGTTCTAGAAAGAACGAGCAATCACCAAAACGTCAAAAAACAGTGTTTTTACGTGTATCCATCGTTTTAGCCCAAAAAGGCACTATAAAAATTTTTCTCGGGCCTGACCCGCCAGAATTCGCATGCTTTACATGTATGAAAAAGTCTCACCATAAAATTTTTTACGGACCGATGAAATTTGGTCTGTTTATAGTAGCCCGATTTGCAATGCTGAATAAAATTATCCGCCGCTCTGGGGGTCAAATCACAATGCAATTCAAAATTCAGCGGACCGAAATTTGTCAACAGCCGGACGTATCCTTTACTCGAAGTCCTACTGTATTTCAGCTGATTTTCATCAACAATAGCCGCCTCTTGTTGTGTAAGGGGATCCATTACTGTAGAAGTGAAACCAGCGGCTACCATACCCGTTGAGTAATGAGCAGCGTTGACAGAATCGGCTTTTGGTTTTGTTTTTACATTTTCGATCTACAAAAGTTGATACGCATGTAATTAAAATGCGTTTTATACGCAGAGGTAATGTAGATTGTTCTACCACAGCCTCAGGTTAATGAAAAACAAAAAAGAAAGCGAATAAAATGAACTAAAATGCGCCATGTTGTGACAAATGTAGGCGTCATTAGCATACATGTTCTTGAGGGATTTTGGAGGTTTTAATTTTTCGCCCCCTTCTCCCAGAACTCGCGATTGTCAAAATTTTACAGAAAATTTGTAGAACAGGTGTAATTTTAAGCTTTTTCACTATCTGTAACCAGCAAAAAGGCAATATCTTTTCGGTGCTTCGTGCCGGATTGATAATTTTATGTGCTGCTGACTCAAAAAGCGCCCAAAATTGTTTCAAAACAGTCCAAATCAAATTTTCTCGCCTAATTGATAAATTTCGATATTTCTAGAGTTAAAAGCGACATAATGCAGACAATATTGACTACAAATGCTTTAAAAAATGTGATCTTACCACATAAAAGCGTTTTATATAGACAATTTTGACCATTTTCGTCATTGACTAGCAATCTAAATTTCCTAATTTCCTCTGCCGAACCTGACCTTGTGCACCTATGGATCCCAATCAATCCTCTAATTTTAAGTTGAAAAATTAAAATGCCTGGAAGGAATTTCTAGTCTTTAACTTTTGGTAAAAATATATGTACAATCGAACTCAGATATAAGACATCCCCTTAAAACCAGTCTCAAAAACGTCTTACAGTCGAGTGTGCTGTTTTCAGAGCTTAATTCAATAAATTTAGCAGACTAAACTAAGCAAAAGTCGATATCGATACTGAACATAGGCAAACGTTCACACATTGCGCTTCACGCTTCTTTTAAATGTAACCTTTTTTGCAGAAAAAGTTGCACATAATTTCACCATTGCCCAAAGGCATTTATCGACGAGTTGAATCATTCGCGTCTTTTAGCCGAGGTTGCCGCGTCTTATAACCAAGGTGCCCACGACTTATAGCCATGCGCGTTATAGAACTTGCTTTATATGTATTAACTATGTGCAATGGGGTCAGGTCAGCTGCGTCTTATAGTCTAATAGCTGAGTGTATAATAGGCGAGTTTTTAATATATTTTAATGCATTATGGATGACTGAGACCAGAGGTTTTTGCGTCTTATAAGCCTAAAAGTCTTTATATCCAGAGTGCTTTATAGCCGAGTTCGACTATATTTCATTTTTTAAAAGAATGTATATTTACCTACGAATAGGGGCAAAACGAACCTTGATTAATAAAAAGTGTTTTCTTAATTATATTCTTTTAAAAAGTGCTCATACATAGCAATGGGATGGGGTCTTAGAGAAATTTTCGGCGTTAACCATTTCGGTTATAATTTTATCCCATTTTCTCCTAAATCCATTTTCTCCTTTGAATGTGACAAAAAAACACGATACCCCTATGTAAAATTTACATTATATTTATTTCACCCATAGCGCATTTCTTTAACACAATTCAAGATATATGAAATAATAGTTTTTTCACATAAACAGGGATATCGTTTAAAACAACGTTTCATGACCAGGGGCCGGTTGCACCAAATCTAAAAGTTTAACGGTTCGGAAGTTCAGAGGTTCAGAAGTCGATTCGGAAGTCCAAAAGTGTTCGGTTGCACAAACGATTTCTAAAGAGGTCGCTTCAGAATAGTTTACAAGTCGTTTCTAGAATTTCAGAAGTTTAGAAGCCGTTTCTAGAAGTTCAGAAGTCGCTTTTGAATCTAAATGTTATGTAATTGGCGTAGCACCATTTAATTGTTGCCTCAACAAATCGAATATCATAAGTTGCGTAACATAAATACGTTTGGCCCTTATCATGCGTTTTCAGGATCACTTTTTTTGATTCAAAATTTTGCCTCACTACTATTTGATAGTTGGCACTTTGTTGGGCAAGGAAAATTTTCTCGCTATTTTACGGAAAATGATTTTGGCAACTATCTAAGCGTCAAAAATAATTGTTTTGAATAATCATCAAAATTGTAATACTTTTACTTTGTTAGCTCATCTTCTCATCGCTCCTGCTAAGTAATCATAGCTAATTTGCTGCAAATTGTTGAAATCGGAGAATTATAAAACAAGGTGACTGCTATCTACGGGTCGCTGTCGACTCTTAGAAATCTGTACGCTAGGGATTTCTGAACTTCTGAACTTCTAGATTTTTGGTGCAAGCGGAATTTTTATATGAGTCGCAAAACGACTTTTCTAGAAGTCTATGGACCTTTCTAAGGGGAAAAATTGAATTTTTTGGCCGTTTTTGGCCAAAAATTGGAGGTCATTCCCCCCAAAATGGCCGGGACCCCACTCCAATTTTCGAGCCTTGGTGCAACCCAATAATTTTTGACTTCTGAACTTCTGATATGAACCCAAAGAAAGGTTCAGAAGCGTACGCGTTGGTGCAACAGAAATTTCCGACTTCTGAACTTCATATATAATAGAAAGGTTCAGAAGCCGTTAGTGCAAATGGCCCCAATTAGGTACCTAAAATAAGAGTCAGGCAAGACGTTACGTAAATCAATCAAGTTGCATTCTCGACGATTTCATTAGAAAGTCAATCTGATCCATAGTTTCCCAACGTCGAAAGTTCAGGGGGAGGTGAAATCCTAAAATGTGGGACCACTAAATTTAGAGTTCTAGCCTTTTCTGTAGGTCAAGTATAAAAAATAGTTAAAACAAACCATATAAAATGTTGTAATGTGGAAAACTGCATTTTTCAGTACTTTTTATCCATTCTGATTCGTTTCGACACGTTTGTAAGTAGACAATATAAGAATTCATCGACAATTTTATTTTTTAGATCGGTTTAACTTCATTTAAGGCATTTTATGAACAAACAAAACAGAAATGTACTAGACGGCGCGAAGCGCTGGAAATTTTTTACATCTTTGCTACTTTTGTTTACAAAAATCATGCAGAAAATGTTTGATAGTTCAAAAACGTCTGAAAGTGACTCGAATCTTGGACCCTGAGGTACATAGGGATAATACCCATACATGATCTGAGGGGTTTGGAGGGTTTTACTCCCCCCCAATTTTTTCACCGCCCCCCAGAATTGGCGATTGTTTGAAAGTTCCCAAAATTTTGTCGAAAAGATGCTTTTTAAGCGTTTTTGGTTATCTATTTGCTCAAAAGTGCGAAATTTTCGGCGCTTCGCGCCATTATACTCATGTTTTGACCATATTTTGTTCAATTGGTTCCGACTTTTTTTGATTTTTTCCGAATATTTTTGTTTTTATGCTCTAAAAAGATAGGGCATTGTCAGAAACGTTGAAAAACGATGTATTTGACGTGTACCTACCATTTTTGGACCCAAAAAAGGCACTTTATAATTTCACCCCCCCCCAATTCCCATGCTGTGCATGTATAGTAATACCCCACCCCATTCACCCCCATGAAAATAAGTGGTCTGATCGGTTCATTAGTTAAAGAGCAAGCATATAAGTGCAAGTACACGAAAATTACCATTGGTTTGTAGTCTTTTTCCAACTGAAGCAATGTGTCCCGCGTCTCAGTATTCATGCTCTTTAAATTTGATGAACCGACGTTGTCAATCGACTCATCTACAAAGTAATAGATGGGTTTTAAGATGGCATTAGTTCAAATATTTAAGGCTGAATAAACGATAAATACACAAACCACTTAAATTTTAAAATCTAAATTTTAATAAAGAACGGAAAATTTCAACGTAAATCAAAATGTCGAGAAACCACAAAAATATCTAAGCAACAAATTAGCAGTAGTGTTAGCAACCCAAACGTCTTAATGTCCCAGAAAGCTCACAACACAAAAGGAGCGGGAATTTCTTATAAATAGATTATTTTTTATCAATCGTCAAAAATTTCGCATGTTTTTGAATTTGAGTAAAAGATTTCTCCCTAAATGCTCCGAAATAATTAATGGAGAAATTAATTTTCCGATACACTAGTCGTCAAATTTTCGAGTCCCATATTTATTTATGATACTGACCCCCTGACAGGATAATCCATGAATTATGAGACTGCTATTGAGAATTAAAGCGCAAGAAATAGGTTTAGCAAAATCATGATACATATATGTATGCTCTCATGAAGATATTTTATTGAAAAAATTAGAGAATTAAACTGGATTATTGCTAGCTTTCTTTTATCAAGGAATAAATTTTCCTAGCTTAGTGTCAGATCAAATCCAATAACAAGATCTAATGGATTCCTCCGGACAAGACAACGTAATAATTTTCTCTACCTTTCCTCGCAAAAATCTAAAAGTAATTCCGAGAAATGGAACTATTCTCTAGCAAAGAAAAATAAGCAAAACATACTCGCATGCGTAAAGGATAACAAAGGTTGTATGCTATATCAAATAAGAGCTGTTGAAGAGTCATTTGATAAAATGCATTTATCAAGACAATTGCAGTGAACAATCGAAGCTGCATAATTTCGGTTCGTCCGAAGCCGATTCGGCTTCAACTAAACTACATATTTAATATGTCATTAAAATAAATATTTAAAATACTATTGAGCCAAAAGAGCACTTCTGGTTGCGCATATAAGGCTACAATACACACTCGTGACGAGAGCAGCTTTATAGCTAGGAGAGTCTAAGCTGGTTAAACGAGAAACAGCATCCTATTAAGGTCGAGGCAGAGCCCAGGGAGTTAAAAAATTCAGACGATAAATTATTACGACGAAATTGAACAAAATATGCTAAATTCAGTCTGAGATTCAGTCAAGAAAGCAATCTCTTTCTAATAAAAAAGACATCGGTCGTAATAGTAAAGCTTCAATTCGCTGCAGAAAAGAACGATAAATAATAATGCAGTACCCTACTCACCCCGTGAATTGAAAAAATTGCTACGATTCCAGATTAAAATATGGCACCCGAATAAAAGTCACGCATTTCCAGAAAACTAGCAAACTTCAAAATCTGATTTTAGCTATCATTAAATCGATAATACCCTCGGAAAAGGTCATTGCACCACTAATCGTCGGTAAGATAACCGAATTCTACATACTGGCTGACGTTTCAATATCAAAGAAATTACAAACTTCACAAAACTTTAATTCATAAATGAATGCGGCAAGATAAAAAATCAAAAGTACTATATGTTTGCTTACCATCTTTGTTGAATTTCAGCTTCTTCTTGATGTGATAAAAGTTTGATATATTAAATTTTCCCCAATCATTTGGGTCCTAAGAATAAATTAATAAAGCTTTAATCAACACGTGAGTACTTATATACATAAACTATACATACGTGCACATAAGTAGGTGTGAGAATGTATTAGTGTATTAGCCCCACGCTCAAATATAAGACAAGCAGGTACTATCAGGCGATTTTGAGTTGATGGGACTTTTTCTGCATTGTTTTTTAGGGCAATTTTGGACGTCCCTCCCTCCTCAAAGTCAGAAATTCTCTTTTGCCCATCCCCTCTCCCACATTTGTGGGGAAAAGTTGCATTTTGGCTATATTTATGTTTTTTGCCATTTTCGACCAAAAATTGGAAGTAACCCCCCTTGAAAATGGCCGACTACCCCGCACTAGGGATGTTCCGGTTCCAGGTTTTTCAAAAAAATCGGTTCCGGTTCCGGTTCTTGGAAAACAAGAATTTCCGGTTCCGGTTCTTGCGTAAGTTGGAGCCGTCGGTTCCGGTTCTGGTTCCGGTTCTTCAACTAGAAAACCGTCGGTTCCGGTTCCGGTTCTCGGTTCCTGTGTTAAAGTATGTATGTGCTGAAAATCACTAAAATTCTTTGACTTTATCAGAATTCTGGCGCGAAGCAGTTTTTTTTGTACAAGGTCCGTTTGACATGTACAAAGACGATCCCAAAAAGTCTTTGTACATTGTGTACACACAAATTTTTGGGTACTATAATATGATACAGTAGCGATTTTAGTGTGGTAAAAACAGAGTTGTTCGACTTTTGGTAGTGTATTTCAGCTAATTTATGGGTCTCTAAGGGCAAAAATCACTAAGAATCGTCTTAAAACGGCGCGAAGCGCCTAAAAATTTGACATTTTTCCTTTCGAAATGCAGTTTCTGCCATTATAAAGATGAATAGAGCACACAATCAGTCATTTCGAAGCGAAGCGCCGTAAATTTCCGCGAATTTTAGACCTTTTTAGTAATTTTTGTCTCTCCAAAAGTCTTCGTACATGTACAAAGACGGTCCCGAAAAGTCTTTGCACATCGGGAAAAATCTTTGCCGAATACAAAAAAACCGTGGCGCGACGCGCCGGAAATTTTGTGAGATTAAGACGGATAGACATCAAGAAGCATGATTTACAGCTTGATTTACTGTATTTATTGCATTTGATGCGAAAAATCGAAATTTTTAATTGAAAATAGAAGAAAACTATGCAAAAATAGCTGTTTCTGCTGCTAAAATTGTTTTGAAACCTACGTGAACAGAAAATGGCTTCCAGGTGGCCAAGAAAGTAAATAAATGTCATTAATAGGTATCATCCGGCGCGTAGCGCCGAAAAAATTTGAGAAATTATGGTCACTGAGGGCCAAAAAATAATTGCAAATTGTATATCCATTCTTTATCTCGCCAAATATTTTTGGCAAATGGGGGCGGCCCCCCGCCCCCTTAGATCCAACCCTGCTTGCAGCGCCAGCTACAAGCGTTCCATTGGAACAGCTGTTCAGTTGCACTGGAGTCATTTACGACCCTCTCAGAAACAGGCTACATGGCGAAAAAGCAGAACGACTGCTATTTTTAAAATATAATTTACCCGGAACAATACTAAGTTTTAGTCTGTAAACTTTTGGGTAATAATAGGTTGAATTGCTGCTTCATGTCTTCACTAAATTTTATGAAGTTCGATTTTTAACTCTAATTTTAAAAAACCGATAACCGACTCCAAAAAAGATCGGTTCCGGTTCCGGTTCTTAGAAAATCAAAAAATCGGTTCCGGTTCCGATTCTTGGAATATCAAAAAATCGGTTCTCGGTTCCGGTTCCGGTTCAAAAACATGGTCGGTTCCAGCCGGATCCGGTTCCGGTTAACCGGCACATCCCTACCCCGCACCCAAAATTTTGAGTTGTTACATAAGCAGCAATTGTCTAAAATTTCCCAGATTGTTTTATTTAACCAAAAAGCGCCAGAAATCGTGCTAGAATCGTCAAATTCTTTCGATTGAAGCATTGAATTTCAATATTTTCATGGTTAAAAGTGTAAAAGTACTGTAATGCATTACTAAAAACGCAATTTAATCACATAAAAAAGATTTATATAGGCTATTTTGACCATTTTCATCATTTGCTTAGCATACGTTATGACTAAATTTACTGATCACGATTGCTCGAATTTCATCCCCCTGCCGACCCTGACTTTGTGCATCTATGACACTATGACATAAGCCTTCATTAGGCAGACATTCGAGCTAAACATACATGTAAACCTGAAAGCAAGTATGTAATATTTGTTGCTAGAAAACTAAACTAGCGCATAGATATGAAACGATCTGTTCCGTATTTTGTTATTTATTCCTAAATACACAGAAGCAGTCTTACCGTACTTTACTTTAATACAGGCATACATTCCCATAAGGGGTAGGGGTAAAACCTCTACCTCAAGGTCCAAAACTCGAGTCACTGTCAGACGATTTTGAACTATCAAACATTTTCTGCATGATTTTTGGGGATGAAAGTGGCAAAGATGTTAAAATTTTTTCGGCGTCTCGCACTGATTAGTACTTTTCTGTTTTTTACCCATAACATGCCTAGAATGAAGTTAAAATGATGTGTCAAAAAATGAAGTCAAAATCATCGATGAATCCTTACATTTTCTTATGATAAGGTCAAGAAACGAGTCAGAATTGGATAAAAAGTAATACAAAATGTTCTTTTCTACATTAAATAATTTCATATGAAATGTTTTAATCATTTTTCATATTTAACCTGCACAAAAGACTCGAAGTCTAAATTTACTCGTTCCAAATTTCGGGATTTTACCCCTCCCTGAACTTTCGACATTGGAAAAGTATGGATACAGGCAGGCCCGTATCCAGGATCCGGCCAAGGGGGGCGGACCCGACATGAATTCGATATTATCTCGGAAATTTCGTCGGGATAGCTCAATAAAACCACGTTTTTCGACGTTTCTCGACATGCTCTATCCATAAGGATAAAATTTTTTTTCAAATTTATTTCTTTATCAAACGGCTATAAAAAGTGTCGCTTTTTGGTCGCGCTTGGGCCATATTATGGAAAATACTTCACATAAAAATCTGAAGATTTAGCGACAAAAACATGCGGTTTTTCCATCTTTCCGTGCATTATCTTAACTTTATAAATTTTTTCGGCCAATGAGGGGGAACGGCCGCCCCCGCTCCCCCTAAATACGGTTCTGGATACAGGTATACAAGCCCGTAGCTGAGGGGGTAAGGGGGGCAGCTGCCCTACCCGAAGACTAAAGAAAATTCTTGTTTCTCACAAGGGTCCCCAAACAAAGAAATAAACAATTCTTGATGTGCATGTAAAATATCGTCAAAACAGATTTTTTGCGTACTTTTGAGCTAGTAAAAGCAAAATTTTGCGGCGCAGCCCCGGATTAATTGTTTCTTTTTAGTTTTTGTCTTTTAAGAAGTTCAAATTTAAGTTAAAAGAAAATGTCAAATCTTCCCGGCGCTGTGCGCCGAATCACTAATAAAAGTTATGAATTTTTTATGGACTTGACGATGAGATTTCAGTCGCGCAGACAGTTTAAGCGATATTTTTTTGTGCACGAATATGAAATAATCTGAAAGATGTTCAAAAAAATTGTTTTAACCAATGTGTAAAGCTCGCTGAGAAATCTTCAAAAATGCCCTTATTTTTGACTATCCTCTAGTGGTTCTCGAGATATCTGACTTTCAAATTTTTTTGTCTTTCCCGAAATAAAATCCTGGCTGCGGCCCAGTTTTGCAGAAATCTTATCACTGTATTAGTTTTTCACTGCATAAATGTCTTCTTCAATTACATATGTATCGCAGCAGCTGGTTGCTTTATCCTCTCCTTATTGATGTTTAATGTGCTTAACTTAACATGTGGCTCATTTAGAGAGCTGCTGCAATAACCTGACCCGTAAAATAATTTGCTACAGTAATAAGCCGTAAAGCGAAAATGGACCGTTTGGAATGGGACAGACTATAGTAATTCATACCAATCGTTTTTGCAACTACTCGAGAACAATGCTTTTCGAAAAAACTTGAACGAAAACAAATTGAAAAGAAGATAAAAAAGTAAGCATTTACTTCATTCGCATGCAGGATTGCTTGTTTACAATCAAAACCCTCTACACTAAACCTTTCTTTAATTAAACAAATGGCTACTGCACGCTTATGTACCTGAAGTGTTATAACGTCGCTTCTTGTAAACTGTTTGTCGGTGAGTAAATCGCGGAAATTTTTTGTCTTAAAATTCAACTCGTTCACAGCCTATAAAAATTCACGAGGGTCCTAAAAACAGTTGAGAAATATCCATAAAAATATGCATATACTTCGAAGGAATAAACGTTGCCTGTGGTACGGATGGCAACAATGTGGCTAGTATTCGTGAATACTCGATATGTTGCGGGGCAATGATAAGCACCTGAATAATTTTCATTTATCTGTATATGCGATTAGTTCAACTACTTTGATCAAAAGTAGTGCGTGCAGTCCATACAAAGATCCACGCATACAATATGTGCATTCAATAACATTTTTTCAAATTTTTTTTTAATTTATTGTTTTATTTTTTTAGAATTTTTTCAAATTTTTTTACTAGAAACCTTTTTTTGAAGCCTCACTAAACTTTCGGGCACAAATTAATTTTTTAAAGTTATTTCTAGTTGCATTTTTGCCGTTTTTGCCGTCTTTGCATCGGACAACCGCAATTTACTAAATAAAATCAGCTCCCCATTGAAGTGAATCCTCATTTTCTTCAAAACTAGAAGCGACAAAAATTGTTTTTCAGCAAAAATTTTCTCATCTTCCCCGCAGAATCGTGAATTTAGAGGAATTGCGAACAGGAGTAACTGCGCCTCTTTCCTTGATAAGCAAACTCGCTACTCTCGTTAAAATGGAAGTGCACTCTGATTCGAAGGATTTCGTAAACCAACAAAAATAAGCGATTTTAGGAAGTTTTGGAGGCTAGGAACAAGGACCTACGCTTTCAAAACAAGGTAAAATTACTGAGCATATTATGATGAACGCATCGCAATGGTTTAAGTTTGAACGACTATTTTGTTAGCTAGTGTCACAAGGGCGTGTCATACATAATTTATAATTACATATGTATGATTACGATTATCTTGCTACATCATATGTATGATATACAGAGGTGTGCAAAAGTTCAGAGCCACCCTGCTCAAACAAAGCAGGAAGCTACAAGTACTTTGCAAAGCTTGTAGCGTTTTCTGAAAAAGTAGCGAGTTAAGTTATGTCAAGTCTCTAGACCAGTTTTTGCAGCTGAATCTGAATCTGCAAGCTTTTTAAGGCCCATACAATGTTTATCGTGATATTAGGGCTAAGAAAAGGCCTGCGGTTTTTCTATATTGCGTAAAATTATGCAAATAATTCTTGATGCCGAAATTTAGTAAAGAAAAGGTTTCTGACTGCAGCTAAAACTAATTTTGTATTGTGCATAAGGCACTGATAAATTATATATCGTTTCGACGTTTTAGGGATATTTTGTACTCTAGAGGGCTTTACCCAATTGTCTTGTTGACATTTATATATTTTATGAATAATTTCGTCGAATAGTTGGAGACGCACAGCTTAAAATTCAAGAAAGAAAAAAATTTATGCATTTTTGAGTATTTTCAATCGGAAATCGATTTTAAGGTTATTAAATGATAGATATAGTAGGATATGTTTAGCCAATAAACCGATTCTAATCAAAGCTAACTGATGAAATTTACTGGACCTGGATCTGCCATAATATAGTGCACAATAAAATTTTAGAAAAGTTCACTTATTTCGATGAAAATATCTTCAATATTTCATTGCTGAATTGGAAGTTTGCTTACTATCGGACTCTTGAAAAATAAAGTTTTATGCACGAAAAAGACTGTAAGCATAGAAAATGATAGTTGTGCTCTTATGTTTGTTATACTAGTACACATTACAGACGAATTGGTTTTTTCGGCACTTTTCAATGTCTGAGGCTAAGCAACAGAGCTCCAACCACTGAAACGATGTTCCATAGATTGAGTTTTTGTATTTCAACGGTTCTAATCGGATAATAACATAACTGCATATTAAATGGTCAATTTGTTCTTAACGTAGAGTGGCTGTAAACTTTTGCACACCACTGTATGTACTTAGTGTCGCACGCCTTTCCAGATAAGTAGCGATTTAAAAACGAAAAATTACTAACCTTCATTATTTTTATGAAAATTTAGCTTAATTAAGCTCGTAGGCTCCAGTTTTTGGCCCGTTACAGGATCTCTGCCATATTTCTTCGCAAAGGGAAGAATATTCCTCAAAAAATAGAAATCACATATTTACGAAGTAAATAACTTTCCTTAAATGAATAGCTTGCGGCTGTTAGTCATAAAAAACATGTACATGGAAAAGGACTGTATGACAAAATCTACCTGAAACCAAATAATTCTAGAGCTTTAAAACTAATATGGACAATGTCTTCAATATGTCCACTGTAGGATACAGATAACATAAAGTGCTTCTGAAAGTCTGATTACAACGCATTATGTACAAAAATACGTCTTAAAGTCACAAATGGCGCCATATCCCTGAAATTACTCGAAAATTAAAAATCCGATGAAGCAAAAATCATAAAATAAGGGATATTATACCCACTTTTATATTCAAGCCAGTGATCGGACCGAGGGTACTTTTTGAATCCTCGGCCTCGGCCGAGGCCGAGGCGACTTAAAATTTTGCCTCGGCCGAGGCCGAGGGTAATGCCGAGGGTCAAGCTTATATACCTATACCCATAAATAGTACTCTTAGAATATTTTGTATGCACATGAGCTAGAGAATAATCGTTATATTAAACACTTTATCGAATGTCAAACAATTCATTTTTATTTTCAATAATAGTAGATTAAATGTGTGAAGGAATTAGTCAATTTTATCTTTGAAGGGCAAAAAAGTGCAAAGTTATTGAATAGTACTTATTTGGCATAAAATTTTTAAATGCAGCATAAATAGATACAAAAGATATTTAAACCTGCATAAAGATGCCTAGATTAAACAAAAATTGATTTTTCAGTGTTTAATGCCCTTGCTTCAATCTAAATTCAGTATATTAGCGATATTTTGCGCGAAGCGCCGAAAATTTTTCGAAATTTCCCTAAATATAGTGAAAAACGATATAATTAATATCACTTTGTCCAATAAAGTATTTTAATATTGTATAAAAATGGCTATAAAAAATGCACGAGCCGAATTGATTTTTGGAAAAACCTGTATTTATTGGGTATTTTTAGGTGCGTTTTTGCGATTTTCGGCCGAAAATTCGTGATCATTTACCCCTCTCGCATGAAAATGGCCGAAAACCATACGTGTAACACGAGGGCTTTGGGGAACTCCCCACCCAGCCAGGGTTGAACGTCCTCCCCACACCCTTCCCTCCAACGTCAGAAAATTTTGACCCACCCTCCCCATTTTTGGCGAAAATTTGCGCTTTGTTGGCTATTTTTAGGTGCTTTTGCCATTTTTGACATAAAATTGGAGTCGCTAATCCCCCTCCTTCTAAAAATGGCCAGGGACCCCTACCCGAAATTTCAAGCCGTTACATTGATGCCAAGGAGCCCATCCCGGAAATTTCGAGCTGTTGCATGCATGTTTTAAAGTGATAGTTTGTCTATTCACTCTTGCTTACATTCAAAAATACTGTATCACTTCGTGAAATTCTAATATTTAGCTGCACTTTTGCCATAGTAAAAATTAAGTTCAAAAAATATTCAAAAGGTTTTCACCAAAAATCGTCTGACAGTGACTTGAGTCTTGTACCCTGAGAGGAGGGTAATAACCCTCCCTCACCCCCCCTTGGGAATGTGTGTTTCCGATCAATGTAGCGAGCATGAGAATTAAAACTTAGTCATCATATGAAAAATAAATTGGCACTTTGCTGTATGTAACTTGGTGTAACTGGGTACGCGACTAAAACCATACGAAAAGTCTATAGGTAAAAATAGCCTGTGTACTGCAGATGCATTCTAAATAGTTAATATTCAACGGATATATTAAACTTATTCAAATTTGATTTTAAACCTCGGCGCCTCGGCACTTTTCAGCTTCGCCCTCGGCGCCGAGGCCGAGGCTCCAAAAAACGCCGAGGCTTGCCGAGGCCGAGGCCTCGGTCCGATCACTGATTCAAGCTGATTTAAAAGGTAGCATACTTATGTAACAAGTCGATTTCGCAAAACTAGCAAGTAAGCTGAACAAGTTTCTGCTAAAAGCAACGTAAGTAGATACGTTAGTTCAGACAAATAAAAGGAACACAAAATTTTGGGTGGGGTTGGCCATTTTTAGGAGGGTAAATGATTTTCAAATTCTGAACAAATGGTAAAAAAAACTAAAAATGGTCAGAAAGCGCAAGTTTTCGCCTAAAATCGGGTCTTAATAAATTCGTGACCTTGCATGGATGGGGAGACGATCGACTTCTGGGTGAGAGGATCCCCTCCTCCTTGTTACATACATATATGCGTAAGTTGCCATAATGCTTAAACAAAATGACGGTATATCCCTAAAAGTTATGAAAAAGTATATCTTTGCTTGAAAAAATCGATAGATACATATATGCTGACAAACAACGACAAAAAATAAAACAACAACGGCTTCTCTTCGATGTCGTAAAATTCCGATTCCAACTTACGTTATATCGAATATATGACCATCTGTGCTGCAGACTGGAAAATCGAATGGTTGCAACGATAAGCTAAAGCATACAACCATAAGGAAAAAAGCAGTGTTAGAGCTTTAAAGGAATAAATATGAGCAATACCAGCAACAATCAAAAGGAAGACGTCTAAATTTCGCCTGCTGAGCTTTCAAAACACTTTCTGAAAAAAGATTGCTCAATTATAACTAAGCTAAATAGCAGAAGCACATATAATCGATAAGTTACCGTCTTTACAGCCACCAAATATATCGCGCCATTCGGTTGTTGTAAGATATCTGAAAAATCATTATTCATTTGCTATAATTTATAGCACGAAGACGAATACTATCTAGTGACTGTTTATTAACGAAAAATAGTCATACGCAAAAACCTGCTGAAAAATCTCTTTGGTGCTTCAAATAAAAAGAATCATTTTTCCTTTATTTTACCGCCTCGACTTATAATTTTGGCATATATTCAACAGATAAGGCCACATTTAAGTGAATTGTTTTCCCCATTCCCATCAATTCATACATGAAAGCTATTAGTATCTTTAGGAACGATAGCATACGAAAGAAAAATGCATTCGTCAGGTAATTAAATTCGGTGACTATTTCCTCGAATGCATGCTATTTTGTCAAGCTGAGGAAAAGAAATATCTTTCCTGAATTGAACTGCAACGAAAATAGTGATGTCCTAAGCACAGACATAGGGCCGACTGAGCTGGTACCGGTACTTTAAAAGGCAGAAAATTAGTGAATAAATAATGGAAACCAATTCAACATCAATATAACGAAAAAGACATAAAACAGGTTGCCCTTCGTTGATTAAGGATCTTAATTAGCTGATTGAAGCATTTTTCTGACAAAACATCATGATAAGATAGTCTTCAAAGTTCATTTATTGAACCGAACATTCAATAAAACATATTATTAAAAAGAATTAGGACACAACACACGTGAGCATAGACGACTTTGAGATGAATGCATCCTCGTGAAGAATGTCAACTTCGTTCTAAACCTCGCATCTTCAGGCAAGCCATTCTTCAAGTTACACAGTTTTTTTATCTTTTTAAATTCCACTTTTCTTTTTATAAATTCTACCTTCATTTTGCTACAATCCGACATCGATGATTTTATGAAATTTGCTATATGCGACACACTTTTCTGCAGATTTTTCTACAACAAAGCTAATACGAATCGCCACTTAATTACATAGGTCCCTGATGCATTACTAGAACCTCAAATTTGTTTTTAAACGAGTTTTAAAAACTCGAAATCATATTCAAAACATCATTATCCATCATCTGAATGCATTTCAGCTTTAAAAAAACATTTTTGGCTGCTTATCTTATTCGTAGGAGCTAGTTGATGAGTTAAATACAACTTATTTTGAATACACAACGCATTTGCATCGAATTTTGACAGTAGAGTATACTTCTGCAAGAATCAAACATACGAAGCCGCATATATGCGATTTACTTCATTTTGTTTAAAATTAATGTTCTTTCAATTTTTTTGTTTTTTTTGTCAAATGAAAAATATAATAACTTACCATAAATAAGAAATGCATGCCTATGTCTTTATGAACTAACCACGAAATTACGTAATAAGATGTATCTAATAAAAAAGCACAAATTTTTCCAATGGTGAAGGAACGTAGTACATTGAAGCATGCTCATCTAGCAACGGCGCCAGAGCCAGTATTTACTGGAATTACCGAAAGCGACACCGGAACGGGAGAAAAAAGGGACTACGGAACCATACATTTAACGGAGGGGTAGGGGATCCCTCTACCCAAAGTCGATCGTCCCCCATCCACCAAAGCCAGAAAATTTTTTACCCCACCCCCCCCCCCGTTTTTTTTTAAGAAAATTAAATTTTTAGGTCGTTTTCAGGTGTTTTTTGGCTGTTTTTGGGATTACTGATAACTTTAAAGTGCGTTTGTAATCGATTCACGTCGATTCAAAAATTTTAGTCCATTACAGGCGCAAAGTTTCGAGAAACAGACTATAAATATGCAATCGATGTTGTGTTTTATACTCACAATTTATCCTTCTGATGCTGTTTCTTTCCCATTTTTCTTATTGATCACGAGCGAGAGACTGAGTCGCAGACGTTATCGATGAAGGACTGCAACGCGCCTGGTGCACGAAGAACTCGTATTTCACTTCAAAATATCTGACGAAGTAAAGGAGTAATGCATCGAGAGCTCTGCAATAGAAAATCTCTCATTTTTTCTTCGAAGAAGAAAGTTTCGTCAAAATTCGAAGATGAAACAACTCTTTTTTACTACTTTTTCGAACAATTTTGAAATTCCATGAATTAATGACACATCGACCTGTTTTATTCCATGTTTAATTAAGTTACCCTACTCATAAAGTTGGATTTTCCACAATCCAACGTCAAATCACCACCAAACCCGAATACCCTGGTAATTCCGAGGGAAGTGGGGAATTAATTTTTTCTACAGTGCCTTTTTCTGGCTCAAAACCAATAAATACGCTTCAAAAACATCATTTTTGGCGTTTCTAGCAATGCACTTTCTTTCTAGATTACAAAAGAAGCATGAAAAATTGTCAGAAAGATTTTGATAATTTTGAACTAAAGAATCACTAAAAACGCTTCTTAAAAAAGGGAGTTTTCTATGTTTTGTGTTGAAACCCACGAGTTCTGCGAGGTTGAAATATCTTTCGCAGAAAGGTAGGGTAATAAACATTTTGCGGAGGGTGGGGTGGGATGAAAAACCCGACCCCCACATCAAGATTGTGTATGATTTGATTATCATGATGAAACTGAATTATTTATTTATACAACTATTCATTTTGTTCAAACGCATGTTGGAAAATTCAATGGCTGAGAGAATATTTCTCTTAAATTTCTCAAGCCCAAATGCAAGATTTGTACAATCAAATTTTAATGTCGTTTCAAATGAGGGAACCAAGGCCAAAATGACTTAAAAATACACTATTTTGGGCCAAGATCATCCGACGGGACCAAGCAACAGAAGCATGCTCAAGCATGCACCTTCTATAGCATATCTCACAAACGTTGCTATTGTCAATTGTGGATTTTTATATTAAAACAATTTGTTAATACACATGAAGTTTTAGCTGTTATATTTTTGAATGAATAAAAGATGAATGCTTGACTACGATTCATTTTATCACTACAATTAATTAGCCAAATCTATCGAATTTTTAGTATCCCTAAATTGTGTCGTTAAGGAATCTTATGATTATGAAAGCCAATGTACCGTACAGCGTAATCGTGACATTAATTTTTCATTGTTAAGATCCTGTTTACGAGCTGTATCATGTGTAGACCTCTTACATTTGTAAAGTATTCTCACTTGCTTTGGAAAATTTTGCGCTATCGGTGAAGTGAGCATTTCTATTATACTTAATACAGCTAAAATTTATTTGAGTAACAACTGAAAGGGTTGTCTGAAACCTGAAGGTGAAAATTACCACGCAAATTTAGCAATGCCAAGACTAGAAAAATGTGTACACCAGTAATCTGACATCACAGACAGAATCGAAGACTGCAAAAATCATCACGTTAGGTAGGTGTAAATAAATACTATGCGTCCATATACATTTTACTTGATCGAAAAGCACTAGATTTGTCTTTTGAAATCAAATTCTTGGGAAGACAAGACATGTGAGAATTTTTGAGTGAAAGAAGATAGAGGTATGTAGATACCAATACAAGCGTTACGATTTTACTTTTGTATAACTTTTGTTTTTCGAACTGCTTAAATTTGAAGAAGAATAAGAATAAGAATAAGTTTATTACTAATACGAAACTGATAAAATTACAAAGCCAACGATAATTCATCATGGATGTTGTACACATATATTACATGTAAGAGGGGGATGGGGGATCCCCCACCTAATCGAATTTTTTGGCCGTTTTAAGCCTTTTTTGGCCGCTTTTGGTCAAAAATTGGAGGTTATTTACATTTACTCCCCCCCCCCTAAAAATGGTCTGGAGGGGTTTTCATCCCCCCACAGAATTCGCGATTTTTTGGGAATTCCCAAAAATTTTCTAAAAATTCGTAGAACAGGTGCTTTTTTAAAGCATTTTTAGCTATCTATTTGCTGAAAAGATTGGAATTTTCTGCGTTTCGCGCCATATGCTCATGTTTTTATTATATTTTGTTCAATTTTTCAGACGTTTCTTGATTTTTTTAAAGAATTTTTTTGTGTTTTTATGCTCTAGAAAGATAGAGCATCGTCAGAAACGCCGAAAAACGATATTTTGACGCGTACCTACCATACATAATCTTGGGGTTGGGGGGTTCACCAGCCCCTAAGAAAAACGTTCACCGCCTGCAAAAATTTTTCACCCTCCCCGAACTGGAGATTTTTCGAAAGTTCCCAAAAATTTTCTATAAATTTGTAGAAAAGATGCTTTTAAGCGTTTTTAGCCATCTATGTATTTGCTCAAAAGTGCCAAATTTTTGGCGCTTTGCGCCATTATACTCATTTTTTGACCATATTTTGTTCAATTTGTTCCGATTTTTTTTACTTTTTTCAAAATTTTTTTGCTTTTATGCTCTAAAAAGATAGAGCATCGTAAGAAACGCTGAAAAACAATATTTTTGACGCGTACCACCATTTTTGGACCCACAAAAGACACTTTATTATTTCAGCCCCCCATAATTCCTATGCTGTGCATGTATGGTACCTACCATATTTGGGCCCAAAGAAGGAACTTTAAAATTTCACTCACCTCCCCAGAATTCCCATGCTGTGCATGTATGGCCGGGACCCCCGACCACACCTAGGCGTGGGGGGGGTTTGGGGGGTATGCACCCCCAGAAACCAAAATACCCCCCCAGAATTCAATTTTTGGAAATTTTTTTCGTTTTTTTCGCAATTTTTTGATGCCAATGGATAGTGCTTGATGAGAAACGTCGCAAAAATGGTGTTTTTATCGCCATACCACCATTTTTAAGGCCATTTTTCTGACCTTCAAAAAATCTTGCACCCCCCCAGAATTTTCTTGCTGCTCACGTATGCCCCCGGCCCCCCTCCCGAAATTTCCAGCCGTTACATGTATGGTTGTACATTTATTAGTAACGGGACGAGTCAATGGAATGACGGATTACGGATTTCGCGCGCGCACCAGAAGATATCTATAGCCCATTTCACAAAACCTTGTGCATAGAAATCAATTTTCAGCGCTCAGGCGAGCAGCTACAAAAGTGGTTTCTAGGCATCCTACTGTAACACAATTTACCATAGTAAAAGTTCATACGCTCATTAATTGCTATGCACAATATCGTGATTGTTGCTTCACTTAAAACCGCTTTTGTAATCGATTTACATTGGCTCAAGAATTGTTATTCATGCGCAAGGTTTCGTGAAATAGACTGTAGATAAATGAAAGTTTGCGAATCCAGACTTAAATATGTGTAAGTTAGGGGAGAAACAATAAAATCTTGAAGATCGTTCTAAAATGCAATGTATTTGTGAAAGAAATCAAACTTTTGCAAATTAGAGTGAGTTTGCATTTTTTTAAATTCAAATTTAAAATTTGAATAAGACCTTGTGAATATGCCTAAATAATCTGACGCTTCGCTCATAATTATTCATTTTTTATATTGCTTTTCTGTGCAATGCACCAGAACTGAATATAAAGCAGGCTAGAAAGTTTTTCAGGAGAGTCGAGTTTGGATGAAATGGAATGTTAAAATGTGGCTGTTTTAAACGAAATATTTTTTGTACGTATAGGTATGATAAGGCCCACAACCAGGATTTTGTTTCAGGAAAGAGTGACCGAAATGTTCTCGTAAAAAAACATAAAGAGGGACCAACAGATAAATTATAAAACAATCTTTTTCGACTACTAAATCTGCACACTTTGCGGATTTCGCTGCCCAGGTACCTTAAGTATGGCAAGAATTCAAGGGACATCCTTCCTTCTAGGGCTGGGGAAGAATAGGGTGGCGCGCTCACGCGCCCCCCAACGGGGTACGAGGCAGAGCCCAGAAGATTTTTAATAAAATTAGCATAATTTTGTTCTGAAATCAGTCTAAAAAATAGTAAAAGTTTATCATTAAGATTCACTATCGCTAAAAAATGTCTGTAATTCTCGCTTCAAGCACGGATCTCATTTTCCGCGTAAAAACTGTTAAAAACCATGAAAATTCTTGCGATTTTTTTGCTAAAAGCTGCAGGGGAAGTGGAGTAAAAATCGTTGGGCACGTGCCCCCTATCCCCCTGGATACGGATCTGGACATAGTCTAAATGAATCAACTGAATAATTTTAAGGACATTGAAATTGATTTGCTTTGAATTCTGAAAACCAAAACTAAAAACGCTCAAATATTGTTTTGCCTATTTATTAGAGCCTACATACCTAGTTGCCCAGAAATATGACTTCTAACTTTTCGCCCCGCGATCCTGTAAGGTATCAAATTTTTAATGGATTATCTTTTATTAATGCTAATGAGTTTTTTCAGCACTCGATCTAGAAATCCTTACAAGCTCATGTTACTAGTTGTCCGTTCCGATGCTCATCTAAACCATTATGCACAGAGGGGGTAAAGGGGTATTACCCCCCGTCGAGGGGTCAGCCAGGCAGGTACTGTCCGGCGATTTTGAGCTGACAGAACGTTTTTCGCATCATTTTTAATGTCAAAAGCAGTAAAAATGTCAAAATTTTCTCGGCGCTTCGCGCTCAATTAGTAGTTTAATGTACTTTTCACTTAATAAGGCGCCCTAAATTGATAAATTTCTGTATTTTCAAGTGTTAAAAGTGATATAATGCAGTTAAAATGAACTAAAATGCTTTTAAAATGCGACATTTCCACGAAAAACCCTTTTATAGGATATTTTGACCATTTTGGTCGTTTAAACAGCAGAAAAATCAAGAACGTTAAGTGTTTTGGATTCCTGGGATTTCACCTCCGCTGCCGAGCTTGACCTTGTGCACCTATGATCTAAACGACTTCTCAGAGCGCTATTTGAAAAATGGGACAAACTACCCGATTCAGGCCCGTATCGAAGATTTTGTTTCGGGAGGGGACGACCAAAATTTTTGAAAAACATTGAAGGGGACCAAAGGATGAATTTAAAAAGACGTTTTACGATCACTAGAGCTGTACACTTTGTAAATTTCGCTACCCAGATGCCTTGAATATGGTGAGAATCCAAAGGACACCCTCTTGAACAAATCTCATTTTCTGCATAAAAAACAAAACAGAAGACATCGATGCAAAATACGCTATAGGTTTTATAAAGTCTAAAAATGGAGTGTTTAAACCGCGTGCATGGGACTACATAGACTCTAATAATAATTGTGAAATTCGACGAAAATTTTTTGCGGTTTTTAGCTAGAAAAAGCAAAGGTGAGTGACGGAAAAAATAATTCTCCGATTTCGTTTCGGAGGGGGCACATGCCCCCCTACCCTCTGGAATATGGCCTAATCCGATAATGTCGTCGCATCTCAAATGGCTGATTCGTTCAGAAAGAGCTGCAAAAAATTTGGCATATCACAGGCGCAGCCAGCGGGGAGGGGGAATTCCCCTCCGAAGAAAATTTTGACATGTTCAAGAACTGAGCAATACGGTTGCATGATGCTGTTCTGCAAGTAAAATCGAAAAATTCGGCGCTCTGCGCCGATTTATTCTATCTCTTGGCGGTTTTTATCGCTTTATTGCAGAGAAAGTCAAAAAATTAGCGCTTCGCGCGCATTATACCTAAGCATTTTTTCCATCAAAAACGTAAAAATTTTCAAAAACAAAATAAATTTCTTTATTGCTTGAATAGTGCAGGACGATGTGAAAAGCCCAAAAAACACGTGATTTAATGGCCTCCGCCCGTTTTTATGGGTTTTTAGATGCAAAAAAATTTTGAAATTCCCTCCCCTGGCTACGTCTATGAGGCATACACTCCGAAATATGTATGTCCTTTTATTCAGTCGCTCGCCATTTTATCATGTACCTATTCATGTTTTACCTAATTTCATGTAAGTAGGTATCGGGACAATACCTAAATATTTTCTTGTCTTTCTTGTCTTGAATTTAGAAGGCCAGCTAAGTGCCCGACTATCAATATGTGAACGAGATACCTCAACTTTTGTAAATTACACGCCGATAAACGCTCTACCCACTGCATTGCTCCCAAGTAAGCTTATGATGAAATTTAGAGGCTTGAACTGCGTAGAATTTATTTTGATTTAATTGTTACGTATATTATTCATAATAATCTCTTACCTTCTGAAGATCACTGGCGTAGCCAGGGGAAAGGGGAAATTTTCTCTAGGGGAAAATTTTAACATGTTCAAGAATTGAGCAATATGGTTGCATGAAAGAAAGAAAGAAAGAAATTTTTGAAAGAAAGAAAATTTATTCGGTAAAAGTATTAAAGAAAACACATAAGAAGTAGGTAAAAACGCATTGTCAATGTGAACATAATACACAATCTGCATAAAACAAAGTATGTGCATAAAGCTACAGATAATGCAATGGTACCAGGAGCGTAAGGCACAATGTTTTTGATGCTGTTCTGCGACGTAAAATTGAAAAATTCAGCGCTTCGCGTCGATTTCTTCCATCTTTTGGCAGTTTCTATCGTTTTCTTGCAGGAAGAGTCAAAAAATAAGCGATTCGCACGCATTATAAACATTTCTTTTGTCAAAAACGCAAGAAAATTTCTTGAAAAAATTAATTTTTCTATTGCTTAAATAGTGCAGGACAATGTGAAAAGCCCAAAAAACAGGTCATTTAACGGCCCCCGCCCGTTTTTATGGGTTTTTTAGACAAAATTTTTTTGTAGGTATTCCCCCTGGCGAAAATCCTGGCTACGCCTATGCTGAAGATTTTTATCAGTTGTATGGTCATTCGCATAGGTACCTACTACCACATCTGGACAATGGGTTCAACCGGTTCAACCCGGTATCACCTGAAGGCCACTCGGTATCACCTGGGAAGATCGCGAGTATCACCTGAATTTTTTTGTTAAAAAGCAAAGATAAACTCAGCAAAAATCAAAGTACGAGTACAAAAACATGTAAATAGATCATTTAGACGTTATTTCGATCAGTCATCGGACCAGTCAATCAGCCAACCAAGTAACAGTCCAACCAACCAACCAACCGACTAATTGGCCAACCAACCCACCAACTGACCAACCAAACAACCAACCAACCAAATAACCAACCAACCAACCAATCAACCAACCAAGCAACAGGCCAACCAACCAACCAACCAACTAACTGCCCAACCAACCAACCAACCAACTAACCAACTGGCCGACTAACCAATCAATCAGCCAAGCAAGGAACTAGCCAGCCCACCATCCAACCGACCAAGTGGCCAACCAAGCAAGCAACCAACCAACTAACTAGCTGGTCATCCAACCAAACCAGCAAAAAAACGGCCAACCAACCATTTAACTAGCCAACCAACCAATTAGCCAACCAACCAGCAACCAACCAACCAACCGGCCAACCAAACAACCAACCGGCCAACCAACATACTAACTAAACGGCCAACCAACCATTTAAGTAGCCAACCAACCAATCCACCAATCAACCAACCGACCAACCAGTCAACCGGCCAACCAAATAACCAACTAGATACCCAATCAATTAACCAACCAACCAATTGGCCAACCAACCAACCAACCAACCGACTCACCACCAACCAATCAACCAACTAACGAGCCAGCCAACCAACTTACTGGCCAACCAACCAACCGGCCAACAGAGCAACTAACTAGTCAATCAACCAACCAGCCGACCGATCAACTAAGAGGCCAACCAACCAACCAGCCAACCAACCAATTAACTAGCCAACCAACCGGCCAACCGACCAACCAACCAATCAGACAGCCAACCAACCGGCCAGCCAACTAGCCAACCAAATAACCAACCAACCAACTAACTGGCCAACCAGCTAACCAAACAACCAACTAAACAACCAACCAATCAAATGGCCAACCAAACAACAAAACAATAGGCCAATCAACCAACCAACTAGCCAATTATACAACTAACTGGCCAACCAACCACCCAATCAAACTGCTCAAACAATTATCTGGCCAACCAACCAATTAGCCAATCAATGCATAACCGACCGATCAACCAACTCACAAACCAACCACTCAGCCGATGACCGAACTAACCAAACAGTCTGCTGATTAACTGACAAGCCAACCCATTTAATGACCAACCGACCAAATGACGAATCATCACATCAACCAACCATCTAACCGACCAATCATCAAGCCATCCAGCCAACAAACCAAACAGTCAATCAATCAATCAGTCAACCATTAAACCAATCAATCAATTAACCAACCAAGCAACCGATCAATCATTTAATCAACCGACCAGCCAACTGACGAACCAACCACTCAACCAATCATTCTCAAAATTTTTCCCCGACTTTTCAGCTAAAAAGCTACACATGCTTTTGACGTTTCACAGCGTAAAAATACTAAAATTTACAGCGCTTGGCGCCATTTATTTCAAAAACTCACCTTTTTCCTATTTCAGCTTTCGATAGATGAAATTTTCGGCAAATAAAATTTTCTGCATTTTTGTCATACAAAAAGATGCAAAATCGAGCACAAAAGTATGTAAATGTCGAGATTTTTGGGCGCTTCGCGCCAGATAGCTATTTCAGCATACTTTTACTATTTCCATTTCATGTATAACTTTTAGAAATTTTCGACGCTACGCATCAAACGCTACTATTACGGGAAACCGAGCAGTAATTCAAGCTTCTAAACATCCTTCCGCCAGAAATTCACGAATTTTCCGGCACTTTGCGTTGGATTTTCACTGAAGTCAACGAAATTTAATAATTTTTTCGCACAAAATTGTCGAAAACTTTAAAAATTTCCGAAGAAATGTTGTGACAAAATCGATTTCAAACGAAAGTAGACGACGTAAAACGCTGAAAAAACGCCAGTCCGCACGCGAAGGTCCTAAATTATTTGTCAATAAAAAAGTCCGCAAAATCTACTTGAAAATGGTAGAAATATCAAAATATTTCATTGAACTATTCTGTATTTTTTATGTTTGGAAACCTATAAATTGAAAGACTTCGGAGACCGTCTTTGCATTTGAAGAAAGGGACCTTGTATAAAAACACTGGACAAAGGCATGTCAATCGGTGCAGGTGTCAGGGCATAAGATCCGCTGCTACTGAGGCTGGCATTTAAGACTGAAGTCAAACATTGATTTAACATAATTTCTACATTTCTTATCTTTAGAAATGTGTCAAATTGAGCTTCATAAAAACGCCCACTTTGCGCCAGATATAATTGCTGCATAGCTTATATTTGTAAACCTGCAAAAGTAAGCATAAAAGAATAAATATATCGAAAATTTCCAGCGCTTCGCGCCGTATATAATTTCTATTGCATACATTCAGAAAGCTGCAAAATTGAGCTCAAAAGGATAAAAACATCGGAAATATCCGGCGCTTCGCGCAAACTATAATTACTGTATTGCTGTTCCGAAAGTTGCAAAATTTAGGTAAAAGGATGGAACTCTCAAAAATTTTCGGCGCTTCGCGCCAGGCATAATTACTGGATTGTTTATATCCAGAAACCTGCAAATTTGAGTTTAAAAAGATAAAAATGTAGAAATGTTCTGGCGCTTCGCGCCAGATATAATTTGAGCACTCTCATCATTGAAAAAGCTTGAAAATTCAGCTTGAGGAGATCAGAACGTTAAAAATTTTTTTGCCAGTTTTATAATACGCCCGTTTTTGCACTGTTTGTCTTTAAAGGCTGCAAAATTGAGTTTAAAAGAGTAAAAATGCTAAAAAATTTCTCGAATCACAAATTTTAAATTTTTTTGAATATTTTCATTCGCCATCATATGGAGCTCGTCGACAGACGTTTAGTCGAATACATTTTTGTACTAGGTTAAAGTTTTACAGCTGGCGCAAAATTTCAGAGGACAAAAATCTTAATAGTACCAGAATTTTGTCTTTCTCTTATCAACCCTACATGCCTCAAAATTAAGTTGAAGGTGATGGAAATACCATAATTTTCTATTAATAATGCGGACGTTACTAATTCATTCATAAGTCTGTTTCGATAAATTCCTAAAATTGAGCTGAAATGGGAAATTATCAACATTTCTGCTAGATTTAATATTCTTATTTCCCGTTTAGCATGAAAGAAGCAGTTACAAACTTAAGCGAAGTTTAAGGATGATTAAGGCTGCAAATTTTGTGGCGAGAACGGTAATAAGTTTCGGCACTGCTTGTAAATTCGTATCTTTGAAAAGCGATCATATTGAGCTTAAGAGGATAGAAGGTCAAGATTATTTGGCGCTTCGTGCCAGATGCAATGTTTAATAATGTTTTAAAAATAAAAAGGCCAAAATTTTCACGCACTATTTGGCAGATATAATAAATTATTTCATTGTTTATTTGTACAAAGGCTGCTTAATTGGACTTATGTAAAGTATGGGGTAGAAATTTTACATAATAAGGTCAATTTTTTGCGTTGTCTTGTCCTTTAAAAATCGGTGAAATTGAGCTGAGGATGATAAAAAGGCTTAAAAAATTTCCAGAGGTGAACACTCTAAAAATTATAGTTGTAAACAATTAATGTACTGACTGATGATGCTAAATGCGAGTAAATTAAGACGGATAAAACAAACGCAAATGATGCATGCAGACATGCAGAACGTTTCGAAAAATTTATGAGGTAACATATTCCAAAACAACCCTTTTTCGAACCAGCAACTAACCACAATTTTTGGCCGCCGGTATCATCTGGAAGACCGGCCTTTGTCCAGGTATGCCTACTACGAATGTATTTCCAAATCAGATTTATTTAAAAAAATTTTGAATTGATTGTAAAAAGTATTGTTTTGCTACTCAGCTGGAATTTGGAACGATCTTCCACAATATATTCGAAATTCTCCAAATGTAGACATTTAAGAGAAATTTGAAAAAGGTTGATTTCGGGAATTTTTTGATGGGGCACACGTGAGCGCAATTAGCTATTTGCCTGTATGTCCAGGACATTCGCATTTTACACTATGCTATTTTATTTTACTTGCAACTTATTTTATCCTCAATGTTTTTTTCCGAATAAAGTATTAGTGTTAGCTCAAGTTTCGCCTAATCTAAGCAAAAGAAAAACCGGCCAAAAAGACCCAACCGAACTTTCAAAATTATTATTATGCAAAGCGTGACTATTCTGCACCTGAACCAGCTAGCCTAATTTCATGTCTAATCCATTGGTTAATTTTTTATCAGTATTTTCTCAACAAAAAATGGTTAGCTAAGGCCGATATTTTCAAAAAATCCACTGTTGATAGACTAAAGAATATATTATACAGTAAACTTAGCATGAAGTTTAACGCGCAGAAAATGAAGCTTTTGGCTAAACTTAAGATTATGGTTTTTTTAGAAAAGCAGCAAAACGAATACGGAATGCCAAATTTTTTGCTTAAATGGTAGAACATGATAAATTGAAGCGCAGAAAAAAATTAGGTGAAAATGTGAACCATACTTGCAAATTGCAGGCAGCTCTCGATTTGAGTGTTGGGTGGGACGATTAAACGGCTCGATCCAAGGACTTATATATTTGTCAGCAATAAATAATATGGGCTGAAATTACGGAAGGAAGCATAGCAATGAAGGAGGAAAAAGAAAAAAAGCTCGGAAAACTGTTGAAACTTTAAGAAACTCAAAAAAAAATTTCATATCTTTTTGCATGTTTTTTCGGTTTTACTTGATAATATAAATAACATGTGGATCCGCTCTATGTCTACAAAATCAACATAGAAACGGATGTATGTATTCACCTTCGGGATTTACTTAGGTACCTAACTCTGCTCTTAGCGCTGGTCCCAATCGCATAGTCAAATAAGAACTTCGATTCTCTGGACCCTTGAAAACCTACGGCTTCGACTCCCTCCAGTCCTAATATTGCTGACCGCTTTTAGTCGGGAGTCTCAGCAGCTACGCCCTAAATCCTAATACTCGTACCTACCTAAATCCCGGAATACCGCCAGGTCAGTTGACCTATCTCACCCCAGCTCAAGTTGATGAATTAACTTATTTTCTTAGTTTACACTTGTCTTGAAATGTTTTTGGTTCCTAATGTAGGTAGCACAATGAACTTTGAAAACAACACCAACGAGCTCTAAGCTGATCAGTCATCAGAAATAATTAAATAATATTTTTAACCAATTTTGGGTGAGAAAAGAATATAGAATTTTGAAAGAGATAAATAATTAAAAATGTTCACCATTCCAATCCATCACTAATAGAAGTCTTCGACGATGTAAAACCAACCAATATATTTTAGGAAAAATCATACACTGCCATATATTACGACAAACACACTAACATCGACCAATTCATAAATGCCAAATTTACATGTCTCAATTGGCGTCCATCGACGCTCACAAAAAATACAAACTGAACGATATTATAGGTTATGTAACTAGCTAATATGGAATACGAACGTTGGCGTCCATCGACGCTCACAAAAAATAGAACTGAACAATATTATAGGTTATGTAACAACTAATATGGAATACGAACGTTGGCGTCCATCGACGCTCACAAAAAATAGAACTGAACGTAAAATAATACAATATACGCGTTTTATTAAAATGATCATAATAATGCAATGATATCGTACATTCAATAACTCTTACAAAGCAAATTACTGATCTTAGCATATACGTAACTCTGATTTACCGGACAAGTATCTATTTGTTTTTTAATATTGAAAATTAGGGAAAAGGTGGGAAGACCGAAGGCATAGCCCACAGTGCACTATCGTAGATAGCTACTAGTATTGGCTATGTGAGTGGCTACCGCGAACTGCTAAGGCAAGTTCACCAAACCGTGTAACTCTCGTAGTTACAATAACATATACGAAAATCTAAGTTTTTGCTTCTATTATAATTAGGCTTAAGCTTAGTATATCTGAAAAGGTGTTTTAAGCTGCTTAGGTCGAGGTCGCTCCCGCTCAGGTCGATGTATAGATGCTTAGGTCGATGTATAGATGTTTATAGTCTGTTTCATTTATTCGAGAGCTTTTTAGTCAATTTTTTAAAGGGCTACAGTAAGCGAAACAACATGAATTACTGTAATTCGGCAGTTCAGCTCAGTGAGGGCGAGTGGCTGGAATTATTCCATTTTTAATGCACTAATCCGCCCATATAAATTTAATTTAAGCATTTAATCAGTGCTGGGACATACTACAGTAAGTGTGCTAAATAAAAAACTATCTGCTAGAGTCGAACCCGGTTTGCTTCGACGACAAGCACACGTTTTACCACTGAGCTATGCGGGAGTTCGCGGCGTTTCTTAACATTTTAGTCTATTGTGTTTAAAGTGTCAACTTAGCATAAGCTGAATCCGGATTTTTATCTGTAAGGTGATTGATCTGCTGGAAGATGAGAATAAATTATGTCGCAAAAATGTTATTGAAAAACCCTTCTGTGCTACGTAAGTACAGTGAGATCTAGTGAACTACAGTAAATAAGAAAGAAGGGGTCACTGTAGCCTCCGAAAACATTTACTGAAAAAGCACTCGGATAAATGAAACAGACTATAGGTCGATGTATAGATGCTTAGATCGATGTACAGATGCTTAAGTCGATGTAAAGATGCTAAGGTCGACGTAAATTGGGTATCTACATGTAATTCTGCCTTCAGCTGTTGAATCTTCAAATACTTAGGTCGAGAAGATGCTTGAATAGATCTAGAATAGGCTAATTAACGAAACTCATAGCTTTTGTGATATTGATCATAGACGGATAAAATTTCTTTTCCGCGCTTTCTTTCAACATGTTCTAAGTACTGAGCAAAAAATCCGCTCTTCTGAAGTTCATCCCTTCGTATTCTGAAAGTACCATATTCTTAAGTTACTCCGAAGCTTTTTGTCAAATGTAAACTACGAGGGAACTTTATCTATAACATGTTTACTATCGAAATGGGACGCTTTGGCGCCGCCGTTTTGCCGCCACACTTTTTGTAATATTATTAATTATTTGCATTTCATTTATAATTAAAGTATAATACAGATTTTGAAAGCCCATCCAATTCTGTACGTGATGGTAAAAATTACTTTCAGAATATCTTTGAATTTAGTGAGATAATTAAATGCACCTAAAAATACACTGGATTTTCTTCAGTTTTTCAGTCGTCACAGATGATACTCATCGAATCGAAAAAAACAATATGCTATTTTTAGCTTGTTGAACCTGCTTTCTGAACATATAACTTAGTTTGAAATTGTTTCAGAATTGATTTAATTAGAATAATTTATAAGTTGCTGGCGCCAAAACTGCGGCGCCAAAACGTCGTAGACCCGTTTACTATAGTCTGTTCCATTCCAAACAGCTCATTTTTTGCGAAAGTCTCATTACTGTGATGCCATTTGTGCAGTGAAAATCTATTCTCAATTATGCTCTCCTTACAGCTGGTCGCTTTAAAGTCTTTTCATTGATGTATAATGTGCTTTGCTTAACATATGGCACATCTAACACACTGCTGCAGCAACCTAACCCGTAAAATATCCTGCTACAATAATAAGCTGTAAAGCAAAGCCGGGCCGTTTAGAATGGAACAGTTTTTCAAAGATAGATAATAAAAATGCGGTTGTAAACTTTTTATTTTTGTTTACACTCAATAGCCACCGTGTGATGAGCTTGTAAAGTTTTACGGTAACGTCATAACATATAGTTTTTAGAATTTCGGTCGGTCACACGACTTTTTTAACTCAGTTTTGCATTCTGTTTAGTCTGTTTTTTTAAAACGTCGACAATTGAGTGGGCTCAAAACAATTTTTTTTAAGTGACTTATTTCCAGAGAGGCAGTGTGAAAATTGTAAAGCATCTGAGGGCAAAAAAACATTTTAGCTCGTTTTTTGTCAGTCAACAACTCCGGTTACGAGTCCGAAAAATCTGTTCCAGCAGAAATGTACCACGACTCAAGGGCTACTTTCGGCTTACCAGCAAACTTTTGTACACTCAAAACGGAGTTAGATCTAGGGGTTAAAACTTTACACTCTAGTGGATGGTGTAAAAACAGATTTTGTCTAAGATTTCTCTGCCAAATTCTCCGGTCATAAGTCGGGATAAATTGAATAAAACAGAAATAAAGTTCCTTTCAATTGCAACACGTCCCAGCAAATTGCTTTCGAAAAAATGCAATACTGAGTTATTAACAGGGTGTAAAGTTCGAAATCAGGGGTATTAGATTGGGCGAAAAAACACGTTTTCTCCATATTTTGATTGGTAAATATCCTAAATATTTTGCAGAAGAGAAGTTTTCCACATACAAACGTACTACGATTCAAAAGTTATAAACTGGCCTTAACTGAATTTTTTACACTCAATGGGGAGCTAAGTTCATATTATGAAAGTTTACAATGTGGTGGATGGTGTAAAAATACGTTTTTGTCCATTTATTTGTTATCCAATTTCTCTGTATAGAAATCGGGATAAGTCGAATAAAATAAAGTACTTTGTAAGGGGTACAGCAAATAATGTTCATTACATCAAAATTTAACTTTTTTGAGAGGTGTAAAGCCAAAAATCGGGGTGTTAAACGTGTTTCTGTCTTGTTTATTTCTGCCAACTTCTCCGGTTATGAGTGTATAGTCTGTTTCGCATAAGTTCCAGGCATGTATCTCTGGGGGAATGGGTGGTCTGGACCCCCAAAATTCAGGAAAATCGGAAAAATATGACTTTTTAAACGTTATTTTGTGCTATTGTTGTCCTTTTTGAGCTTAGTCCCCCAAAATTGGTGTTGCCCCTCCAAAATAGGACGGCCAGCTACGTGCCTGATAACTTCGTGCATAAATTCTAAGAATTTTCATCGACAGTAATCCAAGGGTTACGATAATTATATATCCGATTAGTGCTGTAATTGCAATCTGTCAGCTTATTGTCGAAGATTAGTTTTAAAATTTATGACCGAACTTAAGTGAAACAGTTTATAGACATGATCACAAGTCTAAAAATGTAGCAAGGGTCAAAGGTCTTACGTCAGTCGGGCGTGTTTGTTTGCATTCAAGAGTGGTGTAAAGTGGTTTACATCTAATATTTATTTGTCTTTAGACCATTGTAGAGAGATTGTGCAAAGTTTACACTGAAAATTAAGTTAGTTCTAGAGCGTTGCAGAAACTTAATTTTTTTCAACATGTTCTCTGTAACGTCAGAAATACGAATCTGACTATTAGTTTTCTCTACACGTGGTAATTGTGAAAAGTTTACACTATTCATTTATTGTTGATGTGCAAGGTTTACACTACAATTTATGAAATACGGATATGTAACTCGCCCCCGGCATTTCACCCCACAACTCGCTTTTCCCCTTCACATAACTCGCCCCAACCACGACTCGCCTCCAACCACAACTCGCCCCTCACAGAACTCGCCTCTCTACAACTCGATCCTCACACAATTTGCCCCCATACAACTCGCCCCTCCTCTACTCGCACTCCACAACCCTCACAACTCGCCCCCACTTGCAAGTTATCCCCTCACAACTGGCTCTTGGAACTTCAAGCCGATGATTCATGATTGCTAATGCAATTATGTAAGGAGATTCACGAAAAATCTTATCTATGGTGAAAATTGTACTCATGATGACAAACTTTTGTGGCCTTTTTACACTGTTGCTACAGCATAACGAGTCGGTCATTTTTTATATACATGGGCAAGTTGTAGAGGGCGACTTGTACGGGGGCGAGTTGTGTGGTTGTGTGAAGGTGAGTTGTGTGGGGAGCGAGTTATGGAGGGCGAGTTGTGTTGGGGAAAGTTGTGTGGGAGCGAGTTGTGCTTAGGGGCGAGTTGTGTGGGGGCGAGTTGTGGTTGGGGGCGAGTTGTGGGGGGAGCGAGTTGAGGAGGGGGGTAGGGTGAAGGGCGAATAGCGGAGGACGAATTATCCGCAAACCTCAATTTATTTTATTCCAGAGCTTTGCAAAACCTTAATTTTTTCAAAATATGTTCCGTAAGGTCAGGATTGCGAATCTGACTGTATCTTTTCTTCACACCCATTAGTTGTGTAAAATTTACACTGAAAATTAACTTTAGTTTCACAGTTGCTAAAGTTTTATTTGTTTCAAAGTATTCCATGCAACTTCAGGATTACGAATCTGAGTGTAAATTTTATTTACAACCAATACTTGCGCAAAGTTTACGCCGAAAACATTTGATCTGTTTAAATAAGGTGGTCTTGATTAAACAAAGATAATGCTTTTGTTCAGAACAATATTGTTTTCCGCGTTCTTGGACTGCTGTCATTATTGTGGCATGTTACCGTATGTGTTTACTGACTGATTCACTCAAATCATGCTGATTAAAAGTAGGGTACTAACAAAGAAAAAATGCTTCGATTGAACAAAAAGGACGAATTTACTTGGAATTACGAATCATCATAGGTAGCGCGATAGCGCTACCTATAATATACTTGGCCACCCTTTTTTCTTATATGTTCTTCACAGCGAGTGCGAAATTTCTGTCCCCCCTCACAGCTATAACGGCACACATCTGAGAGGTGCGGTTTTTTTAAAAAGGTAGATAATGAAAAAACTTAGTGCCCCCATTTTTTTCTTGTTTACACTCAATACCGAGTGCGTCGTGAGTGTGTAAAGTTTACACCAAAAATTCAAATAATTTGCGGAGGGCCAATTTTTTTAAAAATGTTTTCCCTAATTAGTAGGTTACGAATCTGGTCTTAAAATTTCTTTACACTCATTGATTGTTGCACAGGAGTGTAAACTAGACGGTTTTTTACAGTTTTCGTGTGCTAGAGCATATCTAACTCAGTTTTACATTCTATGCAGTCTGATTGGTCTCAAAAGGTAGACGGTTAAAAAATCTAGGGACGACTTTTTTTAATTTTTTTCAAAAAGTAATATTTTCGAATTTAGAGGCGGTTTATTGTAAAGAGTCTGGGACAAAAAACTTTTTTCCCTGCCATATTCTCCACTTGGTAGACAAAACGTGGTAACTACGCTTAAAATGTGCCTCGTCTTAAGCGCTACACGTCAAAATGTATTTTGTTTCTTTACAATCAATATTGCGTTATTAGTGCAAGTGTAAACTTTACACTGAAAAAATTTTTTCCACCCATAGCGTCGTGGATGATGAATTTTTTTTAAAATGTTTTCCCTAATTAGTAGGTTACGAATCTGGTCTTAAAATTTCTTTACACTCATTGGTTGTTGCACAGGAGTGTAAATTAGACGGTTTTTTACTGTTTTCATGTGCAAGAGCATATCTAACTCAGTTTTACATTCTATGCAGTCTGATTGGTTTCAAAAGGTAGACGGTTATAAAATCTAGGAGAAACTTTTTTTATTTTTTCTTAAAAAGTAATACTTTCGAATTTAGAGGCGGTTTATTGTAAAGAGTCTGAGACAAAAAATATTTTTTCCCTGCCATATTCTCCACTTAGTAGAAAAAACGTGGTAACTACCTTTAAAATCTGCCTCGTGTTAAGCGCTACACGTCAAAATTTATTTTGTTTCTTTACAATCAATATTGCGTTATTAGTGCAGGTGTAAACTTTACACTGAAAAAATTTTTCACGCCCAGAGCGTCGTGGATGATGAATTTTTTTTAATGTTCTCTGTGAGGTTAGAATAACGAATCTGACCTTCAAACTTTTCTACAATCAATACACAGTACCAGGGATTCAAACTTTACACTCTAGTGGATGAGTAAAAAAACAGATTTTGTCCAAGATTTCTCTGCCAACTTTTTCGGTTATGAATTAAGATAATTTATATAGATAAAAATAAAGTAACTTTTAAGGGCTACACGTCGAAACAAACCGCGTTTAAAAAAATGTAATATTGAGTTGTTTATGGGGGTGTAAAGTTCGAAATCTGAGGTGTAAAATGGGCGAAAAAAACAGGTTTTTTCCGTATTTAATTGGTAAATCATATCAAATGTTTTGCGGAACATAAGTTTGGCACATACAAACGTACTACAATCAAAGGGCTACAAACTGGCCCAAGCCGAATTTATTTACACTCAATGGGGCGTTCAGTTCAGATTTTTAAAGTTTACAATGTGGTGGACAGCGAAAAATACGTGTTTGTCCATATTTTTGTTCGCCACCCCTTAAAAAGTACTTTATTTTTATCCTATTCGACCTCTCCCGACTTCTGAACAGAGAAAGTTAAGTGTAAATAAATTCGGTTTGGGCCAGTTTGTAGCCCGTTGATTGTAGTACGTTTGTAACTTATGTTTTTAAACTTTACACTGAAAAAATTTTTTGGGAAAAAATCGGTATGGGTTTTTTTTTTGAAACAGATGAAAAAAAAAACCGATTGATTGCCCCAGATGTGCATTCTTGTGCTCAATTTCCATGCGCACGTACACCTTTCCCACACATATTTTCAATCAAAATCCGGGATAGGAAAATGGGCACTCGGGCTTAATGCGACTTGAGTACAAATTGGTATGTGTGTTATCATATCTTACGTGTTTTAAAAGATCATATGTGTGTGCCTCAAATTTGTGCCTGTCTCGTTTGTACATACCTTTACCGTAAGCTTTTGCCCATAGGCCTATTGTCGTATTCATAGATCCTTTTCATATCTCTTGGTTCGTGTTGTTACGCCTCTTTTTCCGCGTCAGTTAAAACTGCGTGCGAGCGCAGTTTTGACGGCACTTTAAGATTTTACATTTTACAATTAGCTTTTGAGCCTGAGAGCCTCTCCGCCAGCTTCCGCGCTGAGCGTATCTTTTTTCCTTTTCGTCGCCGTACGTGAGCAGACTCCGTACGTGCCTTTTTATCTGCTAGGCTGCAGAACTCGTCGTGTTTGTGCAAATTGGCATCAGTTGTTGTATGCCTTTGGCAGGGCTTTGTGCCCTTGTTTAGTAATATTGTTTGATTTTATCCGATTAGCGTAACACGACGGTCAGCAGCATGTATCCTCCATGCTGTCGCTTTTTTAATTGCTTCATAATATTTCTGTCGAAAAAATATTGTAAAAATTAATTATTTAATTAACGGTTGAATTTCCGTGCTGTTGAATTCTGTCCTTGTGCTACACTATACTTAGGAACCCTTAATATTTTCAAGCACCGGAATTCGGTCCAAAACAAATTAATTAATAATCTTTTTGAGCCCTCAATCAGGTTTCCGGGAACTTACTTTAATTAGGTACTTAATCTCAAAGGGGTTAAATAAGTAAGTTTCACTAGGTGCGTCGCGTTAGAGGGACGGGCTACCTTGAATAGGCTGGGCCGCTTACCCCCCCCGAATCGCCGCCTGGTGATCGACCTCCTAAAAAGGGCGAGAACCCCGTGTGAGCGCATAAGCTTGAGATTATGGTTAAGTAAGCGAAGTGAACGTAGCTTGAGTCTACGTTAACACATCTGATATTTACTTGTCCTTGGGCCATTGTGGAGAACTTAATTTTTTCATAAATGTTGATCGTAATATCAGAATTACGAATCCGACTGAAATTTTCTTTGAACTCTGTGGTTGTGTAAAGTTTAACTGCCTATTAACTCAACTCTTGTTCTAGAGTATTGCGGGAGCTTAATTTTTTCAAAATGTTCTACGTAAAATCAGAATTGAGAATCTGACTATTAGTTTTCTCTACACCTAGTAGTTGTGTGAAGTTTGCACTAATCATTTGTTGTTAAATGTAGTTTATACTACAAATTTATTTTACTTCCAAATCTGAGCGTTAGTGTTCCTTACACTTGATATTTGCGTAGAGTTAATGCTGAAAAACTTTGATCTGTTAAAATAATGTAAGGTTGTCTTGTTTGAAAAGGATAATGCTGATGTTAAGAACATTATTGTTTTCCGTGTTCTTGGACTGCTGTCATTATAATGGCATGTTACTGTATGTGTTTACTGACTGATGTTCTCTAATCATACTAATTAAAAGTGGGGTACTAGCAAAGAAAAATGCTCCGATGGAACAAAAAAGATGAATATACTTGGAATTGTGGATTATTAAGGATGTAAAAGGAGGGGACTAGGAAAAGTCTACCTAAAGTCGCAAAATCTGCTAAAAATCATACTTTCTCTAAGCAACGCAAAAAATCGATGTATATTCTGCGGCCTCTAAAAAAGTCTTTTTTAAATAATGTTCGAAGTTTCAGATAAGAGTGTATAAACGAAATCTATCAAGGTTACTTTTTTAAATTGCTGGCACCTGATTGATAGAAAACTAAGAGGTATTGTATTTAAAGTTGTTTTATTTTATGAGCATTATAGCGAGCAAAGCAGGAGCCGATTGATTAGTGCACATAATCGTTTCGGGCATGCTAGTGTATCTACATTAAGTCTGTTTCAAGTCAACTTACGCGTTTCCTACTGTTTTAAACCAACCATGTCTTCAATTGTCTTCGATGTTTGCTATTTCATTCAATTGGCTTGGAAGACTGTTAGTTTACTTAATATCATTTCCCATAGCTACTGCATAGCTAACGTGCTGCTGTTTCAATCATTGTTATGGTTGAATATTTATTTTAATCTGTTGGCCGCAGAATATACATCGATTTTTTGCGTTGCTTAGAGAAAGTGTGATTTTTAGCAGATTTTCCGACTTTAGGTAGACTTTTCCTAGTCCCCTCCTTTTACATTCTTAATAATCCACAATTCCAAGTATATTCATCTTTTTTGTTCCATCGGAGCATTTTTCTTTGCTAGTTAAGGACATAAATGAGGGGACTAGGGAAAAGTACCTACGTTCGCCTGTGAAAGTTGTAAGAGTCTACTTAAAATTAGACTGGCGCTAAAAACGCAACAAATCAAAGTATATTCTTCGGCCTCTGAAAAAAGCTCTATTCCACAAAACATTGTCACTTGGCTTAGAAAAAGAGATAAGGAAGCTTTGGTGTGTTTTAATGACCGATTAACTTTCTTATCAAAACCAAATTCCTCTAACATTTACATATAGACCGTTTCTTTCAATTTTAAGGTTTTTAAAAAATTTTAAATTACCTACAAAAGTGGTTTAAACTAACAGTATAGTTCTGATGTTCTACAGTATATCGAGTTACGGTGAGACGCTTGCTACAGCCAAAACGCTTTAGTTCAAACCGCTTTTGTAACCTGATTTAAGCGGATTACATTCGAAAGAAAACCTCAAAGGTAAATGAAATAGAATATAGTTAATTGTCAACGGCTTCAAAAGTGAATTATGACAAGCGCACCATCTTGTTAATTGCTGCCCTGTAACAATGCATACGATGCTAGAATATAACATAGCACATTAGGTCGTTTTTATTAGTGATCGCCTCTTTTCTAGAAATAAGTTATTCATATTATTTATTTTTATGCTAGATTTTTTGCGTTTTTAGCGCAAGTCTGATTTTAAATACTCTTACAACTTTAACAGGCACCAACTTTTCCCTAGTCACTTCCTTTTATGCCATGATTCGTTATTCCAAGTATATTCGTCCTTTTTGTTCCATCAAAGCATTTTTCTTTGCCAGTTATGGTCATATTTCACGTAAGTTTTGGTGAATCTTTATCGACATTATGCCAACAGATTGCAATAATTATCTTCAGGTCAATACAATAATCGCAATCTGTCAATTCGTCGGCGAGTTTATAAAAGTTATGCCTAAACTATAGTCTATTTCATGAATCCTTGTGCATGGAAATTAATTTTCAGCGATCTAGCGAGCAGCAACAAAAGTGGTTCCGAGGCAGCTTACTGTAATTCAATTTTCCATTGTAAAACTTCATGTGCTTATCAACTGCTGTGCACAGTATAGTGATTGTTGTTTCGGTTTAAAACCGCTTTTGTAATCGATTTACATCGACTCAAAAAATGTGATCTATGCACAAGGTTTCGTGAAACAGACTTCTAGTGTTAAGCAGACTATAGTGGAAGTATGAGTAGAGGCTCCAGTTCATCCGTGATTAGCGAATCAGTTGATGCAATCGAGGAGTGAGTTCGACCAAAAGCTTACGCTGATTGGATAAGTTATACCTATATTATGCTTATGAATTACCTTAACCTTCTTCCTTTTTACTGTAACTTCTGTGACCTATAAAAAGATTCGCTACTAACTCCGTGGAGCAGGGGGAAATTGAGTGCTACAGTAATCATGAAGTTTCGAGCGAATGCATTAACTACTTTAAAGAAACAGACTGATTGGGTGAAAATTTTATGTTATGCCAATCTTAGAACGAATGAGCCCCTGAACATATGTACGTGCATTTGATCTATCATTGTTCAACCTCATCTTAACAAACTTGATGTTTTATTTCAATCGGCAGATAGCAGAATTCAAGAAGAACAGACCTTCCTCCCACGAAAAATGAAATGCAAAATTATAAATAGGACTGGAACAGACAGAATTGAATTTTCTTATTTGTATAATCACTCAGGACTAGGGATCACAAATCACTCCAGTTGACTTCTAACCGGGCTACCATCCTGAAATAAGGCGGTAGGTACCTACCTAGTGAGTCGTGACCATAGGTGGGTGGCACCAAAGTTCTGGGGGGGGGTGCGAGATTTTTTCAAAGGTCAAAAAATGGCCTTAAAAATGCTGGTAGGCGAAAAAACAGCATTTTTCAACGTTTCTCATCGAGCACTATCCATTGGCATCAAAAAATTGCGAAAAAACAAAAAATTATTGAATTCTGTGGGGTATTTTGGTTTCTATAGAGGGTATTTCGGTTTCTGGGGATATTTTGGTTTCTAGGTGGTGCATTGCATACCCCCTGAACCCCCCACGCCCAGGTATAGTCGTGACAACAGAAGCACAGCATGGTCGATTTGGGGGGCCAGCCAATCTGGAGAGAGAGCAAAAATTGAGTTTTCAGGGCCGAAATGACATCAAAAACTTGTATAAGTGCTAGAACAGCTTTGAAACTTATTTTACATGATCGATTTAAATTACTAGGAATCTTTTAAAGATTTTTATTTTCACCCACTTAGGCCTTCATTTTGCCGCACTTTCACCAGAAAATTTCCTATATTTCCATTCTAGGGGATACAGAGTTTAGAACCCCCAACCGAACCTTCATGTGCATGTCTTTAAGCAAGACACAAATTTCGCTTTAGCAATGTATGTAAGCATGTCTGTGAAATTTGATCCTTCAAAGCATCATTACATCATACAATTTCCCTAGCTAAGCAAAAAATTTATTCAAATTAATTGGCATTAACAAAAACACCTCATTAACACGGATACACATGGCTTACGGGATTGAAAGACCTTCCAGAATTTGATCGACCCCTCGAAATAAAGATTTGTAAAAAAATTTCGTTTTCTCACGATTTTTTATGCCAATGAATAGAGCTCGATGAGAATCAGCACTTTTTAGTATCCGAAAACTTTTGGACCCCCAGAATTTGCTCGGTATCTGTAAACAACTAATCGTAACTTTTACAGTTCAAAGATTATCGCCTAAAAGCACAACCTGCATTCTGAGGCCAGTCGCATGTCTTTGTTGTCGGGTTGAAAGCTAAACCTAACCCACAACTCATGTGGTAAGCTTGGATCGTAAAATGACAACTATAAAAGTGAAAGCAACTGTCCGGATCGGGATACAGTCCAGCAGACGGACAATTAAACGTTCGTCGTCGCACTGGTACGGTCCATGGTCTAACAATGTTAGGCACTAAATCGTCATTTAACTTACGAATAAGTCATTAGAGAAAATAAATGGCTCATCACTAACGAAAATTTCAAGTGGTGCCGAAAGCTACCCCAAGAAAATAGTGTATTTTAAAGTTTGAACACAAATTATAAAAAATTTTAGCGAATGCTATTTATGGAACTTAATTCAGTAGCCTTAATCTGTTAGCTTACTCGCAGTAAAAATTCTCAGGTCATATTCAAACTTAATTAAGATTAATGAAAAATGAGAAGATTCTTCGGTTTCTCGTTCTACAACGAATTAACAAAATACTTTTGTTATATCAATTAAAAGTGAAACATGTTTAGAGCAGATTATTTTACGGCTCTGTATTACATGCCAAAATATGCGACTAAATCTATGTTTGTCACTGATAAGATATCATTACTATAATTGCGATTGAGCGAATCAAGTGTCTGCATTCTTGAATTATTTTTTTCAAAACTGATCGTCTATACATACAGAATTTGGACTGCATAATTCCATCTGTAGGCATAAATAAACGACTTTAGGTTCCAAGATTCTTTGGATACGACAAGCATGAAATTTTGATTGTTCTCAAGTTGATTTAGCACGATAGAAATTCTAACCACTGGCGTAAGTCAGAAAATAAATTTTGGCAATTTATCTTGGGATTCTTAATCGGGACTTATAGATCTATACCACCGGTCCTTGACTCAAAGCCAATGTTTACTTATAAAATATGATTCGATTTGCCATCTTCAGGCTGATAAACTATTTTATAGTTCATATAAATCAGTAAAACTTGGACTAAATTAACTACAGACAGGCTTATTTTGTATTATGCATCTCTATTTCTTGATTATACATATATCGTAGATCCAGTATCGATATACACACAGGCACAGGCTTGTTAAACTCAATGTATCAAAAATTCCGTTTTGAGTGACCGATAGTCCTCCTGGGCATATATGTATGTACGATATGGGAATTCTGGGGAGTTGAATCCAAAAATTTTTTAAAAATGCCTTTTTTGGTCTAAAAATGATGAGTACACGTAAAAAACGCTGTTTTTTGACGTTTCGGATATTGCTCGTTCTGTTTAGAACATAAAATCCTTAAACATCTCGAGGAAATTGAAATAAATTTAATATTGGACAAAATATAGTCAAAAATGCGTATTGGCGCGAAGCGCCGAAAATTTGAGACTTTAGAGTCAAAAACGACCTAAAACGCTTAAAAGGGCACATTTTTTTTACAATTTTCACGAACAATCGACAATTCTGGAAGGTCACAGCCTTTTTTCGGGTGAGGGAAGGGTCAGTTGCCATTCTGAGAGGGGGTTCAAAACCCTCAACCATTCCAAGAACACGTATGGTCCCGGTTGATCGATAAACTCAAATTAAAAATAAATATACCAATCTAAAAATTCCCGTGTGTAATCGACAGTATTGGCTGACCGACTGTTCCAAGTAGCCGACAGTACCGAGCGAACGAAACACTGGAAAATGTTATTGTGGTGTTATTGCACTCGTCGCTCCTTTTTTAATTAAAAATCGAAGTTCAATTTATTCTCGATCTACGTGTTCGCTGATTTAGGTATGACTCACGTAATAATTCACAACTCGTATTTTAGCTAATTTTAGGCATGTTTGATGACTCGCTTTAAGTTTGGAAAAATATTGCATATCGCGAAATTAGCAGACCGCTTCGTTATGTCATCGATCCAGAAGACTTTCTGATATTTTTTACACATGTTGCTTCTCACGATCACTGATAAGACATTCTAAAGCAACTAATTTATTTCAGTCTGTAAATTTTAAGGTGCCGACTTGCGACTTAGAAAAGCCATCATTCATTAAGCCTGCAATAAAGTAGTGATGTTGGTCATCCAGGAACGTTTAATTGACAGATCTATTTATGATACCATTTTCGGTCAGTTGAGACTGTCGGTCACTCGGCAGGTAGGGACACAATCGTATCAGTAATAGACCCAACAAAAATTACCGCTAGAAGCTTGTATTGTCAGAATAACTGAAAAAACCTCCATCGACCCACACTCGCAGTAGACTAACCAAAAAAATCTCCTTAGATTCAAGGGTAAGACTCAATGAAGTATCGTTAAGCGACTGTATCAGAAGACTTAGGTATCCAAAATCTGACTCGAAAGTACTATTCCCAGAATTTGAATACAAATTTAAAATGCGATGTACAGTTTACGAATAATTTTACTTTAATTAAACCAATTTAATCATATAAGACGACACTTGCGATTTAGAAAATCTCAGCGGCATCTTTTTTATGGTGCACATGCGTTTAACCCGATTTACGCTCAAAACTTTCATCTGACCTCATAATTATCATTGGGTAGGACAAAATGTATGCTATGTTTTGGATACAACAAGACTTGAGCAGGCTAACATTATGAGCTTTGTGCTCGAATGTCATCCCAAGAATCTATATACAAATACGTTCTAATGAAATAGTAGTTTTGATACGAATTTCATCAAATAATTCTGATTCTGTTTCTCAATATTTCTTTTAATATATGCGTGGCCAAAAGTAGGTTTTTTTACGATAGGCTTTACGATGTAGCGGGGCAAACGAGATTTTTCGGTTGGACTATCAATCAGTGGCTCTACCGAAATAATTCTCTTTAGTGGGTCACGGGGTAGCGATATTTCTCCTCGGCAGATTTGACACATTAGCTCTTAAGAGCGTTTTAGTCTATCGGTACAGAATCAGGTTAAGGAGATGGGCCTTTCATTTGAGGGTATTATATGCGTGAAGTATGCTTACTTGCTAGATGATGGATGACAGATTTCGGTGAAACAGCTATGTCAGTTATTGACGTTGTAAGCGGTGACATTCTTCTTGTCTTTATTGAACTTTGTGTTGTCCAAAAATTTGCAAGAGATGGTCTAAGGGATGAACTCGTGAGACTCCATGAAGAGATCTAAATTTTTCCAATTAAAGGTTTTTAATAATATCGATGTGAGTACAGAATGTAGAAAAAGCATACGAGTACCTATGTAAATGTGACCATAATGCATATTTTAATTTTCTATCGCGACAAAGACGTTCAGCAGCAAGTTTGCAGAGCTTGATTCGGAAGCTAAACCCTTTTTGCAGAACTCAAGCAACTAGAAAAAGGAGCAAGTACAAGTAAATAATCTTGCAAAAACCAGTGCTATTCGTTTATTTACTGCATCAGTTATTTTAATTGTGTAAAATTAGTAAAAAGCTATCTATCTTTTAATCATTATAGTAAATATTTTAAAACATTTTCAATTATATCTAAATTTTCTTAAACATTCCATTTTATGCAATAAAAGTTCACTTTTTTACAGTTTTTAACGTTTTTGAACCCAATAACAATGACCGAAATTAGTTAACCTTTGAGTCTTGAGAATTCATTACTGTTTGTGGTCTATTTCAAGCACTTTCGCAGAAAATTTTTGATTTGCATCCATTTTCGGTCTTCATTTTACCTATATTCCAAGGGAAAGTCCCATTTTTTCATTCTAGATGTCCAGACCTCCAAATATACATGTAACGGCTTGAAATTTTCGATGGGGGTCTCTGGCCATTTTTAGGGGAGAGGTAAATGACTTCCAATTTTTGGCCAAAAACGGCCAAAAAATGCACATTTTTCCAAAAATCGGAAGATGGAGTCAAAAATTTTCTGGTCTTGGGGAATAGACGACGACCATCTTTTGGTGGGATCCCCTACCCCCCTGTTACACGTATGCCTCATACCCCCACGTGCACGTCCGGTCGCCATGCAGCAGGTTAAAAATAAAAGCAAATAAAGGGATATTTATAGTCTGTTCCACACAACTTCGGTCATAAATTTTAAAAGCATCTCTGACAATAAGCTGACAGATTGCGGTTATAGCATTGATCTGATTTATAATTATCGTAACCCTCGGCTAAGTGTCGATGAAAATTCTAAGAATTTATGCACGAAATTATGTGAAACAGACTATAACTGTGAGAAATCAACTTGCTTGCCTAAAGAATGACAGAAACTACTCGTAAATAAAAGAAATACGAGTAAACGAATTTATTTATCGATGCACGTTTCATGACGTCAGACGATATTCATGATTTACCTTCAGTGAAGACTTGGTAAGCTCTTGATATATTGTTTTAATTAGAGGATACTGAACGTTTTTATTTAATGAGCAAGAACCGCCAAAGTCGTCGAGATCTAACGTCCAGACGAATGCACCTCCAAATCCATTTTCTCGCAACCATTTCAGCTGAAAAATTATCTACTTCATCAAAGTGCTATAAATGTGCCTATGTGCATATTTCCCTTTAACCCTACTTTTACCGAGCTCTAGATTCGTGATCTAGTTGCCTGTCATTTGCAGTTTACTGTAAGGCCATAAATTTTTATGTGGCAAGCTTCTCAGTACCCTCTTTTTTTACTGCAACACATGTTTTATTGAGCAAAAGAAAACGTATTGACCTATATTATATCAGAAAAGCTTGATTCCATGATTTTATAACATGTGTTACGCGTGTCGCAGATCGAATTTCTTACACATTTTTGAATGTTCAAATACGGTTTTTTCAATTGGTCTTCAGTTTTGTGCAAACTTAATGACATTTTTGAAATTCTCATGCTCTTGGCTACCAGAAATACGTATTTTTATTCATATTTCTTATCTCCCCAATGACTAGATTTTCGATCTAGACCTTGGTAATTCTAGGGTGCGTGACCCCTTGGTAACAGGAGGGTTAATATTTCATTTAATGTTGTTCTACGGAAGCCACGAAACAATTTTTTGTACCCTTGTTTAACTTTTCGCCGACTTGAAGTTCGAAAGGCTTAGAAATTTCGTTGCCGATTTCTATCGAGAAGCCGATCGGTTGCATCAAATCTAAGTCCGCAACAATACGAACAATACGATATAACAAATTGGATTGTTCCAATAAGTTGTTATCGTTTTGTAAAGAACGGTAAGATCAGTGACTTCAGAAGAAAAAAGCTCAAAAAGACTGGTATAAATAATATTGATGTGTTTATTTACATAAAAAACATATGTAACCTACCTTAATTTTGAATCTGTCTACGTTGTCAAAGCCGATCCATTGCTTTTCATGAGTTAAATAGGGAACCTTTTGTGTCTTATCGAAGCGTCGAATGCCCCCATTTTCGGACAATTCACATATCTAAAATTCAGGCGTAGTAGGAACAAACTATTTAAGCTCAATAGATGAAGGGTTTCTTAATACTAAACACGGGAACATGAGATAAGCAAGTAACGCTTCATCAAATCTGACAAAATTCATGTCTCAGTCCACAAAGTATCCAAACTTTACAAAAAAGTTTCCAAATTTCACAGAATTCATATGCTTAAGCACGTAAAAAGTTTCTATATTTTACAAAATAATTTCCAAATTTTACAAAAAAGTTTCCGAATTTTACAAAATAATTTCCAAATTCTACAAAAAATTTCCAAATTTTACAAAAAAGTTTGCAAATTCTACAAAATAATTTCCAAAGTTTACAAAAAAATTTCCAAATTTTACAAAAAAGTTTCCACATTTTACAAAATAATTTCCAAATCTCACAAAATAATTTCCAAATCTTACAAAATGTGTCTGATTCTTTCGTTAAACCCTATCTTCATGTTTTATTGTCTCATAATCTCATTAAGTATTATGCACGTTTTCTGTGTGTTCATACAAAAGATCTGCAGTCTACAGAGTGATCCTCTAGCTTTAGGTTGGGGGAGATCTGTGCGAGACTGTGGACCCTTTGTAACCTTTTTCACAATCACCTTTTCCTCACTATGGGTTACTAAATGTTGGCTATAGTAGTCCTGGTGCACTGTTCTATCGTGTTTGTTAAATCTCTCAAATTTCCAGCTCGGCAAATCAAAAGATATTTGTTGTAGCATACCTACAGTAACCCCATGCACTATATTTTGCGTATATTATTTTTGACTCATATACATCTGATTTGTTGAATTTCAGCTTTATTTGACTATTAGTTTGTGAGATATAGAAAATCCAGAAAGCTACAGTATACCTATAGTAAGCCAATGTGTAAAGAATATGTGACTCGTGAATATGCTGTTTCTCAAATTTGAGCTCAATCCGGCCATTGTTCAAAAAATACGTGTTATAATATAGCTACAGTAAGCCGGTACACGATTTTCCATACACATTATTTTTGGCATGTAGTCTTTATATTCTGAACATTTCAGCTCAGTCCGGCCATTGGTTCAAAAAATACGTGTTATAACATAGCTACAGTAAGCCGGTGCACGATTTTCGATATACATTATTTTTGGCATGTAGTCTTTACATTCTGAACATTTCAGCTCAGTCCGGCCATTGGTTCAAAAAATACGTGTTATAAGATAGCTACAGTAAGCCGGTGCACGATTTTCGATATACATTATTTTTGGCATGTAGTCTTTACATTCTGAACATTTCAGCTCAATCCGGTTATTGGTTCATAATTTATAGCGGTTTTATGATTTGGTGTAAACTACTCGAGTGTAAAGAGTAAAGTGGTCAAGTGGTACGCAAGTTAGAATATTGTATGCAAGCTGAGTGTTCATAGTTATCCCCCAAAAAATAAAATTCTGATAGCTTCCTCAATTTTTTCATATATCCCCCTGCATTAACTAGGTACTCTTGCTGTAGTGTAAAGTATACCTGGTTGACTTGATCCGCAAATTTAAAATAGTCTCCAGTATACCCATAGTTGAGGTTAACTATGATGTGACGTCATCCCCTAGATCGCAACACAAAACATATAGCCTATACTTCAACACAGGACGATGCTTCAACTTGGCCTATGCTTAAGCACGGGCTATACTTTGTGTTGCAGCCTAGGGGACATGCTTAACTACTGAGGTGTAAAGTTCAAAATCAGGGGTGTAACATTGGGCGAAAAAACACATTTTCTGCCCCTTTTTGATTGGTCAATATATCAATATTTTGCGGAATATAAGTTTTCCATACACACACACACACACACACACACACACACACACACACACACACACACACACACACACACACCACACACACAACCACACACACACACACACACACACACACACACACACACACACACACACACACACACACACACACACACACACACACACACACACACACACACACACACACACACACACACACACACACACACACACACACACACACACACACACACACACACACACACACACACACACACGCATGCACGCACGCACGCACACGCACACACACACACACTCCACACACACACACAACCACACACACACACACACACACACACACACACACACACACACACACACACACACACACACACACACACACACACACACACACACACACACACACACACACACACACACACACACACACACACACACACACACACACACACACACACACAACACAACACACACACACACAACACAAACACACACACACATACACACACTTGATGCTGGCCGCAGGCGCCACGTTCTTTCGAATGAATGGGAAATGTTAAAAGATCAAATAGCTGAAAAGTGCAAGCAAATTAACATCGAAGTCGCTCGACGTAAGAAAAAAGAACGATTTTTTCTTGAAAAAGATATGAAATTTTTGAAGGAAAAAATTGCAATCTTTCCAGATAATCCCTTTTTGAAGGATGAGCTGGCGGATAAGGTTAAAAAGTGAGGCAATGCGAGTGAGACGATATCAATTCTCGGTTGCACAAAACGCATTATCAGAATATTGTTTCCGACAGGCATACTATGATAACAGCAAAACAGGCTCAAAAATCGTCCGCTTTTTCAAGACTTATTACGAGTCTTAAAAAAGCGGACGGAATCGAAATTCTTGATCAGTACGACATTTTAAACGAATTTAGGACCCAATATTCGGAACTGATATCATTATTGTGGCATGTTACTGTATGTGTTTACTGACTGATTTAGTCAAATAATGATAATTAAATGTTGGGTACTATAGCCTGTTCCGTTCCAAATGACCCATTTTTTGCTAAAGTCTTAAATAGGCCGTTTGGAATGGAACAGACTGTAGCAAAGGAAAATGCTTCGATGGAACAAAAAAGACGAATTTACTTAGGATCGTGGATTATTAACGAAGTAAAAGGAGGGGACTAGGAAAATGCTACCCATGTATATGCCTAAAGTCGCAAAATCTCTTAAAAATCAGACTTTCTCTAAGCAATGCAAAAAATCAAAGTATATTATGCGGCCTCTGAAAAAAGTAACCTTCTTAAAATAATTTTCAATGCTTCACATAAGAGTGTATAAACATAATCTAAATTATATAATTTTTGTCAATTGCTTGCAAGTTGCAACGCTGACTTGCTTCGCATCGTGATTGATAGAAAACTAACCGCAATTGTATTTGTGTTTTATTTTAGTTATCATGAGCATTATAGCTAGCAAACGTGGCGTCAATTGCTTAGTGCAAGAAATCGTTGCAGGCATGCAAGTGTACCTACATTAGTCTGTTCCACGTAGCTTAAGCGTTTCCTATCGCTTTAAACCAACAATTTCTTTGATTGTCTTGAATACATCGATGTTTGCTATTTCATTCAATTAGTTTTGAAAATCGCTCCTAGTTAACTCCGTCTACTTTCCCATAGTTAATGCATAGCTAACTTGCTGCTTTTTCAATCGTTTTTTGGTTTTGCGAAAAAAGCGAAAAAATTTTCAAAAATTGAATTCTGGGGAGGGTATTTCGATTTCTGGAGGGTATTTTGGTTTTGGGGGTGCATACCCTCAAACCCCCTCGTCCTTTTGTTCCATCGGAGCATTTTTCTCTGCTTATCAAAATCGCTACATAAGTTTTCTGCAAAAGGAATCAAGAATACTAAATCTGACTAAAAAAGAATCACTGATGTCTAGTTTTCGCGTAGGCACTCAATTCGTTCCCTTAGATAATTTTTGTAATGCTAATTGTCTGATTCATCAAAAATTTAATGTGTGCACGCTTCGCATTATCAAGCTGTGGGAAATAATATCATAATTTGCGCTGTTGTTTGATAGGTTCTCAAAAACTAAAAAGAACTTAAGCGATAAGCTTTAGTAAAGCCTGTGATCAAAGCTTTCTTAAAATGTTTTTGATAATCGAAGAAAGCTAATCGTATATAACAATATGGATAATGACAGTATCGGATCTGAGATTTTCCTAATGAGAGAAGTACCTCAATTGTTCCAAAAACAGTATAGGTCCGAAAATTTGTCCTTCACGCGCTAAATAGTGTTTTTTCAGCGTTTTACATGTATACTTTAATTTAAAATTACTTTTTACGCAATATTTTCCCAGAAAATTTTGGAATTTTCGAAAATTTTATGCGAAAAAATTATTAAATTCCTTTAACTTGAGCAAAAATCTGGCGCGAAGCGCCGGAAAATTTGTGAAATTTGGGTGGAAGGATGTTTAGAAGCTTGGTTTACTGCTTGATTTCTTGATTTCCTATGTTTCTAGCCTCTGAGGCGAAACATCGAAAATTTTTGATTGAGAGTAGGAAAAATTATGCTGGAATAGCTCTTTCTGCTGTTAAAATCGTTTTGAAACCTATATTATGAGCGGAAATGGCTTCCAGGTCGCCAAAAAAATAAATAAATGTCAATCATAAGCATTGGGAAAATTGAGAAATTATGGTCGCTAACGGCCAAAAGTCGTTGCAAATCACATGTCCATTCTTTATCTCGCCAATAATTTTTGGCAAATAAGAGAGAGTGTGCCTCCCTCGCCCCCCTTTAATCCGCTCCTGGATAATGACAAGTTGGTCACTTAAATCTGGGTTACTAATGTTTCCGCGCATTTTTTTGCACTGAATTTACATGAAAATTGTCGAAATAAATTTGTCAATAACAAAATTTACAACTTTGGATTTTACAACTTTAGATCAATTCGACTGAGCTCGAAATTTTGTCAGTGGTTGATTTCCATAATTCTGCTTCATTGAATTTCAATAAAGTTTATTCATTGTACCTCGTAATAGGATAAAAATCCGGCCTCCTGAGTGAACCGACCAGCTCGGGCTAAACTTGCTGCGGCTCCGACATCTGTGGATAATCTTTCATCTATCAACGTCCATGATCTTCCGTATGTAGCAAATCCAATAATAATTTTCTCTTTTGGCAAGCCTTTTCCAAACCAGTAATTTGCAGCAGTTGCCTCAAAATTTTCAGGTATTTAAAGCAGGTAATTTTAGTGCATTCTATGTACGCACACTTGTGCATGGGGATTAAGGGGCTTAGACCCCGAGATTCAATATACCCCCGCGAACTACAGTATAAACCTCCAGAATTGAAGTTTCGGCGCACTTATTTGCGATTTTTTTCACTTTTGTCCCATCCAGACCTCAAGAATTCGGTAGATGTCCATGCATGTATGTATGTATGTAATTTGTTTTGTGTGATTTTGTTACGATTTTCGTTCAAAAGTAAGTAATGACAGTAATGCTTACATGAGTATGCCTAATGAGAAGTAACATAACATTCTGTTTTCGAAAGCTTTTTCAAATTTGATTAATTGTAGCATTTGACCTATACTCTGACGGACCTTTTGATATTAAATTTATGTCTCAAGCTGTTACCCAATTTCTTCTAATCCCTTTCTTATGAAGGCACTTGACCTGGTTACGTCTGATTGGAGCCTGGAATGCTTGAAATATCAGTGCTTACACTTGACGACTGAATGAGCCCTATCAACTATTGTAATATGTTGTGTTTACTTCATATACATTTTTTACGTGTATAAATCATTTTGATCCAAGCCTAACCTTTTTCTGCAGACATCCGAGAATACAAGTAATACTTCAAAAGTAATTACCATTGAGAGACTATCTCCGTTTCTGTCGAACAACGGGCTGTTAAATCCTGTAGTTGCTTCCCAAGAACCGTGAAAGTCATAGGTCATTATATTCACAAAATCGAGAGTTCTGAGTAAAATAGGAGGATACAGTGAATAATGCTATAAATTAGAAAATGAGTTGATTCTCTATATTTGACAATATTTAATATTTATGTCCTTTAGAGAGGAATTTAAGCATTTGAATGACAAATAGCAAGCGTTTTACTCGATAATCAAAACAAAATTCGTATTACTGTAAATAATTTGTATATCGCCATATTTATTTATGAAACTAATTTATACAGGCACTCACTCGGTCATCACAGAAACGTCATAACCCGCATCTATTTTATGCATAGCCGCAGAAACAGCTGCTGTTAGAAGTAAGTCATTTTCTCGAAATAAATTGCTCATCTCCTAAAATTCAAAATTTATGTACTTAAGAAATTCGTCCTCCAATAGTACTAACTTAAAATTTTGAATGATACCTTTAACAGTAGAGCAAAGTAAGGTTTGTCTTCTGCTTCCGGATATTCCCAGTCTATGTCAAAACCATCAAATTTATTGTTTTTTACAAAATTCAATGTGGATGCGATAAAAGTTTGACGGTTAGCAACTGAAGAAGCCATAGACGAGAGTAATCTGCAATTAAACAACAATGTTTTTCAATATCTGAAAAAGCAACATTGCAAAATAAATGATATTTTTATAGCTGTGTTAAATTTTTGACTATTTTACAACTTTAAAATAAAAGCAAAATAGACAGATACAGGCTGCAGCGGAATTTAATCAGTCAACCAAAATACTCTATTGCTGGAAAAAACAATGCAAATACAATAGGTAACGAAAACGATAGTTAAAGACAGCAAATATCAGCAAAGGAACACGCAAGTCAAATGAAGGATAATTTTCGTTATCAAAATTTCAGTCATATTGCCTGAAATCTGAGATATCAGGTACTGTCAGGAGACTTTGGGAAACGCACTACGTTGCATGAGGACTTTGAGCCTAATTTGGAAAATTTTGAATCGCTAATCCATTTTCAATAAACTTGGCCAGTTTACTACGAAAATATTGGAATTTCTATTAAGTGGTACGTTTATTACTAAACAATTATCACATATATCAATTTTTTGTCAAAAAAAGCTAGCTGTAAACGAATATAAAAATGTGTTTTCGAAATTTAATTTCTAATTCATTCTCACTTTAAAAACGGCATTCTGAGTGACTGGAAAAGGGTCTCAATGGCATTCAAAGTATCGAGCGAAGAACGCATACTGAGACCGGATTTTCGAATGAAAAAATATTTATTACTTCTTTGATAGCAGGATGTGTGATTTCGTAAGAAGTCGGCTGTAAACTTGCTCTGCACTTAGGGCTGGTCCAAATACAAAAACAGGGATTAGGCGACAATTTAGGCACTATTAAATTCCACATTGTTAGCTCAGTGTTGTAAACAGTACGAATGTACGAATATTCGAGCAAAAACTTGTTCGTTTGTGGAAACTATATTTCAGCATCTGCAGATCCATGATGAGCATCGAAACTTCTTGTTATTTTGTCCGGTATACATAAAGAAAATTCAGCATCAGGATTTCGCTATGAAACCTTTCCTACAGAACGATATGTCCAAGCACACTGTAAATGAGTAATGAATAATCAGTATTTATTAAATTCGAATTGAATTATTAAATATTATTAAATCATTCCAGTAAAAGACTCTTTGTTTTCTTTAACCTGTTCTTCCCTTTCAACAGGTTGGTTCTTGGTTTGCCATATCGGGAGGATGAAATTTGGGGCTACAGTCTGCAGGGTAATAAAGACACTTGCCGATCGTAGGAAAAAACGCAGAGGTATCAAAATATGCAGGAGGCTCAAACTTTACTTCGGTTGAAGGTAAGAGGCCTTATAGTCAGTCTGCTTCACCGAACTTTGGACATTATTTCCAAAAAATGTCTCCGACAATGAGCTGACAATGCGAGTATTGCTTGCATAGATATGATGTATAATTATCGTAATCTGTAGGCTTACTGTCGGAAAAAGTTTTTGAAATTCATCTCCAAACTTATTTGTAACACACTAAAGTTGTTAGTTTTATGCATTTTATGCAGTTTCATGCATCTTTGCCAGAAAATTATGATTTGTGACCGTTGATGGCCTTAGTTTGGGCCAACCCAAATAGTCTACTACGCCCATGCGCCCGGCCGCGGAGAAAGGTTTATTTTTAGAACACTTCATCTCAATGCCCCGGCGCATAGGCGCATGGGCGTTTGCGCGTTTTGAGCTAAGCATATGCGCATTAGCGCACATTACCCATCAGCGCTGCACTAAATGCATACCATTAGTTCAAATATGCTAACCATACATGGGCTCATGAACCCAAATGCCTAGAAAATAGCAGGCATATCCTGATGATAATCATATCCCTATCTTCAGCACACTTGCGCCCATGCGCCCAGAAACAAGCTAACATATTCCCATCTTTAGCAGGCATGCGCCAAGGCGCCCATGCGCCCAAACGTCCGGAAAAAAGCTATATCCTAATGTTAATCATATCCCTATCCTTAGCACACATGCGCTCATGCGTCCGGAAAAAAGCTATACCGTTATCTTAAAGACTTTGTTATCTTTAGCACACATGCGCCTATGCGACCAAACGCCCGGAAAAAAGCTATACCCTAATGTTGATCAAATCCCTATCTTTAGCACGCATGCGCCCATAAAAAAGCTATACCCTAATGTTAAAGACTTTGATATCTTCAGCACACATATGCCCAAGCGCCCGGAAAAAAGCTATACCCGAATGTTACTTGGTTATCTTTACCATGCAAGCGCCCGGAAAAAAGCTATAACCTAGTGTTAAAGACTTTGCTATCTTTAACACACGTGCGCCCATGCGCCCAAGCAACCGGACAAAAAGCTATACCACAACGTTAAAGACATTGCTGTCTTTATTTATATTAACTCTCTTTACTACGGCGCAAATTTGCATTAGCGCAACACAAAAGATAGTAGTAGGCTATTGTGGATCGGCCCTTAGTTTTGCCTTATTTTCCCCAAACAATTTCTCTTTTGTCCTTCTGGGGGTCTAGACCTGACATGCGCATGAGGAGTTGAGGGGTTGAGGGGGACCTAGTAGATGCACAGCATGGCCGGTCTGGGCGGGGAGGGGAGTCAAAAGAAGATTTTTGGGCCAAAATAACCTCAAAAACTGATATAAATGCTAAAACTAGTGTTAAAATTATATTATTTCTAAGTTTTTATCGATTCCAAGAAGTGAATATTTTAAATTTTCATCTATTTTCGGCCTTCATTTTGCCCTATTTCCTTCAGAAAATTTCACTTTTCCCCATTTCATGGGAGCCTAGATCATACATGTGTAGCAGCCAAGTTCAGGGGGTTCCGATGGGGAAAAATTGCCAAAAAATAGCAGAAAAATTTAATTCTGGGGTCTATCGATTTTGGGGGTCGGCCGGATTCTGGGGGTTCAGACTGTACATGTGACAGGGGGATGAGGGATCCCCTGCCCTAAGTTGGTCGTCCCCCATCCCTAAAAGCCGAAAAATTTTTGGCTCCTTCCCCTACTCCATTTTTGGAAAAAATTGATTTTTTTGGCCCGTTTTTAGCCACAAATTAGTGGTCGTTTACCCCTCCCCATGAAAATGGCCGGGAACAATCCACCCAGGATTTCGATCTGTTACATGTATGGTCTAGACCCTTCCATCTTCAAGACCTTCCCCCAAGCTCATGTGTGGTCTAAACCCCCAAACCTCTCCCCCAGGTGCATGTCTGGTCTAGACCCCCAGAATGGGAAAATGGGAAATTTTCTAGAAAAAAATAGGCAAAATGAAAGTCAAAAATGGATATAAATCGAAAATTTTCTTTAAAATTACTTGGCATTGATTAGAAACTATGGAGTAACGTAGTTTTAACTTTATTTAAGAAGTTATAACAGTTTTAGAAATAATTTTGGGCCAAAAGTTTACTGACCCCCAGACCGGCTGGCCCCCCAGATCGGCATGCTGTGACCTCCCCAAGTATATGTCTGGTCCAGGGTTGTTAATCGTTATAATAACGTTAGTTGGCGGATAATGTAGCGTTCTCATTGAATCTTCGTGGAACGCTTTTCACAGTAAAAGAATGTTTCTCTACAAGAATATTTCAAGACTATAAAAATTTTTAAAGAGTATGATGCTGAAAGAATGCATTTTGAAAATTAACGATATTTAAATAACGTTAACAACGCTAACGCTAGTCTAATCCTAATATATGTTCAGGGCTCAACTGCAACTGCAGATAACTTTTAGACAAATAAAACATTGGAGTAAATCGCGTTGTGTAAGTCAGTAGTGAATCAAGTCTAGGAGGATCGCGGTTGAACTTACAGCTTGCTTCTTTGTGAAAATATCCAGCCTCCAAACGATAGCAAGGTTTTTAATCCCGGTTGGAGCTTCTTTAAATCATTAACTCTCTCATACATTCCTTTCGAGTAATCGGTCGATTCGTCATTCCACTCGAAAGGTCTATAAAAGCAATGGACGTAAAAGAACTTAATTCGCGTTTACCGACTCAACGTAGCTCGCGGAGTTTAGGTATGACGAACACTAAAACCGCATTCGGGTGTACCTACAATGTAACTTTCAGACTAATTTCATTCTTTTGTCACGACGGTGTATTTAAGCGACAGAAAAATTTTACTACAAACTCGCATGTTTCATATTTATTTAAGCGCCTGTTTCTGATATATAAGATTTTTACGCTTTTATACTCACGGGTGGACATATTTCGATAAACACATATTTTCTTGCTTTTTTAAATGATATAATAGCCATTTCAGTCAGTCTCCGTAATCAAAACTGCTTACGCGTATTTTTATGTTTAAAAAGACAAGAGCACCCTTCAGTTACTTATATGACGCATGCTTATGAGCTTCAAGTATGCTAAGCAACAGTTTAATCCTCATAAACTGAATTTAAAATCTATTTTACAGAGCAGACTTTTGTCTTGAAGACGCTAAGCAGAATGTTGGCCTTCCAAATTTAAGTGGACGAACAATTTTTTTAATTTTTGGGCAAAAATAATTTTTCGGACGTTTCTCAGCAAGCTTTACACATTTTGGGCTTATTGCGTAAAAGATGTGCTAAAATATATTCTAAAGGTCTTTCGAATGCGCTTAAAAATTTTCAGTCTGAACGTTTAAAAACCCTTGTAAAAAATACTCGTTCTTTCAGAATTTTACAAATATGCATAAAATGTATTTCCGAACGTAGGTACGTAAAAGTGTCAAGCATATAACTTAAAAAATTCGTACCTAACAGACAAAGTAACTGGATATTATCTGCCACGCTAAAACAATGGACTGATGATAAGTAACGATATTAAAGAATTATCAGTACGATAGTATGATAAACTTGTAACTGAAGAAATCTATCTAAGGTTGTCAAATATTATCTACTTGTTTCATATCTATGTATTATGCAAAAGAGAAACAATATCGATCCTTGTGAACAAAAAATATTACATATATTTATTATTTTTGTTTCTTTTATTATCATTATTAAAATATACATATTTTTCTAGTCGTTTGCTAGCTTTGGCAATCGAAAAACTTTTGGATTTTTCGTTACCAGTGATTGTGAACAGATTGGCTTTTCAGGGAGGAATAAATTTAATATTTTTAGTTTCACTAGCTTTACTAGCGTTAAAAGTTAGTAAATGCAAAGATTAGGTAAATACTTAGATTCGTTATCTTGGATAACAGCAAATAAATGTAATTTCGATTTTTATCCCTTTATTGACCTAGTTTCGCCTTTTTAATTTCCTGCATCTGGCAAGGTCTAACCCCTAATCCCCTACGCGCTTTCCTAGCAAGAACCTCCTATCATCTCTGCACACTTGTGTCTGAAAATTGATAAGTGGGTTAAGCAATCAATTAATCTCGATTTAGTTGCTGCTTACTTGTTTGCTGATTCAATACTCGCGTTTGATTCTTTGCACCATAATATGTAATTTACAAAAATGACGATCCATTGCGTACTTTTTGATGTTACTTTTACCTTATCTCGAAAGACTCGTTCATTGTAGCAAAGGCGTAAAAAATGTGCGTGCATAAGCCTGGCAAGTAATTTTCGGGTAAGTATCGGCCTTTCCCGTGCCTGTATTGGGCCCAATTAGTGTAATAACATCCTCGTATATAAGATCTGCTGCCCGATTTGAAATTTTTCGGTTGGCCCTCGACTGAGATCAATAATGTATTGAACTGCAAAACAAATCGCTTCTCATTAGTGATACTTATTTCAAGCTGAAATACGAGCATCGTATAAAGGCAAAATGCGGGATTGACCTCTGCATTCTCGATTTTCGACTGGGAAGTCTTGCCAGCACACATGGGCATGGGATGTTTGAAAGTTACACCCCTTAGAAACTGAAAACCCCCGAAAATCAATAACCCCCACCCCCGAGAGTTGAATTTTCGGTGATATTTTTGGAAATTATGCCCCGTCTGACCGTCCCCACTCCAGAATTTGGCTGCTACCCATGTATGCTTGCCGGCCTTTTTAGCCTTCCAGACTATGCAGCCTTTCTGACCATGCAGCCTTCCGACTGTTGAATTTCAGAATCATACTTCTAGCGATGACGGATCAAAAATTTCGTGACAGTGGGCGATACCCCAAGTTTCCCTGAACTATTAGTAGGAAAGGTAGGATTTTTTGTGGCTAAATTTAGGTATTTTTATCATTGGGAAAGCTGGTCTCGCATGTGAAGTCGGAATTTAACGATACTAACATTTCATAATTATTCAAAAATGTACGATGTGGCTAATGCGTGTTCGATAAGCATAAAAAACGATTTTTCTTGTGCTTTTCGACAATTTTTTCCCGGAATGTTGTTAAAATTACTGTTTACGCTGCGAAAAATTCATGTCAAACGGTGATCGTTAAAAAATCGTTTGAATAAAAACGCTAAAACACCTAAGCATAAAGCTTTCTTAAAATTATGATGTGAGAGCCAAAACAGGAGACAAAGTTAGTGCTGCAAAATATCCAATTTTTTAACAAAAAACGTAAGAAGAAGTGACAATTTCAGCAATTTTACCAGTTTTTTGGCTGAAAAATCTATTTTTTGCGCTTCACCTTCGATAGCCATTTGTTATTATTACGTTTCGACTTAATTATATTTTTGAATTGTTTTTATATTTTAAAAAGGGAGAGCATCATCAGAAGAGTCGAACAATAATTTTCAACGTGTACTTGCTGACTCGAGCCTAAAAAAGGCATTTGAGGAAGAATTTTACCAGTCATATCCGATGTATAATAATTACAAAATTGCTTAAGAGGTGCTATCACCGGTTAGCCTGTTAAGGAAGCTACTAATTAAACAGTGGGAACTGATATGCATTATGTGCTTACAATTAATGCAACGACGAAATAAGCAGCACTTCCGAAGATCATTGCCAGCAGACTATCACTAAAACTCGAACTATAATACCAGCTTATACCAATCAATCGCAAAAAGTGGAAATGAATATCACGAAATTAGGCTAGTTCTCCGAAACGTATTTAGGAGCGCGTACTGAAAAAATTCACGTTGCACAGCGAACACTAAACAACAAACCTACTTTACTTACAAAGATAGATAGGTACGTTACATAGATTCGTTCACGAATTCTTATGCGATATTGTTCAAGAAATTACCAATTTGTATTACCTAGGTACATAAGCCTTTAGTTGAGCTGAAGTAACGCAAAGTAAACCTGAAAACTGGTCCTAAGCGAATATTGTCATAACATTCGTTGTATTAGGTCAACGCGATGTGTTATGCAAATTTGTGGACAAGATTTGATTGTTCAATTGAATGATTTATGCAAAATCAAACTGAAGGAAACGCACTTGGGCGATATAGAGTATTCTACAAGTTATCATTATAATTTTGTATCACGATTACATTATGTTATCTTTTTCATCGTACGTACTGAGCACTGACAACGGCAAAGTTTGTAACGACAAAGTTATCATACCGTTTTGAAATAGAAAAGCAAAATACGGCGAGTGAAAAGCGCAAATAATGCACAATGCACACAAAGCAATATAAACTTCAAGAAAGATTCCTTAATACAAAATTAGCGCGATGCAGTAAATGAGAATATTAAAGTAATAAGTACTAACGAGAATATGCGGAGAAAAGAATGTATTAAACTGAAACAAACATAAACTACTTAGAGGAGCAAATTTATGTGAAAACAATTGGGGAGAAGGTGTGAAAATAAGTTCATCGAAGTCTAGCAAGAGTTTTTCGAGTAGTTGACAGACAATCGAAAACATGTGTTTTCACCTCTGAGTTTAAACTTTACATCATAAGGTTAAGTCAGTACTGAATGTAAAGAAACGCGACCAAGTGCGATGTGTAACCGCTGACATGTACCTTCTTTTAAGAATAGTTTGCACCATCCGATTCAAAACCGAAGTAGTTGATAGACAAAAAACAGTCTAAACATATTTTGTACCCCAAAGTTTAAACTTTACACCACCAGAACTAACTATGTATCGAGTTTAGAGAAACGTGTCGAAAAGCAATGTGTAACTCTCATAACCTGCCTTATTTTCATAATACTTCGCACGTCCCAATTTAAAATCGGAGTGGTTGGCAAACTAAAAGAAAGTAAGAACGTGTTTTTCGTCCACCTCCGGAGTGTAAACTTTAAACTGCTGGAACTATCTCCGTATTGACCTTATTCGAACGGGACAAAATTCGTCGTGTAGTCTTTAAAACGTAGTACTTGGGTAACAAAAGATTTTTTCCCGACTCTCAACTGGAGAAGTAGGTAGATCAAAAAGAGACCAAAGTGTGTTTTTTCACCCCCAGATTCTTCACACTGTTACACTGCCACTCTGGAAATAAATCACTTTTGGAAGAAAAAGTGCTTTAGAGCTTATTCAATTGTATACACTTCAAAAGAGCCAGACTAAACAGAAATCAAACCTGAGTTAGAAAAAAACTGTGACCGACCAAAACTTAAAAAACTATATGTTGTAATGTTTCACCAAAACTTTACACGCTCATTATTAACTGGACTTGAGTTTGAAGAAAAACAAAAAACATGGGCAGCAAATTTTTTATTATCTATTTTTTTAAACCGTACCTCTTATGTTTGCCGTTATAGTTGTAGGGGTACTCATATGTTGGGGTACCCAAGTAACTATATAATAGGATGCACCAAAGCGCTACCTATGATAAACGACTGATAGCTATGTATCGCACATATTCCTGTCCCAGTAGTGGACCCAGCAGATTTAAAATTTCAATTCATATTCAAGACGAAAAGCAGCGGTGAGTCAAAAATGGCCGAAATAAGATAATTCATCTCTGATTAATAACTGACTTCGATTCCCATCCAAAGCGCTTTCCGTGTGCTTATATTCAGAATGTAAGAGAAATTTGGAAGCATTTTTCGCTAGCCTGGGGCCAATTCATTTCCACTTGGAAATCCAAGTCCCAAGTTCCAAGTTTCCAAGACTTGGAATTTCCAAGTTTCCAAGTGTCAGTTCATTTGCTCAAATAAAAATTCCAAGTCACTAGCATTTTTCGACTTGGAAAAATGTCGTTTTTTCTCCAAGTCTCAAAGTAAATTTTTCAAGTTTCCAAGTGTCTGTCTTTTTGCTCTTTCCAAGCACTTGAAATTTCCAAGTCGGGCTCGTTTAAAAATTTCCAAGTCTAATTAACATAAATATGTTCACAATGCGCTGCGCGTGAGGTAAGTACGATAAAAGCAATGAGGAGTGTCACACGCGCATCTCTGATGAAAAGGCTGTTTTTGGTGGAATGTCATTGTGTTTGCAAACACTGCGATAAAAATGTGCCGAAAACCACCAAACGATAAAACGCGCGAAAAAATAGCGTTTTTAAAGGCAACCGAGGAAAAAAGAGACGTAATTTTTGGAGCATTTTCTGCGAAATTTACGAATAAAGACAAAGAAGCGGCGTGGAAAGAAGTGCAAAGAGAAACGCTATCGCAAGAATTTACGAAATATTCAGAAAAACAAACTGAATGCCAATATTTTTCAACTTGTAAAATTTGCTGCACAATCGCTGACAATCAATAGCCGTTTCAGGGAATATCACAAGGTCGTGAAATAAATGTCTGACATCGACAAATTTGTGAAAAACTGTGCAAACGGTTGCTTTAGAAATACCTATGTAAATATACTTGTCTATTCCTCAATTTCTGCTCTATGAAAATTAATTGTTGGCTGGCAAGCCCGTCTCCTGGATTTGGCTAAAGGGAGCCTAACTTAAATTGGTCTATATCTCGGAAATTTCGTCGGGATAGCCTGCAAAACCCGCATTTTTCGACGTTTTTCAACATGCTCTACCCATTACGATAATAAAATTCAAACATTTTTTTAATTAACTTTTTGTCTCGCTCAAAAAAGCTACAAAAAGTGCCATTTTTTGGTCGCGTTTAGGCCAAAATTCTAATAAATACTTCACATCCGGCGTGGAGCGCCAAAAATTTGAAGAGTTTGCGACAAGGACATGCGATTTTTTCGTCTTTATATGCATTATGTCACCTTTCAAAGATTTTTCCAAGCAAAAAGGATGGGCGGCCGCCCCCCCTCGTCGCCCTTAAATACGGCCCTGTTGGCTGGTGCAGATGAAGTTGGGATATTAAAGGTGTTGTACTTTTTTCTGTAGTTGAGATGAGTAGCTTTATTATAAACTTAAATACCGAAATTTGAACGGATTAACGTGTTTTCAAAACGTTTTGAGAATAAGTATCCGAGAACTATTGTAATTTTTTGCAATACCGATTTGCTCATCGTCAGATGAATCATCCATTTAGAAGATCCAGATAAACCTACGACGCCAAATAATATATATAACATCGACTAAACGCGCTTGGAAAAATTTTTCCAACTGAAAATTGACTGGGAAAAAATAATGCTATTTTCCAAGTAAATTTTCCAAGACTTGGAATCCAAGTCAAAAAATTCAGAAGCAAATGAACCGACCCTTGGAAAAATGCACTTTTACTTGGGAAAAACACTTGGAAATTCCAAGTCTTGGAACTTGGAAAACCGAGCTGCAAATAAATCACAACTTGGAAAAAAGCCGGTTTTCCAAGACTTGGAACTTGGAACTTGGAATTTCAAGGACTTGGAAAATGACGGAGCAAATAAACTGAGACTTGGAAAATTTCGCGTTTTTCCAAGACTTGGAACTTGGGACTTGGAATTCCAAGTGGAAATGAATTGGCCTCTGAGATTACTCAGCGACTTATATTGTTGTTGTGCTATTCAAAAGTTAATTATTGTCACTCTGTGGACTGAGACGCAATTAGATCAATAGATTGTTTTATTCTAAGCAGGAAAGAACAAATTAAAATTGATTAAGTCAACAAACGTGCACATATTTAGATAATTCTCTGCCAGCGTGTTTGATTGTATATACATAACTGCTTAAAATTGTGCAACCTTTATTTAACTGCGTCAAGCATATAACATCGTAATCTCAAGCTCTACTTATCATTTTTAATGGTCATAGGAGTTGCTTAGCTGGTCGCAGAATACGATTATGTACTACTACAAATGGTGTGCAATTCAATATAATTTTGCTTGCGCGAAAAATCGTATTAATTGAATCAAGACGACTGTTTAACGTTCCATCACCAAGAGTCAAAAGTGAATTCATCGCACTTTATTAGAATTAATTTGTGTTATAAATAGGAAGTAGAAAAATTAAATTTATGTGACCGAACTAATGTTACTGTTCCTGTTAAATGTAAATCACGTTCTCGCGAGCGAAGCGAGTTGCATCTCAGAGAGTCTGTTTCACACAAGTTCGGTCATAAATTTTAAAACTATCTCCGGCCTGACAGATTGCGATTATAGCATTGATCTGTTATTTAATCACCGTAACCCTCGGCTTACTGTCGATGAAAATTCTTAGAATTTATGCACGAAGTTATGTGAAACAGACTACATATTATACCTTGCACCATTATGAATCGTCAAGCAATCTAAAAATTCTTTTGCATTTAATATTCCGCCAGGTAATTCCAATCCGGTACTTGCGGTATCTGCAAAGGTCAAATCCGTGAAAATCCTGTTTTCTTAAGCAGTGTACATATCAAATATAATTTAGCAATAATCTATGCTAATATTAAATAAAGAGTTCCCAGTCAAGAAGGCTGCGCGGCTAAAACTGCTTAGTCCGGAAAGTAGGACGGCTCTAAACTTTCGTCGGAATGTACATACATAGTCGGTTCAGTAACCAAGCACAGTTCGGGAAGGCAGAGCACAATCTTGATGCAACTCGACTAAACGCTTGACTCTAATACAAAATGATCTATAGGGTTTGCGAGATATTAATTGTTATATGTGATTTGCAACTATGCTTTGTTTCTTAAGTAGCTAAATAGTAGGTATGCATTGTCTTTTTATGAAATCAACTATGTACCAGATCTTGGCATTGTTCCATAGTTCTTGTAACCGCCTTGCGCTTTCAAACGAAATGCTGATTTTTCCCCTGTTGCTCAAGATTCCTAAATCATTTTCTAACTATCTTAGCATATTATTATTAATTGCATGCTAAAACTTTATGACATTCACTTTTCATCATTGAGCTTGAACTTGCGCAAAAATGCTACTCATTGTTCCTACCTGTTTCCCGTCCGTCAAAGGCATTTTATTTATATTGCAGTTTTTTGTTCGAAGACTTTATTGCACACATTCATTATCATTTGTTTTCAAATATTACTGCGATAACTAATTCCTGAGCTGAATATTATTTGGAAAAGGTGTAACAAACAAACAGCAATCGGCCAATAACGACTCTTTTAAGTAATTTATCGTATAACCCTTAGCCCATAGGTAAATATGTTCTCGAAATATTTTTTAATTTTGAGATCATGCGTGCCGTATGCCATCGATAACTAACGATCGCTTACTCTTTAAATCCTAGATTCAAGAAATTTGTCTCATAAAACTTTTCAAACCTTCTCAAAGATTTAGACTGTGACACAAAATCGTATCGTCGGTTTTCTTTGATGTTCCTTCTTTATTTTCAAGTGCATTTCTAGAACTATTTTTTGCAATTGAATTAGACCTGAATTGGAACCCTTGAAAGCACTGGTCTTATACAGAAACTTTCCAATTCTTAGGTAACGCTTTCACAGATTTTGCTGGATATAACTGATAATTGATAAGGCTTCTGGTTTATTGACCTAGTGCGCACACTTAAATGGCTATCAGCTCTGACGTTGCTCCGGGTCAATTTTCAATATAACCGATTGGTCGTGTTCAGTGACCTCATAATACTCAAATTTTTTAGTTATTCTATTAACAAAAAATCAAGAAGTGTTAAAATTTTAAAGAGCAAAACAAAATATCTATCTCTAAAAAATAAGAGCCATATTTCGATTAGGCCTGAATATTGTAGTATTTTTACAACTCTGGAATGCATCTGGCTATTAAATATCCAGCAGTTATTTGAAAAAATATATGCCTTTTTGTACATTTCATTTAAAAAACATTATGCAGTAGTCCTTAATATTATTAAGATGTTTACGAAAATCGGTCCTTTCTTTCACGTTCTGCTTTATGTTCAATTGCAACGACTTTACTGTTAACAACATTCCATTATGATTAATCGGTCGCTTTTGTTAAAAAATAACGTGTCTGCTTCTATAATCGCAAAATAATTTTTTTCAATTTTCAGGTAATACATTGGTCTAATATTCACAAACGTACCTTTACGAATGGCGTTCAAACTACGTTATTCCACAGTTTATGGTCAACTTCAAGCAATTTTGAAGAAAATTCTCAATTTTTAACTGTTTTTAGCCTTCATTTTGCCTCATTTCCCCAAGAAAATTTCCAATATTTCATTCTGGGGAAAGTTTAGACCCCAAACTCTCCCTACATGCATGTCTGGTTTTTCCCCTCTCCCCCAGAATTTGCGATTTTCTGAAAAATATGTGCGATCTTTGGACTCAAAAGTATATTTTGTTCGATTTATTCGAATTTTTTAGATATTTTTTAAAAAATTCTTCTCATGTTTTTACGCTCTATCGTCAGAAAAGCCGAAAATTATGGGTTTGACATGTATCCATCGTTTTTAACTTAAAAAGGCACTCTAAAGTTTCACCCCCCTCAAATTCCCACCCTGTTCATGTCTGCTGCCGGGATTACATAAAAACCTATTAAGTGACAGAAAACCCGTAAAATTGGAAGTTTTTCAAATGGTGAAACAATTTTCTATAAAAATGCTTGTTGACCAGAAATTGTAGAATAATGTTGAAGGTCATTTTGATCTAGCTAGCCAATCCTATTTTAAAACACTTCGCTAACTTATAGACAATCAATTTCCTAAAGCACTGCAGAAAACCGCTATATTGAAGCTTACAGATCTGTATGTATTGGAGTTTATAGAAAGCTATTTTCTGCGCAAACGATTACCATCCAGCAACTGATTGTCGTGCATTTGTGTCACTTCACTTCTCACATTCGAATTTGCTGTCGAGAAATGGGAAAGTCTAAGATCGGGTCGGTCGGTGAACCGTGATACAATTGGCAATACACTACCCACGAATAATAAATAGTGTGGTCTAGCCGGGAATCAATTCCAGAATATAATACTCGTATCATAAAGATATTATCTACGATTTACATAGTTATCTGTTATATCATTCATTTAGAAAAAAAACTATTTCATTTATAAACCTGTTCTCAAAATGAAAATTTACGGAATGCCCACAGAATGGGCGTTGTGCGAGGGTCAGGTCGGATTCAAACAGCTAATTGACAATGTCAAGCACTTTTGTAAGAGATTCTGATTTTGTTGTCCGTTTTTGACTTAAACTTTGCCTTTTTCTACGATATAAAATTTTTTCCTTTGTTCCTTCTTCGAGTCATGGACATAGATAGATTCACAGCATGACCTATCTGGGGGTCAGCCGGTCTGAGGGAGTCCTCCAACCCCCCTCCCTCCACGTGCCTGTCTGGTCATGAGCATCGATGCACAGGCCGATCTGGGTGATCAGCCAGTCTGAGTGAATAGGAATTGAGCTTTGTGGGGCCAAAATGACCTAAAAATTTGGTATAAGCGCTAAACTAATGTGAAAACTAAGTTTTCACCACGCGTGGGCGTGGGGGGGGGTTCGGGGGTATGCACTCCCCAAGAAGGCCGAATAACCCCCAGAATTCAATTTTTGAAATTTTTTGTTTTTTTCCGCAATTTTTTGATGCCAATGGATAGTGCTCGATGAGAAACATTGGAAAATTGTGTTTTTTCGCTATACCATCATTTTTAAGATTATTTTTTGACCTTTAAAAAATCTTGCACACCCTCCCAGAATTTCGATCTGCCCACCTCTGGATCACAATGTTTCTGGTCAAATTAAAAATCATTTTATAAGAAAATTATCAATTTTTATCCGTTTTTTGCCTTCATTTTGCCTCATTTTCCAGAGAAAATTTCCCGTTTTTCCATGTTGGGGGTCTAGACCCTAAATTCTTCCCTAGGTGTATGTCTGGTCATGGGTTTCGTGAGCATACGTAATTACGACGTTTGATGAACATCATCTTTGAAAAATCGCTTAAAACCCAAACTTAGTTTTTTCCTCCGTCAGTTTCTGCGTACTGAACTCATTGGGTCGGTTTCTGAAAGTAGGTTTGGGCTCAAACCTGGTTTGAAAGTCGATCAAACAATGGCTTGAAAGAATTTTCAGTCGCGTAAACGTGGTTTGGTTCAAACTTGGTCTGGAGCCTTCAAATAGCAGGTTATTTTCAGACCACCAATAGGATAGGTTTGAGAACTCAGTCAACTGTTTTTAGTACATAAATTAGCAGTTAACGAATGTTTTTGCGAGTCGCAAATTTTTTATCGTGGATTAAATTGCACAAATAATGTGTGCATCATACTTTGAAACCGTTATATTATATTTTATACAATTGACAAAGTTTTCCTGATTATCTTCACAATCGAAATAAAAAGAAGGATTTCTGCTTTCCAATTATATATATCACATGTTTCACGCATTATTTGGCGATTTTCCATTCGGCCTCGTAAATTTTGCGTTTTTCTCTTGAATTTAATCCGTTTAAGTCAGACAGCAGAAGCGGCAGAGAAATTTAATGCAGTGAGCCGCTAAATAATTAATCTAATTGAATCAATTTGATTTATTAATCTTTATTAGTATTAATAAATAATTAGAATTATTTAACTTAATCTTTGATTTAACAATATAAATAATTTTAATTTGTCATTAATTTAACTTATCTCTATTAGACTTTGAAACATAAACGAATTTCAGATTGCATTAGTATATTGGATACTTTTTACCCAATTAAAAAATCCTGAAAATTAGCAGTAAACTCTGCAGGACGAAAGGGATAACCACTATCTGTCAAAACTTTTTTCTTCTTCATATTCATAAAAGTAATTCTTTTTTACTGAGTGTTTTATCAAAATAATTAAGAACTGTTCCGTATACAAGGAAAAGAGCTATAAAATAGAAAGATTTATGTTTCTAAAAGGATCGCTTAAAGAAAAAATTAAAAAAATTCTAGAAGTTTGTTCAAAAGACCGCGTAAACAAGTTTTTAGCGTTCTTTCGAATCAGTAAATGCAACGTTTTCTGGCTCAGTAAATGCAACGTTTTCTGGCTCAAAACCATAAATAGAAGAAGGGGGTCCGGACTGGACCCCCAAGAGTCTGAACGACTACCCAAAAAATCGATAGCTACCCAGAATTAAATTTTTGATGCTACTTTTTGGTGATTTAGCCCCATCGGACCCCCAAAATTTGGTTTCTGCCTGTGTATATAATGCTCAGAACTGTTCAAATTGAACATGTATAATTTTTTTCGACGATCTACGCAGAATCATTTATATTCTGTTTTTTTCGTTTGCAAAAGCGATTGAGTACAAAGACATAAGTTAAGAAATTGTTCATGGATTTGATGATGAGAAATCAGTTGTGTAGTTAGTTTGAACAAAAGATTTTTATATTTTGGCACCTGTTAGCTATAATGCAAAATTGAAGAGTCGTTGAATTTTGTCGAAAGTTTCCTCAGTCATAGTGCTCGCCGAAAAATGCTCAAAAATGCCTTTATTTTTGCCCATTTCCTAAGGGTTGTTGAGATCTGACTTTAACATTTTCGGCTCGCTCCTTCAAACTAATATGACTATAATTTAATTTAAAATAATTTAATTCAGAATAATTGAGATCAATTGACTTCTAATTGCCTTTCCAGTTTCCATTTTTTGCAACATTTATCTAATTGATTTTTTTAATATTAAAAAGATTACAAATGCAAAAATCGATTGCGAATTCGCTGAACTCACGTATAAACTGGGCTTTGGTCATTCTCAGTCTTGTCTGAAAGGTCTAAGTAGGATGAAAACGTGGTTTGAAAATTTCAGACCACGGTATGATAAAACCGTCCTCAAACCTCCTTTATGCAACAACTTTCAGACCACTGTCAAACCTGTTTTAACGGTGGTTTGAGCTTCAAACCAGGTTTGACTCAAACCGCCTTTCAGAAACCGACCCATTGTCCATGAAAGTGTGACGGTTTGAGCATGTAAACGTTTTGAGTGAAAGTAAACCTCTGCGTTTTTGGTACCTGCTTAAAAAGGAAGAAACAACTACATGCTGTTGTATTTATTAGCATTCATTTTCCACAGTAGAAGCAATACTGCGTTTAGCTTCTTACCGCCTTTTTTACGCAAAATTTTGCTTGGTATTGCAAGGCGTACCCGGATTTTAACAGTTATCTAAGATTAAAGGAACCTTTCCAAAAAACTGATTTTTCATGGCTGTATCTGTCTACAAGCAAGTCTCGAAAAAGCTAGCACAAAAAGGCATTTCCAATTGGTATCTAAACACACTTGCGTAACCTTGATTACCATGTATGTACATACGTCTGTGTACTTGTTTATACTCGCATGCGTTTTCTGCATTTAGTAGAAAAGCGTCAGGGTTTACCAACAAGCTAAGAGCCTAGGTGCGCTAGCGGCGCATTCCCACATTCTTTTATGCGTATTATTCGTACTGGTGAATAAATACTTTTGCCAATAGAAATGTAACGATTAGTCTCACGCATTTTCTCCAAGAAAGGTGTGATTTTTAGGTCGTATTGCGATTATTCATACAACCTTCCGAATATGCACTGATGAGCTCCTAATTCGTTGATGCTATTACTCGTACAAATCCATGCTATGATTAATTATAAAAGCTATGTGAGTTATGCAAGTCCAATAAATCACAGGTATCGTAATTTAAGGTAACTTATTGTGTAATTTTGGACAGTGACGGATATTTCAAAAATGCACTTCTAATGGGCAGCATAACGTTTTCTCCGATTTACGGGGTCTAATTCTATTTGAAATCATTGTTTGTTCAACGATTCCGCCAAAAATTCCGAGATTTCAGCAAATTTCAGGTGAAATAAAGTAAGTGCTTAAAGTTCTAGAATTTCATTATATATCATTTCTGAATTCAGAATGCCGAAGAATGTAGGCTGATGCATAGCCAAAGATTACTGAATTACCGCTTTCAATTGTATTTATGCATTTAAAGCGAAAATTCGCGTCGAGAATTTCCACGAATCTTTGCTAAAGATGGCTAAAATTACTAATCTTCGCTTCTAACTTTTCATGTGCGTGACAGTAAGACGGAAACATTCAAACCATTGATGTAGAAATCGGCAAAGATCTGCAATATAAATGAGAAAAATTTTCAGACGTTCATACAAGAATTCTATGAAATTTAAAATGTTATTTCAAGCTTAAGCAACGGTTTTCAGCGTTATTTCTAACTATTTCGAAAAATTATATAAATTAAAATCATTATAGTAGTAGGTACCTCCGCCATAATCAAAATACATACTTATTCGTCTATTGCTTAAAAGGCCTTCATTTGGGGACCTAAAAGTGGCATTAGTTTCGATGCTGCTTTGAAGCTCGCATTATTGTTTGTAAGACTGAAAATTAAGGATACGTTATCCCCATACATAAACGGGGGTTAGGGTTTCCCCCGAAAAATTTCCACCCCCCCCCATTTTTTCGCCCCCCTCAGAATTCGCGATTTTCTGACAGTTTCCGAAATTTCCTGAAAATTCGTAGGAATGGTGCTTTTTAAGTGTTTTTAGCTAACTATTTGCTCGAAAGCGTCAAATTTTTAACGCTTTGCGCCATATACTCATATTTTGACTATATTTTGTCAAATTTGTTCGAATTTTTTCAAAATTTGTTTGCTGTTATGCTCTAGAAAGAAGAGCTTTGTCGAACACGCCGAATATTTCTTTAACGAGTACCAACCATAGGTGGGCAGCAGTCACTAAAATTCTGGGGGTGCAAGATTTTCAAAGGTCACAAAATTGTCTCCAAAATGATGGTATGGCGAAAAAACACCAATTTTCAACGTTCCTCATCAAGCACTATCTATTGGCATCAAAAAATTACGAAAAAAATTTTCAAAAATCGAATTCTGGGGGGGGTTTCGGTTTCTGGGGGGTGGTATTCGGCCTTCTGGGGGAGCACACCCCCAACCCCCGCTCACGCCCACGTGCATTACCCACAATTTTGGGCCAATAAATTGCCCATGTGTGCTCCCCCAGAATTCCCATGCTGTGCATGTCTGGTTATCGCTGCTTGATTGTGTCCGGAAAATTGCTCGCCGACTATATTAAATCTTAATTTAGCCTTTTGCTTTGGCTATTTTGGTTGAAATGCACATTTTAATGTGGCTACTAGTTTTCAATAGTTTTAAACTGCTTTTATAATAATTTTTCGTTTTGGCCAGAGTTAGGTTAAAATATGCATAACATTTTTTGCAGATTATTCACAAAGTGATGTAATATGCAAATTAATTACGAGAGAAAATTCCATTTCCTCGAACGCCCCAATTCCTTGAATGTCCCACCACATCGCAAGTCCAACTAAAATGGCGCTGTCGCGGAAAATTTCAGCTGTTCGAAATTAAATTTAGATAAGTATATTTACATAAATTCTATTTTAATCGTAGCTTTTTTAGTCGTAAAATTCTCACTCATTACGTTCGGCGAGTAATTTTCCTGGAATCTTGCTTGATCCTCCGGGCTCCTCTCCAAAGCGGTCATCTTGGGCCATTTGGTTGAGTGAGGTCGCGGTTCGGCTGCGCCTTATATATATATATATATATATATATATATATTTCAATGAAAAATTGTTTTTTTTTAATTTTCTGACAAGCTATTTTTTGACCGTTGACAGTTTTCCGATTCCAAGTATGAGCTACGAGTATTATGATTGCGCCCACTATTATTGACATTGGTTTATTGAGTCTGATATGGTGATGTTTTTGTTTCAGTGTAGGTACGAATTAACGATGATTTTTATTGGGCGGCTGATCCAGCCGATACTTAGTGTTCTGCATTTGGCTGACTCTTAAGACATGTTTGATTCTCCTTATACACTGTACTTATTATAGACTTTCTTTTAATGTCCAACTGTCGACTGCAAGATGCGTTATCGACGCACTCTTTAGAATTGTGTTCTTTTCATGTGGCAGCTAACTATTTTTATAAATGGTAGATGTGGCTCCTTTGTTAAGTCGTTGATACTTTTCAACTTTCTGATATACAAGCTCAGCTGTAATGCTAAGGAAACTCCTTTGTACAGATGGGTAGATAAATGAATTACGGTCGGAATTGTTGAGGCACCCCCATGTAAAACAGCAACCTATCAAAGTTTGTCCAGAATTACTCCAGTTCGTACATTAATCCATTCGTTGTCGGCCGTGTAGCGTTACATATGCATGTACATGAGCGTGTACCAACGCATTTGGTTTGACTGGCCAGATTTGGGAATTTTTAGCCCGGTCGGGCACTTCAGTAACCATAACAAATAAGTTTATGTATGTAAGTAGGTGCGTTGGTCGATTGAAAATTCCACCGGTTTGTGATAGTCAGTGGGTGGTCCGCCGAGCGCCCATCATGTTTGGCGACTGCACTCGAAATGAATGAGAGGTAAAACTGCCTGTGATCATGTATGCATGAACTATCAATCGCATTGTAGTTGTGAATAGGCTACTGTTGGAGATTGTGGTGCACTGCACAACCGCTAAAAATTAAAAAAATATGCTCAAAGTATCGCTGAATAATTACATGCTTTTTTGAATGCTGCAGGATGAAAAATTACAAAACCTTGATTTTCGTGAATAAAACAATGAACTGCTGAATCATGGAACGATTTTCATTCACACTTGCGGTGCAGTTGGCTGACCTAGAAAGACACGGTAGTGCGATAAGTGTGAGAAAACAGGACGAGTCGAATTATTTTATTTTTACATATTCATGTCCGTATTCAAAGCTTATTTTTTACATACATTTTTGGGATTGTATCCATAATGGGCGTGGGGGTTTGACATCTCCCGGAATCCGATAGCCCCCAAAACTCGATAGACCCCCAGAATAGAATTTTTGACGTATTTTTTGGGATTTTTGTCGGTTTTACACTACCCTGACCATAGGTAAGCGGCACCAAGATTCTAGGGGGAGGATTCCTCAAAGGTAAAAAAATGGCCTTGAAAATTGTGATATGGCGAAAAAACGCCAATTTTCAACGTTTCTCATCGAGCACTATCCATTGGCATCAAAAATTAGCGAAAAGACAAAAAATAATACCGCCCCCAAACCCTCCCCCACACCCAGGTATGACCCTGACCCCAGAATTTAGCTACTGCCCATGTATGATTTTATCCCACCTCATTGTGTGTCCCATTTCATCGCTTCGCTCGTCCGATCACATTGCACATTCATGTTTTTCGGAATTCCAACTTCCGAATATACCACTTCATTGCGCTTCTTATCTTCAAGGGCTCATACTACTTATGCTTGTTTCGCTTCAGCCATCGACTTTTTCGTATCATTTATATGCTGCTTCATCGTCGACTTTTTCTTGTCATTTTCCATTGATATTCTTCGTCGCAAAAATTAATAGCAGTGATAAGCGACATTCAATTAGATCTTGTTTTCGAGAGCTATCTTCTTTTAATGAGGCGCCATGCAAATTTTCATGCATTGCTTCGTCTGTATCATTCTTGAGCATAGTCACTTTTTTGCTTTAAAAAGAAAGTTTATGAGGAAACTAGGCATAGTCCCATTTCTACGTATGTATGTCTCAGTTCTTCGTAAGTTCCACACTTTCGAGCGCACCATCTCATCGCACGTCCCAGGTTTAACAAAGTGATGTAATATGCAAATTAATTACGACAGAAAATTTCATTCCCTCGAACGTCCCAATTCCTTGAATGTCCCACCACATCACAAGTCCAACTAGAATGGCGTAGAATAGAATTAGTTGTCGCAGAAAATTCCAGCTGTTCGAATGTTCCCCACCTCTGATCGCGTGTCTCAGCTCTTTGAATATCCTACCTCTTAGAATGTTCAACTTTTTCGAATGTATCAATTTTTTGAATAAATAAAAATCTGAAAAACGGAAATATTTGCTACGCTATTGTGTCCCAACATTCCCACCGTCCTAACTCTCCCACCGTCCCAACATTCCCACCGCGAAGTCACAACATTCCCACCGCGAGTCCCAACATTCCCATCGTCTTAAGATTCCCATCATCCCAACATTCCCACCGTCTCAACATTCCCATTGTCTCAACATTCCCACCGCGGGTCCCAACATTCCCACCGCAAGTCCTAACATTCCCACCGTCCCAAAATTCCCACCGCACCGTCCCAATTACAAATCTCATTTGCTTTTTTCAATGTCCAACGTCATATGCATACCATGCTTTCACAGCTGATGGTTTTTTAATATGCCACGAAAAAAGCTTATGTTATTGTTAAAGAATTTTCATCTGCAAGTATGGTAGTTAACATTTACTAATATGAATTCGTTTAATTTAACAGACAAATTTACGGAATGTATTACTTTTCTGCGTCGAAAAGATTAAAATAACAATACCATCTCGTTTTTCGAGCAAATAATTATTACCTCGATCTTCATGTTGGCATTATTACTCAAAAAATCTGCTTAGCAGTTAAGTAAAAAAATTGTCGTGATAATTATGGTGGGCGCTAGATAGGAAAGCAACCGCGAGTGTCTAGAGAATCCTATCATTCATGAAATTTTTCCATTTGAAAAAATTTTAACATTTTTTATAAGTAACCTAACGCTCAAAGTTCTTAGATAATGCACGGTCGTTTGCATAAGACTACGAAATAGTTCAGCATTAATACTAAAGGATAGAATAGATTTAGATCTCTTTATAACGAATAGTAAATTCAGGATTTCGTAATAATAAGATTTCAAATCCATCGCGATTTTAAAGAATACGATTTTTTCAAAAGTTTCACATTAAAAATATTCACTTGACGCGAAAATAAAGTTGCTCATTAACAAATACTACTCCGGAACGGAGTGCTGGAAAAATTTAGCGAATTATGATAAAATTGGCTGAATCATTAAAAATAAGCGAGTTTTCCATACTGCCCAATTTATGATGACCGAGAACGGCCGCCCCCCCCCACCCACTAATTCCCTTGCTTATAATACTTCAATATAAATTTGAAATGATTAAGTTGTAATAAAGCACTCAAATTACTTGAATTTCTTAATCTTTGTCATGATTTTACTATTATTATTATTATATTATTATTATTATTATTATTATTATTATTATTATTATTATTATTATTATTATTATTATTATTAATTATTATTATTATTATTATTATTATTATTATTATTATTATTATTATTATTATTATTATTATTGTTACTAATGTTTTTATTTTTCGACTATCCTTTCATCTACATACATTCCAGAAAGCTTGGTATGCATATGACGTTGGACATTGGAAGGAGCTAATGAGATTTGTAATTGGGACGGTGGGAATGTTAGGATAGTGGGAATAATGGGACTCGCGGTGGGAATGTTGGGACCCGTGGTGGGGTTGTTGCGATGGCGGGAATGTTGGGACGGTGGGAATGTTGGGATGGTGGGAATGTTGCGACGATGGGAAAGTTGAGACTCGAGGAGGGAATGCTGGTACCCGCGATGGGAATATTGGAACGGTGGTAATGTTGGGATGGTGGGAATGTTAGGACGGTGGGAATGTTGGGCGCGGTGGGATTGTTGGGATTTCAAGGTGGGAATGTTGGGATGGTGGGAGTGCTGGGACGGTGGGAATGTTGGAACGATGGGAACGTTGGGACTATACCAAAAATGCTACCTCGGCGCTTGGCATATCCAGTCTATTGTGCGTTATGAAGCTTTATGCAAATTGACGCGCGCTCTGTTCTAAATTAAATGATGGTATACTCGTATGTACTCGCAGTAATTTTTCATATTCCTGATAAGATCATAAAAACTTGTTGATTTGCGTCTGCATTTTAAGTAAAATTATCTTCATTTCATACCTATTGTCAAGACAACTGTCTTCTTCGAAAACAACCTTCATACAAGTTTGCTTAAAAAACGATAAAGCCAAAGTTTTTGCAGTATATTGAGCTTTACGTAGTGTATAACATCTCAAAAAATCTGAAGGAATAAAATCCATTATAGCTTTAAATCGCCAATGAAAAATAAGAGAAAATGCGGAACGCGAGGATAAAGCATGAATCACTGCAAGTTAATTTCTACTTTTAGTGAAATATTCAAGTGGCGAGATACTCGATGAGATCGGACGTGCAACGAAATGGAACATTCAAAGAGGTGGGAATTTCGAAGAGATTGGACGTTCGATGAAATTGGACGTTCGGAGAGATAGGAAGTACGATGAAATGGGTCACAATCAGACTATTTACCGAGCATTACAAACGATTAATTAAGATTTACTTAATCTTCGTTGTATTCTAGCAAATATCGCAGCCGAAGCCACTCGTATTTGTGCATTAATTAGACACCTTTTTATGATAAATAGGAAATCTGTTAGGATTAAATTCTGAAAAACACGACGCTAAAAGGCACCAAATTAATGTTGCGCTTCTGCTTTGTTTACTAAATTATCACGGCATTTGTACTAAGTTTCTGCTTGTAAGTTGATACAAAGATTGTGAGCGTTTATGAACACGGCAGCGGATGTGCACTATGTGATGCTTGAGCGGTGTGTCAACGGACATGAGCGATTTTCTAGGAGGAAACCCGGAATCGAAAATAATAGAATAACGAAGCTTTTCTAAACTGGTTTGAAATCCCAATGAAATGATGACCTTCAAATACTTCTGTAATATACACTGAAAAAATTCGAAAAATTGAAAGATTCTACGACGCCTACGCATTTTTTACGAATAGTGCAAGTATTTTTATGGCTTTTTACGGCATTATTACAAGCTTATTACCGCGTGTTCGAAATCTTATTTATTCGAGATATATTAAAAAATTAGTTCGAAAAGCTTGCGTTGAAAAAACATTTCCAAACAAAAAGGCGGATCGTAACAAAAAATTATTTCATGAATTGACACACCGACAGCTGGTATCATATGTTGATGTACAGCATGGCGTTATGGGGGCGTCAGTCCGGCAGCTTCTACTAAATGCTAAGATAGCGTAAAATCTCTGTTACCACAGCTTTTCGGACTATTTCAAGCACGTATGCAAATTTTTTTAAATTTGATGTTTGAAATAGAATTTTTTCAATGTATTATCCTCTAAATAGAAAAGCTTTAAAGCAAAGTAAAGTGGTTGTTTGGCTGATTGATTGTATAGGTTATTTAATTTATCATTAATTATTGGTTGGTTAGTCATTGGTCGATTGGTTAAAATTGATTCGTTGATTTTCAAATGATTTTCACGTATTTTCATAGATTCATATTCCTTTTTCTAGTTGATTGACTGATTTTAGAGTCATTTTTGTGTATTTTTATCATTTTTCCTCGATTCGCATGGCATTTTAAAAACTTTCTATTGATATGGGAAGGTCTTCCTATTGATGTCGACCCGGCCCCTGTTGATACCGGGTTGAATGAACTACTATGGTCTGTCCATGTATGTATTCAATTGGAGACATGGAGAATCCCCACCCAAAGTTGGTCGTCCCCCCAAAGCCAGAAAGTGTTTGACCCTTCCTCTGATTTTTAAGGAAAAAATTCTGTTTTTTGACTCAAGATGTTCTTTTACTGTTTTAGTCCAAAATTGAAGGTCGTTTACCACTCATCTAAAAGTGATCGGGAACCCCATCCGAATTTTCAAGCCCTTAATGTATGACGGTCAGCGTACTCTAGTAGCTAACTCGTTCCGTGCGATGCTCGCACGAATAAAGCTTTTCGAAACTTTTCGCTTTGCGGCTTCGGGCGAAACCGAACAAAAACCAGTCCTGCTATCAACATTGTTGACCGCATTCATCATTTGCTGATATAAAATAAATATGCATACAGTAATGGCGCCTCGGGACGCGCCGCTATGCCATTCGTCCTATCCCGATTCTGAAACGTCAAAAACAAACGCTTCGAATTTCAGTCAGTCTAGTACGCAGATTTCTCATCCGGCGACGCCGCTTTGCTGTGAACATTTCGTGCACAGCTGAATGTAAAAAATGCCATCTTGAATGTATCATAAATTCATGGGCATCTGTTTTGAGGTCTGTTCTCCAAAATATCTCTCGTATTCCGGTATTTTAGATCGGCACTTTCTCTCTCGAGCGCAAAAAAATTACAACCCTGATCCGACGAACTGAACGTCTGCTTGGTATTAGAGGTACACGGATCGATGTACTTCTGATTTTGCTCGGATTAAACGCTTCTTCCCAAAATACGCATTGTTGGCCAAGAGTTGCAAAAATAATCCGTTAATAGGAGCAAAAATGACACGCGAAACCTGCCCCGCTTTGCTCTCTTTAGTCGTTTTCTACTGATCGCACTGTATTTTTGTACAGTTATTCCGCCACCCGATACTGACGTACCTACGTAAATAGAATATATTATGTTACTACGGTTTCAAAAAGAAACTTATTATGTGCTACTCACTTCTTTTGCCGTTTCAAATCACGTGCAGCATATATTCCTAAGAGAATTTGTGGTTTTCATCCTGAGCATTTTTCTAAAAAGCTTTTCCCGTCTTATATTTCTTACGGAGTGTAAATCGGCTCATTAAGGATTTATGGATTTATTTCGTATTGTTCCTGAATTTTCGGCTTAATTCCCTAATTTGTTGCGCGCATCGTACTTTTTCCTGTATGGTAAAATATATATCCGGCTTCCAAATTCACAAGGGTTGAAAGGCAGTGAGGATTTACTAAGGTCGTCTAGAATTTTTATTTTTGTTGACTAATGCATTGCCCCAAAATCGTGTAGTGAGCATGCGTTTTTCAAAAAAATCGCGTATGGACCGGCTATTGTTTACGCAGCTTCACGGACGCTGTTTTATGATTAAAAAGATTTAACCGCAAAACGATCTTTTTTACGTTCCTCTCGCATGCTTTTTGACGCCGAAAAAATCTCTTTCTTTAGAATACAATAGAAGTTTTTCGGCCAACGTAACATTAGTTGGTTCACGGCTCCAAGGCGTATCGTGTGTAATGTGAATTTCATTATTTTTCCCTTTGATCACTCTTCCGGAACGGAGTTTTTACTGCTTTTGTACCTATCCATGTTTTTATCCAATTGTTTAATTGATAGTTACGAAAATGTTAGAATTTTTTATGTCATATACTCGTATGTTTACAGAATTGATGTACGATCAAAATTTTATATGATGCCATTTGTTTATATCGCTAATGTTCTGTGAATTTTATTAATTGCCGTGCTTATGACGTTTTAAACTTGACCGTTTTCCGTGCTTTTCATCCCGACTTTCCCATTTTTCCATTTTTTCTACAGAATTGTGAAAATGGGTTAAATTGTCAAGTTTAAATCATGAAAGCTTCATGTCTATAATCAAGCTTAGTTTTTCTAGAATTCATTGTAGCACACGTCTACTAGAAATTCAGATGGGTACTATTCGGGTGGCAGTTAACATTAAAAATTATGTTCAACGTCTTTTGTTTTCAGTGCAACCTAGAACTATGGACAGGTTTCTCGGGCCAGGGTGGAGAGTAGAAAAATAAGATGTATCTTTTCTTCAGAGTAATAAATATAATAAGAATTGGTGAGAAAGATGTTATCAATAATAAAAACGGACGAATTCACCACCACCACATTTTTCCTATACCATCTGTGTATATTTTGATGTAAATTCTTTCATTAGGGTTTTGTTTATTCAACTACGTATTGACTAATTATGTTCGTTCGTAGACTCTATGCCTAAATAGCGAAATAGCCGAAAAAACGCGATACCAAGGGAACATGCGGTGGTGATGAATTAGAGGAATAGGCCCATAAAAACAATAAAATCAGAAAAAAACGTTAAAAATTAAATAATAAAATTGAGTAAAAACTGAATGCAAAAATAGAATTGTTTTCCTTCTGTTCTTTTTATTGAAAATTCTCATTAAGCATAAATTCTTAGTAGTATTTGCTTGGTTTTGCAACTTAAATACCTATCACTGAAATTGAGCTATGACGGGAAACGGCCACTCTCTGAATCGACCGAATTCTTTAAGAAGTCAAGAAAATGCAATAAATTATAAAAATGTTGCTGTTAATAAAGCTCATCATTGTCGGTTTCATAAGAACAGTGTTTTCCCATTTTAGCCTGCTGTTCATATAATGAACTTTGGAAAATTTGAATGTTTTTACGAGTACAGTCGCTGTTCCAAAAAATATTTGTTTCTTGCCAGCAGCTGTCATAATGGAATGATTTACACGAAATAATGCGTGTTTTCATAATATGAGAGATTCTCACCTATTTAACGGAATAATAATAATTTTAAAAGATTTCCAAAAATTTTGCATAGAAGCCAGACATGAACAGCATGGATGGGTCAGTCCGAGAAATTTTCTAAGTACTACTGTGGGTCTACCGATCGATGGGTTCAATTAGATTTCTTAGAGGGTCTACTGATACACTTGTCTATCGAGATTCTTTCGTTGGGTCTAACACGCTCATGGGTTTAGCGATACTTTTTCGTTTTGTTGATGCGTTATGTCTGATGAAACAGGCCTGCGGGTTATCGATTTCATATCTCGGATACTCGATGTACTAGAATAATAATGAAAAATCGAGATTTATTCTATCAAATTTTGATTTTATTCACAGGTCATAGTTTTAATCAGGGATGGTTATATACTTAATTCTTAGCGTTATTCCTAAATTTCACTAAATTTGATCATCTCGCCATTAAAAGTGCATCGCTGTAAAAAAACAATGCCATTAGAGAAACATAATCTTCTGACCATTAGAGCCAAGGGCGTAGCCAGGGGGCATAGGGGGCACATGCGCCTCCCCTGAGATTTTTCAGAAATTTAATGATTTTCCTGGTGCCGAAATTGTGTCTAGAAAATTGAATTCAAAAAGGCAAAAACGTCAAAATTTTCCCCAATGAAATTAGAGCTTGAATCAGCTAAAGTAATTCAGCGCTTCATATCACTTTTATGATTTAATGCACTATTTGTTCGTTGAATGAAACTGCGCATGTTCATTGACCATAATAGTAAACGTGATTGCGTACGTATTCTCTGCTTTGTTTGTCTCCCTTTACGATAGGACACCTATTTTAATTGAAAGGAATGGCAAAATTGTCTTGTTTTTTTGCGCATTTTATGTTTTCTGAACTGCATCTTGTTAATAAAAAGGCCACAAATGGGTCTGATAACGGTAAGAACAATATTTTTATTAGTACATCTTTCTATATCTTATTGGCAACGACCCGTTGTTTAACTATACACTTAACAAAGGTCGAAAAACGCATTTCAGCTCAAGAGTTCTATGCAATGTAGGAGTTGATCAATTTTAACTGTTTTTGGGCTTAACTCAAATCAAGATTTGGCCGATTTTACGAAAATTTTAAGGTTACTATTTAACATTAATGCTTTTTTACAAAATTTTCCTGGGCTCTGCCTCGGACACGCTGGGGGGGCGCTTGAGCGCGCCACCCCACACCCTCTCAGCCCTAAAATCTTATTGTACATGTGCAACGAGATTTTTGGGAGGACAAAAAAGGTAAAAGGGTCAGGAATTTCTAAAAATTTTCGGCGCTTCGCGCTGGAATTAGTTTGCTTGTTCAGTATAATTTAAACGGTATAAATTGAAATTAAAGAGCAAAAACGTCAAAATTCTTCAGCGCATACCGCCGCCGTTTACGGTTAAAGCTCCAGCATTGCATTTAAAAGCCTGAATCAGTCAAAATATTGTAGTGCTTCGTACTAAGTTAGTAAATCGCAGTTTCCGTGTTAGAAGCCTGACCTTAATATATGGCATTATGTCGAAATTGTTTTGTACAAATTTAATAATTATCTGCTGTCAGACTATCAGTATTTACAGAGCTAAAAAATGTTAATGGCGGCAAAAATGACTAACCTTTTTTGTGCTTTGCGCCACTTATGATTCCCGAAGTGTTTGTCAATAAAAAGGCTGTAAATAGCACATGAAAACGGTGGAAATACTCAAAAATTTTCGGCGTTTCGCGTCGCTTTCACACTTTTTGTATTTTCGCTCGTCATAAACCCATAAATGAGCTAGGCTACACCAATAAAGGTCGAAAAACTCAGTTTTACTATACAAAGCGTATTACTGTACTATATCAAAGCATTCAATGCAACATTAGTCTTAAAAAATTTGCGTACGGTCCCCGAACCAAAACCCTGGCTACGCCTCTGATCGGAGCGGTCAAAGCTGTCAGACGTTCTTGAGTAAGATCGCGACGTCTTATAGAGCGCTAAATGAACGTTTATTTATTTTTATTTTTTAGACAATGGTCATGCAAACTGCTTCAATACGTGAATATAGCAGTACGTAATAATAATTTGTTTAGCTGATTTGCACAATTTCACCGAGAACAATTTTTCAATTTGTGCTCTTTGCCGCTATATATTCCCCAATTTTGCTTCTCTGTAAGTAAGAAAAGAAATGTTCTGGTATGCAGCAGTGTATATTCGATCGGACTTCTAGTCTGCCTTTCTAGGTACAGATCAGACCTGACCAGTGGCGGATCTAGGATTTCCCTAAGGGAAGGGGGCGGTGCTGCGGTATCCCAACTTTTCCAAAAACAGTCAAAAATAGGTTCAAAAATTTGTCCCATACGTTCGAGATAGCGTTTTTCGGCGTTTTACGTGGTATGCTTTTATTCAAAATCGCTTTTATTGCATAAAATTTTTCGAAAAATTTTAAAACTTCCGACAATTTCGTGCAAAAAAAATCATCAAATTTCTTTTCCTTCAGCGAAAATTGGGCGCGAAGTGCCCGATAATTTATTAAATTCAGACAAAAGGACGTTTAGAAGCTTGAGTTACTGCTCGATTTGCTGTATATGCAGCATTTGCGCGGAGTGTCGAAAATTTTCAAAAATTAAGCTTGAAAATAGAAGAAAACTATGCTGAAATAGCTGTTGCTGCTGTTGAAATCGTTTAAAACCTATTCCATTAACAAAAAAATTTCTTCCAGGCCGCTAAGTGAATAAGTGACATTAATAGGTATTGGAACAATTTTAGAAATTATGATCACTGACGGCCAAAAATTATTGCAAATTACATATCCATTCTTTATCTCGCCAACTATTTTGGGCCAATGGAGGGGCGTACCCCCCAGCCCCACCCTTAAATCCGCCCCTGAAGGTGACACTTCAAATTGATATTTGATTCTTTGATTTTATGCTCTGAGTTCATGGTTTTATCGCTGAAGAGCCTCACGTGCGTTTACCTAAGCTCGGTCTTATTTCTGTGATTTAGCATATGAAGATATCGGATTCGTGAATTTGGTTAACCTCTATTTCAAAAGTTAGGAAATATTCAAGAAGGATTATTTTATCTACACTTGGCATTTTTGGCATAAGCTGATTCACCAAAAACACGTAGCTATTTAGCTAGCTAACTATCGTTCTTTTCTCGAACATCCGCATAAGGTATTCATCGAAGGACTCGGCGAAAATACAAAATCTTTTCATGACAATAGAAATGTAGATAATCTGTTGCGTATTAATGTGTGTGCACGTATAAGCAGCTTTCGGCTTCACTACATTCCATTTGTGCAATCGCTTTTGCCATTCTTTTTTCATTCACCTGTGCACAGTAAGCGTCTGAAAAACTGACGTACCTATCTAAATAGATAAGTGGAAAGCGATAGCATTTCTTGTACTATTTTCCTTGTGATTGATTAGTTTGCTTTCATTACAAAAAGCAAACATTCTTGCAATGTCGGATATTTAATCAATGCGTTGTAAAGGCTTTTCTTCTTCAAGTGTATACTAAGTAAGTTGAGAATAATTAGTCCGACTTACTCGAATAGAATTGTAGAGAGTTTGAGGAAGTTACATTATAGCCTGTTTCACACAAGTATGGGCATAAGCTTCAAGAACTATCACTGAAAAGTACTGGCAGATTAAGATGCTTAATTGCATTAATTTGATATATAGTAAAAGTAATCTGTCGGCTAACTGTCGACGTAAATTCTTAAAATGTACGCCTAAACTTATGTGAAACAGACTAATATATAAATAATAAATAAAATAAATAAATAAATAAATGCATACATAAAGATGTGTGCTAAATCCGCAAGCTTTTATTTCCGCGTACTTATCTAAATTGAAGAGATTATTAATTTTCAGTAGAGAGTGTAACATATTGAAACTGTGATTATTAGTCTTATCCGTTCCACTCATCAATCTATGTTACGTAAACATTAAATATGCGTACAGTAAACGTTTGGTACTAGATATTAATGAATCAGTCAAGTGGACTGCGCGTGCCTCTGAGAAATATTGTTCTCTCATTAATAGTTTTCAGGCTAATTTACCGAAAAATCGGCCTTAATTAGATGAGCGTCTTCATTATGCGTTTTGTCGACGTTCAGTAATTCATTCGTGGTTGACAGACAATATGTAATAATTGCAAACAAATACGTAAAAGTGCCTCATCATATTTTTCTAATTATGAATTTCTTCTATTCACAAGAAGTCAGGTTAATAAACCACTTGACACCTGTCGCTGTTCAAATGGCGCGCTATCGAACGAAAGAGCGATTTCGATTTATGCACCCTTATTAGGCTTATTTTTCTTTGAGAAACTAATCCCTCCATTGAAAAACACTGAGTGGACAAAGGGTCACACGCCCGCTGACTTTAATGCTAATTATGAGAGATTATCTCTCATTTTGGGGTAGCCCGTCATCATTTGATCACAATAACCGGAGAACTGTGCAGCATTGTATGTTTTGCGCATGCTAACTAGTCTTTGGAAGACACTTATTTCACCATCGTATCCATACTATTGCTACAGTATGTCATTTCGACGCCCTGCATACATACTAGACGTTAATTTGGATTTTGTGGCACACAAAAATCGTTCTTATTATTGTTGATCATTACAGTATAACGAACGATATAAGTATTCGTCGCGTTCTCATGCTCGTCTGGGTAAAAATTCGTCATCAGATCCACGCTTTTGACCAAAATTTTACCTACTGTATTTTCCAGGATGTACAGGATACGCAACTAATATTCGAGAGTGTTGATTGGTGACGATTATTCAAACTTTTTTCGAACAGGTATTCGCGTATACTATTACTTTCACTTTAGCAATCTCTATATTTTTGTCACTATCGAACGACGACGGTTCGGTGCGGCTTTGACGAGAAATAAATACGATTTTTGTTTATTTTTGAATCGCAAATTGGGTGCTTTGTGGACAATGCCCAGCTGAATCGCGGCGTTTCGGAATAATAAATATTATTCAAAATGCAACAAATAGTTGAAATTCATTTTCCGAGAGATGCGCGCGCAGCGACAGCGCCAATGCTACCATTTAGCTGATTGAAGGTAGTGATATTAACATCGCTTATGTGTATGTCGAATTCATCGAAGAGCACAAGAATTTGTGCATAGCGACGATTCTGCCTTTCTCGACGGCATTCTTAATATTGGTGTTTTTGAACTAGAAAAATTAAAATTAATATCCAAAAATTATTTGGCTGTAAACGGCGTTCGATTTTGTAATGTTAGCCCGGCTGGACCCGATTTCTGGATTCAGTCAATCGATGCTTTGTTGCGAACTATGCTTTTTGGTCGTCTAAATGGATTCTGGCCGTTTTTTCGTCCGGAGGCAATTTTAAAGCGACGGTAAGCTTGATTTTCTTTTATTTGCTAACAAGTTTTTCTGTACGTGTGTGTGTATGTCAGTAATAATTGTGCACCTTAGCTGACTTTGTAGACACCTAGCGAGTAGAAATGTACTTATATCAGCAGTAGAGCATGATTCGACTATCTGTCTTTCCGAAATTCACATTAAATCGGAATATCACTTTTCTATTGTGATATGAAAAAATTAAAGAGATAATAAAGAAGTTTGAACTCGTAATTTTCCTGGAAGGTGAGTCATATCTATGGCGGCTTCTATAATTGCTAAAATAAAATAATCCATTACTTGTGAAAACGTTGGCTTGCACTGTTATAATGGACTAAATTTTTAATATTGAACCACTGAATCTAAAAAAGCAAGATTAAAGTGAACTAGAAGTAGCTAATGGAGTAGGTACTTATTGTTGATACACGAAACTTTTGATAAAGTACAAAAATTCAATATGACGATTAAATGTAGATATAAAGACAGGGACAATACAGGAGAACTGATGAGTCAAACAAAAAATGTTAGAAATTGAAGCAGCGGGTCAAAAAAATAATATTGGTAATAATATAAAATAAATAAAAAATAAAACAAAAAATAATAAATTCAGGTGGTGATCGACAAAAACGAGTAATCAACAGTCTCGTCCTTAATGACAGATCGACGTTGTAAAACCAATCCTGTTAATCTAGAAATTGTAAGATGACCAACCAGACATATAAAGCTCGAAACTTCTGGCGAGGAGCTGAATCAACTTTAATTTTTGCCAAGAATGGCAAAAAGCACCTAAAAGTGGCTAAAAGCATAAGTTTTTATCAAAAAATGGAGGGGTTAAAAATTTGTGATTCTGGCGGATGAGGACCGACGTGGGGGATTCCTCTATCCTCCCTTATTACATGTACATAATCGGCAATACCGGCTAACCGAATGTTTCGAGTAGCCGACGTGCTGAGTGACCGACTCTTCCTAATGGCCGACAGTCTGACCAACTGGCTGGTCGACACATGTGTGAACATATAAAAATATTATATGTACATGGAATGACGCGTTATTCGAAGATTCTCAGGAATTTAAACTTTAAAGATTTTTTAAATAATATGTTCAATAGTGACCATCGAAATCAAAATAATTCCATAATTTTTCTGTGAGGCGAATGTCAAAAATGTCAAAAATCGCGTGAAAAAAGAAGGCGATTTCGGTCGAACTCAGCTTAATAAATACAATTCGTGGCAATAATCAAAATGCTTCAGATGCGTGAATGTTCCGAAATGCTTGTTCGACTACCGCTGTTGCAGGCACCCTATACAGCTAAATCTATCGGCATGCACGTGAAAAATTTCTAGAAAAGATTTCCGCCACTCGCCATTAGTCGGTCACCCGGCACGGTCGGCCATCCGGTACCGCTGGCCACTTGAAGTAATTGGACAGTCGGTGACAACGTTCATCCGGGAATTAAGGCATACGTTTAGAATCTAGGCCCAACATGTTGTACCAGTGTTTTTTTGGTACAAGGTCCGTCTGTACATGTAGAAAGATGGTCCCTAAAAGTCTCGTGTACATTTTGTACACACAAATTTTCGGTTACTATAATATAGTATAGTAGCGATTTTAATGCGGTTAAAACAGAGTTTAGTAGTGATTTTAGCTAATTTCTAGCTTTCTGAGGGCGAAAATCACTAGAATCGTCTTAAAACAGCGCGAAGCGCCGAAAAACTTTGACATTTTTCTTCTGAAATGCAATTTCTGCCATTATAAAGATATGTAGAACATACAATTAATCATTTCGGCGCGAAGCGCTGAAAATATATGCGAATTTTAGACCTTTTTTGCAGTTTTTGTCTTCCCAAAAATCATTGTACATGTACAAAGACGGTCCCGAAAAGTCTTTGTACATCGGGAAAAATCTTTGCCGAATACAAAAAATCCGTGTGTTGTACACGTAATAATAATCGAGTACAACCAATCGACTATTTTTATGACATGTAGAAAATCGCATGGCGGTTTCTCTTTCCGCACTTACTAAGCCAAACTGGAAATAAGGATAAGGTACCTTGAAATATAGCATTGGAAGAAATAAAGCAGAATAGTGCCGCTCACAACATGAGCGGCATGGGAATTCTGGGGTGTCAGCCTCGAAAATGTTTGAAAAGTGCCTTTTTTGAGCTAAAAAGGAAGGTAGCACTTCAAAAACACGTTTAGAACAATGCTCTTTCTCTCTAAAACAAAAAAATTCCATAAATATTTTGAAAAATTAGAGTAAATTGAACAAAATATATTTAAAAAAAGATATATGGCGCCAAACACCGAAAATTTGACACTTTAAAGCCAAGAATTTTCTCATGAAAACACATTTTCTGCATTCATTTCCGAAAATCGGCAATTATGATGGGTCGTAGCTTTTGCTAGGGTTCTTTAGTCATTCTTTGAGTCAAAACCCCCAACGTAAGGTGCTGCTCGCTCAAACGGCATTTATGTACTTTGTGTACGTGTACAAAAGAAAGGTCCTCGATTCTAAAAGTATGCCGGAATTTTTAATTAACAGACCTATTTTAATTTCATTTGTCGGCTATCTAGGACTGTCGGCTACCCGATATTGTGGATTACCCGCTATATAATCGAAATAATAAATCAAAAATATGAATTTCACGCCTGTCATTGATTTTAATGGATAAATGTTCCTGACGCAAAGTAGTCGCTGATGTAATGCTGCTAAACGACCATGCATGATCGAGGGGTTTCACCCCCAGAAAGTATTTCACCCCCAAAAATTTTTCGATTTGTCAGAATTAACGATTTTCCAAAAAAATTCGCAGAAAAGGTCCTGTTTTAAGTCTTTTTAGTTAACTGTTTGCTCAACCGTGTTAAATTTTCGGCGCTTCGCGCCATTTACTCATTTTTTACTATATTTTGTTCAAATTAATAGAATTTTTTATCTTATAATTTATAATTATCATTTGTACTTGCACGATTTTAGGTAGATACATGAAGGTTTTTTCACAAGACTAATTTTAAAATTTTTCCAATCAAAATTTTTTTCATATTCTTTGATATTATACATGTAATAAAAATTTTTTATTTTGTAAATCTTATTTTATTAACTTACACTCTACTAGATTATTACTATTTTTTACATCATTACCTTTTATTCATTTATTCATTAATCGTATTTTGATTATTTGTTCACTTATTTTAATTCAGTTAATCTTATTAATTTTACTTTTTTGTTTCGTTTACATTTGGTTGTATGCCCTTTAAAATTTTGGCATAGTCTTACTTCCTCGAATGTCCCATCTCTTCGAACATCCCATCTCTTCAGACGTCCCAGGTGTTCGCAAAGTGATGTGATATGACAATTAAGTATGACAGAAAATCCCACCCCTTCGAATGTCCCATCTCTTCAAACGTCCTACCTCTTCGAAGGTCCCACTTCTTCGAATAATGACACAAAATTAAAATTATTGTATCAAAAAATCACACCTCATCGCATGTCCCACTTCTTCGAATGTCCCATGCTCTTCGACTGTCAAACCTCTTCGAATATCCCACCATTTCGAATGTACAAACTCTACGAACATTGAAATACTTCGACCCGACATAATAAGAATTTATAAAAAGGTAATATGTTTTATAAAAATACCACCTGTGCGCTTGACAATTCCATTCTATTGCTTGTCATGAAGCGTTGTTATGATTTTAGGGAAGCCATTTTCATATTAGCTATTCATGGTAGCTCAAAACTGATTTCATTTGAAACATTAATATCTTCATAACGTATATATATATATATATATATATATATATATAATTGCCGCGGCAACCATGTTCTCCAAAAACATAACTAATTTCAATCTAGAAAATTTACAAAAAAAATAAAATGCAGGTCTGCTAATGTCCATAGAACTGTTTGTACATCTTAAAAACATTAAATAATTATCTTATACTGAAAAATAAGACAAAAAAGCGGAACATGCAAAAGAGGTAGCATGAATCGCTAAGCGATGAATTAGGATTTTCGAAAAAGTGGGACATTCGATGAGATGGTACATCCGAAGAGATGATATTTCAAAGAGGTGGGACGTTCGGAGAGATAGGACATTCGAAATGGTGGGAATTTCGAAGAGGTGGGACATTCGATGAGATGGAAGATTCGAAAAGTTGGGACATTGGAAGAGGTGGGACGTTTGAAGAGATGGGATATTCGAGCAGACGGGCACAATCAAAGTTTCAGAATTATCCTCTGTAGAATGGACACGGATACGAACAAAATAGAGCATGAAAAATCGTATATTATTTGATGTGTAAATTGCATGTATTTTTATGATATTTTAACGTAAAGGAAGTTTCTGTGATAATGACGGTTCGATAAAGTTGAGAAAAGTGACTTATAATTTTTACTGATTTATTGCTTCATCTGCTTTTTTGACTGTCACGTAACTCGGAAGTACGTAAACTTTATTGTAGCTTTCAGTCGACTCATACTCAAAAATATATCCATTTGGATGTTAAAAAGGAATTACGATTCTGCTACACCATCCATCATTTAGCTTTCCGTGCTACTCTCAAGTTCTCATTTACCAACAGTCTTATTGAAACTTTTCTTTCTTAATCAAGCTGCTAGAAATCAAAAGATCTGTCATCAGAATTCTGCTATATTTATTCACGCAAAATGAAAAAATCGTGAAACTAAATACAGAATGTACTGAATATTTTTATGCGTTTATGAGCCAATTTTGTTCAATAAGGTCTCATGTGAACGCCTTTGCCGTGCGCCCGCCATCTGATACAAAGTTTCTTGCCTTTATATTTTTATATTATCTTTTTATTTTCTAGATACGCAGACCTGGGCACTGTTGTACTTCGTTGTTACGTTTTGATCATGGTGAGTAATGCTAATAAAACTTTTTTATAGTATGCATTTCGGTGCTTCTTGGCCACTCAGTCCCTACATGAATATGATTAACAACAGAAAACAATTACTTGCATGTACTCGTATAACTACTTGTATTTGCCTTATGTTCTCTTTTCGCGCGGGCACAGAAAAAGATCACAAATCATTTTTAACGTACTCAAAAGTTGACCTTGTCTATATGAGACGGCAAGGAGATAAAAGTTGACGATTAAGTCCTTCAGTAGACACTGTACCTTAATCCTGCACTTACAGTCTTCTCAACTTGTTGCCTTCTGGGTCCTAAATTACTACTGTGCACAGCAGCATATGTTTTCCTGTATAAACAGTAAATAGTAAATGCGTTATCGTAATCTACTCTCCGAGAACGAAACTATGTAAATTTATATAAATAACACGAGATTCTGTAAACAATGAATTCAATAGAGTGCCGCCCCGTGGAACCGGAGATGTACTAACGAACGTATTTATCATTGTGGAGCAAGTGATAGATAAGTTCAACGGCACCGAACGAATTTTTTTGCTTCACCTCTGATACTCGGTGGCGAAAATGCATCATTTATCACCTTGATTCGACTCCAAACAGACGCCACATTCTAATTTGAATATTTCGCTATTTTGTACACAATGCCTGAAGCAAGAAGTCACATTAGATATGAGCAAATTGAAAGGGCGTCGTATGTTTTCATACAAAATAAATCACTATTTTTCCTCTAACATCGCTCTGATTGAATTGTAATCGCGAATTCTACCGAACTATTAAGCAATAACCGTGTTTCGCATAAATTCCACATGGTTAAAGAATTCCTCGAAGTTTTGCCACGGCACAAAAGATTCTTGACGATTGAAGCGTTGTTTCGTTATTAATTTGACAATCAATTAGGGCTAGTTTTAGGTTTAACAACTAGAACAACATAAAAGTTGTAGATTCACTTGTAAACAAGTTGTAGGCAGTTCACGAATCACGAATGAGATTCTAAAATTGCTCGAGGCTGCATTATAAAACAAACGAAAGCGTGCTTAAACATTAACGAATTCTATAAAGGATGACTGCGCATGAAAACGCCTTAATTGATGTTTTGGGCCGATTTTGAAAGGGAGCATCCCGCCCGACTATATGAACCCATATTAGTTTAACGTTACAGCTTCGTAAGTTACATACCTACTAACGGACATTAAAATGGTGATAATGAATTATATTTAGAATGTTTTCGGCAGCAGGTTGAGCTGAGCTGGCGAGATGCCTGGAGGCAAGATTTTATTTCGATACTCCATTGTGGGCATAGTCCCGATTGTGAAAAAAATTTTAGAGTAGGAAACACATAAGCTATTGCTTTTGCATTAACAAAATATTCGGTCAGTATGAAAGCGCATATTGACGCTTTCTTTATTGATAAGGATTTCTGGTTAACGTAAATAGAGGCAAAAATTTCCTGTTTTTCAACACCATTTATCTAGGAGTAACAAGGGAAACAGTATCAATGAATTTCTAATTCATTTGCTGTCAAGAGAAATGCTGGCAAACGTCGAAAAATGATGTTTTACTACATAACGCGCATTTTAAAACGAGATTTAAGCCTGATTTATACTTCACGCGAACCGCGTCGCAAAGGTGTTTTGCGGCCACAGCATGCTCAAAAATTAGTCGACCCTGCGCGAATATTTTGCGGCAAAATCCGCTTGCCGCGCCGCGTCGTGCATTTATACTTCGATTGTGTCCAAACATGGCCACCAGTCCCAACACGGCCACCAGAATTCCCAACACGGCCACCGAAATCCCCAACGCGGCCACCGTCCCTACACGGTCACCGTCCCAACACGGCCACCGTCCCAACACGGCCACCGTCCTAACATGGCCACCGTCACTATCACTGTATTTTAATCAGTTAAGTATGTATTAATAGTTAATTACAGGAAGGTAATTAGGCATGGATATACATGTGGCAGCAATTAAATTGATGACTAAAGTTACTTTTTACATGCATAAAGAATTTTGCATGCAACGAAGCATTATTCTGCACTGTGATCGGGTTGTACATGTTGGGCGCATCGAAAACATTCAGCACCGAACTTCTGGGGGGGGGTGCAAAATTTTTCAAAGGTCAAAAATGGTCTTAAAAATGGTGGTATGGCGAAGAAAACACCATTTTTCAACGTTTCTCATCGAGCACTATCCAGTGGCATCAAAAAATCGCGAAAAAAAGCACAAAAAAATTTCAAAAATTGAATTCTGGGAGGGGTATTCGAACTTCTGGGGGTGCATACTACCCTTCAACCCCCACGCCCACGTGTGGTGGGGGCCTTGTTGAGGCAGTGGCTTTGTTGGGACGGTGGCCATGTTGAGATGGTGGCCATGTTGGGACGATGGCTGTGTTGGGACCGTGGCCGTGTTGGGAATTTCGCTGGCCGTATTGGTACGGTGGCCATGTTAGGACTGTGTCCGTGTTGGTACGGTGGCCGTGTTGGGAATTTTGGTGGCCGTGTTGGGACGGTGGGTGGCCGTATTGGGACTGGTGGCCATTTTGGGACCAGAGCCGGCCCGTGGGTGAGGCGACCGAGGCCTGTGCCTCAGGCCTCAGGACAACAAAGGCCTCAAATTTTCCTTATTTTTTATGTAAATTTTAGTTTGATGAAAATTCTAAATTAAGTGTATAAATAGATATATACAATCAAATCATGACACAATAAATTCGATCAAGGCCTGCCTTAGCTTTTGACAATACTGCTTTTCTTTATACTGTTGCTTGATATAAAACACAATATAACAAATAGCAGGCAGAACTTTGTCATGACTGGATGACAGAAAAGGGCGCATACGCAATGAAGAGGACGCATACGTGAAGCTTTTTTTAACAATTTGATAATAGTTAAAATATCATCAGTGTACGAAATTTTCTTCACGCGCGGTGAACCAAATTTTCTTCATGTTCACAAGCATTTTTGCGAAGAATTCTTGTAGATTAAAACACTTGATGCTTCTGCATTTTTAAAATGCAATGCTTGCGTTTTGTTTCTACTTTTCGAACTTTTGCTGAATTACTGAAAGTTTTTTAGTCTGCTTACGAAAATTTGACTTTTTTGTGGTGATAACTTTGACCAGCTTAACCTAGTTTCATTTTGACTGTACGTCCTACATTTTCGTCAAATTTAATGTGTTGAATTTTCATTATTTTTTATAATAAGTGTTAAAAATTCGCCATTCTCGTTTTGTTTTGTGCGAATTTTTTCTCATTTTGTTTAACCTCCAATGAGTACTCGTAATTTTGTCATTTTACTGTATTTCCTCTTCAAATGAAAGTGAAATTCATAGTTTCAGAACCTTTCGTTTTTCATTCTGAATTATTACAAAAACATCTTTTGTCGCTTTGCAAATGCCTTAGCTCCGTGTACTTCTGCTTTACTGTTCAAGCTACTTCTTGAACTTCAATATTCGTAATTCTTCTGAAATATTTGATAAGCAGCAGCGCGATTTTGTAAACGGTACATTATTTATTTAAAAACACGTTTGGTGCCTGCCTAGTGAAATTTTTATGGTACTTCATTAATTTTTTGAGAAAAAGTTATGAGAATATCATGAAGTGTTTGTTTCCATAAAATATGATAACAAAATACAAACATTGTAAGTTTTGTGAATCTGATTAGTTACATTTTAAAAAGGCTTTATAAGTTTTAGATTTCTTAGTGAAAAAAATAGAACAAACAGCCCAGTCCAATTAAAAGTCTTCAAAAAATAAATGGTGTTGTTTATTAAAATAAATCCGGTAATTAATTTTATATTTTCAACTTTATAAGATATGTGTATAGTAGCATTGTGCTTTTGTCTCACCGGTTATGTGACGTAAATAAAATACAGTAAAAATAAAAAGGCCTCATTTATATGTTCTCGCCTCAGGTCTCACTGAAGCACGGGCCGGGCCTGCTTGTAACGTTACCTAAACTTCACGCGGCGTACTCGCCGCGTGGACAAAAACAGTGACGAGGTGGCACCTCACCGCCGCTTCGCAGCCGCTTCGCGCAATGCGTTCATACTTCCTGTGAACTGCCGCAGAACCAACCTCATTGAAATTCAAAATGATTCGACGTCGACACTCGGCTCGAAACCTCATTAGCATACGTGGGCAGGAAGAAAATTCTGGGGGAGTGCAAGATTTTTTGAAGGTCGAAAAATGGCCTTAAAGATGGTGGTATGGCAATAAAAACACCATTTTTCGACGTTTCTCATCAAGCACTATCCATTGGCATCAAAAAATTGCGAAAAAAACGAAAAAAATTTCAAAAATTGAATTCTGTGGGGGGGGGTATTTTGGTTTCTGGGGGGTGCATACCCCCAAACCCCCATGCCCAGGTGTGCTCATTAGCATTCGCAAGAGCAATGGGATTTTTGACTTTTGCGGCGCGGCGAAAAAATGGCCGAAAAAGCTAAAAATAACAATTTTGACTCCTTGCTGCACGGCAGAAGTATAAATTGGAAAGCAACGAAAGAATCTAGACTTTAGCGAATCAGTCCGCGGCGCGGTGGCCGCGTGAAGTATAAAGTTAGAAACATACTTCACGCGATTCGCGCCGCAAAGAGGGTTTGCGGCCACACTATACCAAAAAATGTGACGTCATGGCGCGAAAGTGGCGTGGCGAAATTCGACTGCCGCTTCGCGCCACCTGGGCATACTTCACGTGGCGCGGTCGCCGCGCGGCAAGAAAAAATGGCGCCAACTGGGCGACCCTTCGCTGCTTCGCTCGATGTTGGCATACTCCGCGCGAATTGCCGCAATGATCGTTTGCGCTCACGTAGATACGTATTTCATTAAAGATTCAGAGCGCGGCGAAAAAATTCGAAAAAATGCTAAAAATAGACATTATTTGCTTCTCGCCGCGCGGTGAAGTATGCCATGAAAAGCGGAAAAAATTGGACTTTAGCGAATTTGGTTGTGGCGCGGCGGCCGCTTGAAGTATGCCTTGGGCCGCTTGAAGTATGTCTTGAAATGCGGCGCGGCAAATTTCGCGCCTCGCCGCGCGACGCCAGGAAGTACACCATGGGTTAGCGCTAAATTCGGCGCGGCGACCACTACAGCGAAATCGCGCCGTTCGCCGCGCCGCGTGAAGTATGTTTCGGGCTTAAATCAAATTGCGGCGGCGAATAATTCGCCGGCTGCCGCGCCCCCGAAGTATAAATGTGTATGCGCGAAATTTCTGCGGCGGCCGTTGCGGCAATTTCTCGCCGCTTCACTCGCCGCGTGAAGTATAAATCAGGCTTTAGAGCATTACGCGGCATCAATAATGGTGTTGGGAGTTATGACTGGTGGAAGTGTTGGTATAGTTGCAATGTTGGGACCAGACATGCACGTTGGGGGATTGGGGTCTGGACCATAGGTGGGCAGCACCGAAATTATGAGGGGGGTGAAAAATTTCCAAAGGTAAAAATGGTCTTAAAAGTGGTCGTATGGCCAAAAGCACCATTTTTCGACGTTTCTCATCGAGCACTATCCAATGGCATCAAAAAATCGCTAAAAAGGCAAAAAAATGTCAAAATTCGAATTCTGGGGGTATTTAGATTTCTGGGGGGATATTTCAACTTCTGGGGGTGCATACCCCACGCCCATGTGTGGTCTGGACCTTCAGGATGGAAAAATGTAAAATTTCTGGGGGAAATGAGGCAAAATGAAGGCCAAAAATGGAAGAAAATTGAAAATTCTATCTATAAGTGCTTTAGATTGGCCAGAAACTTTGTATTATCGTAGTTTTAACACTATTTTAGCGCTTATACCAGTGTTCGGGCTCATATAGGCCTAGTAAAGCTCAATTTTTGACCCCTCTCAAACCGGCTGACCTTCCCCCTTCCAGATAGGCCATGATGTGCATTTATTATCAAGATCCCTTAGCAATGTTGGGACTCTCGATGACAATGTTGGGACAGGTGAGAATGCTGGGGCGGTGGAAACGTTGGGGTTGGTGGCAATGTTGGGACTGTGGAAATGTTGGAACGGTGGCAATGTTGGGACTGGTGGCACTGTTGGGGTAGTGAATATTTGGACTCGCGTTGGCGATCTTGGGACACGACCTCCAGACCGACCGCGATATGCAATCATCCATTCATAATCAGGAAATCATCTGAGTTTTAAAATCAAAGCTGTCAGGCTTGTTTTTGAACACAAGCCTAAATGCCCAGTGTGATGAGCACCGAAATCAATAGGTTCAACAATCTTGAGAGTTTCAGTCAAAAGTTTGGAAATGTTGAGAATAGTATAAAACGCTTCATGTGTTTTCATATTAAAAAAATCATTTTTATGGAAACTTTCACACACTCGTTCTCTGTCCACACTTTTAATCTGTTTCACATAAATTTGGGCATAAATTTTAAGAATTTTTTGGAAAGTAAAGCCGACGGGTTTGGATAATTGTGTATCAGATCAATGCCGTAATCGCAATCTGCCAGGTTTTTGTCGAGCAGTTTCTGAAATTCATGCCCAAACTTTTGTGAAACAGACTAAAAAGGTATCTCCGTTAATCACAAGTAAATTCTGTATGTGCCTGTTTAGAAGGAAAAATATCAAAATATTGTTAGAGTACGTTTGATTTAATGAATATAAGATTCTTAAATGCCATTTGATTTTGTTCGGGTTTTTCATTTGATTTTTCACGCATGCTTAAAAGAAGCAGAAAATCATGCGTATGATGCGCACGAATAAATTTCGGTTGTAGGTTCTAAATTGCGCATGCTATTGCAATGCATTGCCGTCGTCGTCAACGTCGACTAAAAATAATACCAAAGATCGAAATGTCATAGGCCGACTAATGGATTCTCGAGTCCGCAATTACAGAAATTTTTCGGCCATCTCAGCAAAAACGCCGTCGACTGTCGACGAAGATTTTTACAGAAACATCGACTATTTTTCCATCGCCAAAATCGTACGTCGCTACAAGCTGCACAATCGCTGTAGCGGCAAATATTTGCAGATTTATTTGAAGGAGGTGAACGCTCGAGGCAAATTTGACAGCCCTCTAGGTTTGTCTTAATTTTTGGTAACGACGGAAATATGAATTTACAAAACCGAATCGAAAAATAAAAGCATCTTACGTGATTTTTTAATTTTAAATAATCGAAAAAAATTTTGTTTTTGCAGGGGTTCCCAAAATGAATAAACAACAATTCTCGAAGTACGTTTAAAAGACCGCCATAACAGGTTTTTGGCAACTTTTGAGCTACATGCAAGATTTTCCGGCATTTGGCGAAGATACCAAATTTTTCTAGCGCTTCGCGCCGAATCACCCTCGCACAGGGGCGGATTTAGGAGGGGGGGGGGCGCGGCCGCCGACCCTATTGGCTTAAAATATTTAGCGAGATAAGGAATGGATATGCAATTCGCAATGATTTTTGGCCATCAGTGACCATAATTTCGCAAATTTTTCCGGTGCTACGCTCCGGATGATACCTATTAATGACATTTATTTACTTTCTTGGCGACCTGGAAGCCATTTTCTGTTCATGTAGGTTTCCAAACAATTTTAACAGCAGAAACAGCTATTTTTGCATAGTTTTCTTCTATTTTCAATCAAAAATTTCTATGTTTCGCATTAAATGCTATAAATACAGGAAATCAAGCAGTAAATCATGCTTCTAGACGTCTATCCGCCCTAATTTCACGAATTTTCCGGCGCTTCGCGCCAGATTTTTGTTTCAGTCAAAGAAATGTAATGATTTTTTCGCACAAAATTGTCGAAAATTTTATATTTTTTCAGAAAAAAATATTGCGTCAAAAGTGATATCATGTAAAAGTATACAATGTAAAACACCAAAAAACGCTATTTCGCGCGTTAAGGGCAAATTTTTGGACCTATTTTTGACTGTTTTTGGAAAAGTTGGGATACCGCCCCCCTTAGGAAAATCCTAGATCCGCCACTGTCCATGCATTGTTTTTCTTTGCAGAGCACAACGATTGAGTACAAAGACAAAGGTTAAGAAGTTGCTCATGGATTGGATGATGAGAAATAAGTTGTGCATATAGTTTTAATGATAGATTTTGGTATTTGAATATAAAAAATTGAAATTGTTTTTGAGTGTCTTTTAAATTTTTGTCCCTTAATGGTTCTCGAGATATCTGACTTCAAAATTTTTGCGCTCCATTCTCGAAATAAAATCCTGAATACGGACCTACTCCTACTACTTCAACTGTTAATCATATGATCATTTTCACATGCGCTATTAGTATAACGATCATATGTGCACTTGGCGGGATTTGGAAGTTGAACGTCCCCACAGCTGTTGACTCCCACAAAATGCTACCGATCCTACAATTTGCGATATTTGCAAAAATCGCAGGGAACGTATTTTTAAGCATTTAACGATGTTTTGACACAAAAATGTCAAATTTTTAGTGCTCGCCATATTCTCATTTTTTGTCTATGTTATCTTCAATTGATGCAAATTTTCTCGAAATTTCTTTCAAATATATTCGTTCTTACGTTCTTTTCGATGCGTACCTATCGTTTTTAAGCCCGAAAAAGGCACCTAATAAGATTCTTTGGAGAGTTGACATGACCATACATGTACAGCAGGGAATTCAGCGGGGTCAGCGCTCAAAAATTTTAAAATGTGCCATTGTTGGGCTTTAAACCCATGGGTACTATACATAATTCTGGGGAGGAAGTTGGGGGAGGGGTTTTCAACCCCAACAAGGTTTTCATCCTTCCCATAAATTTTTTCATTCCTCGAGATTTCTCAATTTTTCATACATGATTTCAATTTTTCAAAATTCCGTAGAAAAAGTGCTGTTTTGAATGATTTCAGCTATATGTTTGCTCAGAAGTGTCAAATTTTCGGTGCTTCGCGCCATACACTGATTTTTTGGTTATATTTCGTTCAATTTACTCGAATTTTTCTCATTATTTTAGATTTTTTCAGATGTTTTTACGTTCTATAAATATAGAGCATCGTCAGAAATGCCGTAAAATGATGTTTTTGACGCGTACAAGTGTCCACAGCTTTCGAGCTCCATACGGACAATTTAAAATTTCACTTTTTCCCTCTCCAGAATTCCCATGCTACGCATGTTTGATGGGTACACGTCAAAACACTGTTTTTCGGACGTTTCATATGCTTATTCTTTTTAGAACATAAAAACATATAGTCAAATAATTAGTGTATGGTGCGAAGCGCCAAAATTTGCCACTTTTGATTGAAAAGTTAGCTAAAACGCTTAAAACAACAAACTTTTACGTGTTATTTTCCCAAAAATTGGCAATTTTGGGGAGTCAACAGCATTCTGGGGGTTAAGCCTCTAAACTCTCCAAGAACACGTGCGGACCTGGCCCCCGAATTATCATGTTGTACATGTATGCTTACGACTAATACATATCCCAATCTGACTATACGATAAAATATCAACAAATATAAGGTAGTACGTTTGGTTTTTCGGATTTTCCGGCTTTTGCACACGTGAAAGAGATAATTTTTACAATATTTAACACGTGTTTTTTCTAAAATTTCAAAACCTACGTTTTCATTTGTCGAATCATTGACTTGAAATTGCTGTATGTATGTACCACAGCTTGATTTTTCAGTCAATAAACGATGCTTCGTTGTTTTCAGTCGATCTACGCGTCGAAACGGATTCTTATGGCAGCCGCATTCGGATCCAAAGTGAAAAATTCAATAAATACGTTTGCTTTAATCGTAGAAACCGAACTACTACCAAGGTTAGCTCCAAACATAAATTTCGATGCTGTACAATCACTGAGTAGAACACGTTTTTCGGTTAAACGATCTTTGCAAAATTATTGGCTCAGTCACAAAAACATGATAATCGAGCAGCACATTGCATGATGCAGATTCCATTGTTTCGCAAGATTATTGCTCAATAGGTGTGGTATTGTGCATGTTTTGTAGTAGCTGCTTATACATTAGTTAAGTATTTTTTTGGGTTGACTATGTGCGTCTTTGTACAAATTGAGCGCCGCTTTTTTACAACAAAAGTTCAAATTTTTAATTTTTCATCCAGTTACTCGTATATCGAGCTTAATAAGAAAGGATCTCTGATTTATTATAATCCGATCCGCTTCTTTATTTCTTCTTTTCATTTTCCTATTCGCGCTTTTTGAAACTTCCGATGATCTAAAATCCATAGTTGTAGTTATCGCCATTGATTACAGCATGGCTGATCTGGGAGAAGGGGCAGCCGGTTTTGGAAGGGGGTCAAAATGGAGCTTTTTTAGGCCAAAATGACCTCAGAAACTATTATAAGCACTAAAATAGCATTAAAACTACGTTATTACACAGTTTATGCTCAGTTTAAAACACTGTTGAAGAAAATTTTTCAATTTTCATTAATTTTTGACCTTCATTCTTATTCATTTATTTATTTTTATTCCATTCATCTGTCTACTCTAGGGGTCTTGACTTCAACCCCCCAAGTGCATGTCTGTTTATCACCAGACGTGCACGTGAGGGATCGGGGTCTAAAGTACAGATGCACAGCATGGCCGGTCTATGGGTCGGCGTTCTGGGGGTCAGTTAATGTACTTTCTAGGGCTATAATGACCTCAAGAACTGGTTTAATTGCTAGAATAGCATAAAAAATATGTTAGTCCATATTTTATGGTCAATATTAAGTATTTTTGAAGAAAAGTTTCGATTTTCATCCATTTTTAGCCTTTATTTTGCTTTATTTTCCCCGGAAAATCTCCCATTTTTCCACATTCTGGGATTCTTAGACCCCTAAACTTTCCGCGCATGCCTGGTCAAAACCCCCCAGAATGAAAAAATAATAAATTTGTGGTAAAATAAGGTGAAATAAAGGCAGAAAACATTAAAATGAAACTTTTTATGTAAAACTGCTTGAACTTGACTAAACACTGTTTATTCATGTAGTTTTTACGTTATCTTAGCATGTACAATAGTTTTTAAGGCCACTTTGGCTCGAAAAGTTCTCTGGCTGACCCCTAAACCGGCTATTCATTGAACTTATGGTTATCATGTCACCAGACATGCATTTAGACCCCTATAATGACAAAAGAGAAATGTTCTTGTAAAAACGTAGAAAAAAAGATTGTCCAAAATTGATAATAATCAAAAATTTTCTGCAAAAACGCTTAATGTAGTTTTCAAGCTATTTTGGCATTTATATCAGTTATGACGCCATTATGGCTCAAAAATGTCTCTCTGGCCGACCCCATTCAGATTGCTTGACCCTCTAGATAGGACGTGCTTTGCATCTGTTTGATTTAAATTCTTTAAAAAAAACGCTAAATTATTTTGTTCACTGATCTTGCAAAATGCTCTTTTGTAAATTATGTTCCATCAATTGAGTTTTATATCGCCCTGTAGTAATTTGTAACCTTGATTCTTGCCTTATGTACGGTTTTAAAGTTTTTGACCTGCTAAGGACCTGTAAAAATATTTTTGAGAAAAGCGTCTACATAAATAAATGCATACATTTGCTTTTTCAATCGTTTTCGTTTAGTTCGCATTTTTTTATGCATTTGCTGTCAATAGTTAGTCTTTTAACTGATATAAAATACTTTGACTGCGTACTTATTCCTTTACAGTATCCGAGAATTCACTTATTTGCGCAATTGCCAGTCACTGATGTAATTTGCTCTGATTTTCACATATGCCCAATTTCATGTATTATCCATCGTAGAGAAACCTAACACCTAAAGAATATAGGTACAATATTTGGCTGACAAATGCCAATTTTTTCATTTAAAATGGTCTAAATTTGTAATAATGACGCTGATCGATTCGCCGACATATGCATAAAATACAACTGTACATACATACGTATTGATGGAAACCGTTTTTGTCACAGATCATTTCCAAAATTTGCCGCCTCGCACTTTTTAAGTGTCCTTCAGTGTATACAATAAAATGGCTAAAAAAGTATTTACGAGATTACAAATCGGAACCGCCAACTGCCTGGCGATCGGTTTTTCAGAATAATAAATTAACAAGACGCCAACTCGCTTCCTGCGTGTTTTGCATGTGCGTGCTTGTATCCCAACTTTTCCAGTATCCCACCCAACAGTCACGAATCCCAATCATACGTGCATTGGTCGGTCTGGGGTGTCGGTCTAGTCTAGGAAGTGAACTGTAAAACTTTTTTTGAATGGCCTTAAACAGCGATATAAATGTTGAAATAGCTTAAAAGCATCTTAATTGACAGTTTAAGGTCTATTTCACACACTTTTGCAAGAAATTTGGGATTTGTGTCCGTTTTTGACCCCAAATTTTTCGTAATTTTTCTCAACATTTTTCTTTTGTCCTACTGTGAAGGTTTTGTCCTTTCATTAAACCCTCCCCGTATGCATGTTTGGTCGGCACGTTTACCTGTGTGATATGTATGCTTGCACATTGAATGCATGTATGCGCACGGCATGGCCGGTCTAGGGTTTAAGCCGGTGAGGCGGGTCAGACAGTGAGTTTTTAATCAGAATTACCTCAAAAATGGGAGTAAGTGCTAAGTAGCTTAAAACCAACGTTAAAGATTAGTTTATGATCATTTTCATCAAGTTTTTGCCTTTATTTTCCACTGAAAATTTTCCATTTTTTCATTATGGGGCCGTTATTTACCTAAACCTTTATGTGCATGTTTGGACGTAACGAAGATTTTATTTCGGGAGGGGTAGTTCAAAATTTTCGATGTCACATATCGACGATTGTTAGGAGGTAGATAACAACGAAGGTAGTTCTGGACGTTCCTAGGCGAGCTTTAGTCGAAATAGCACATTTCGAACAAATCCAAAAAATTTTACTTTGTCGGATACAAAACTATTATTCAATCGTAATGAATGATTTCTCATTATCTGGTGCAGTGCAAGCTCGACTCTGGAAAATTTAATTCTTGTTGTCTTTGTACTCAAATATGGGTCTTTGTGAACGACAAAAAGACGGAAAACTAAAATTTTCACGGTTTTCTTATGTCTAGGGCGGGTAAGCTTGGGCTTTTTACATAACAAACATAATAGAAAATAAGGAATCTGCTAAATTTCATGGGTAAAAGAGCTGCTCCGCCTCATTTACTCTATAAACGGTCCGCTTTAAGAATTTTACGTTTGACCTGATGTCTAGAGGACGACACCTGCTCATGTTTTTGTCTACTAGACAATTACTTCGAACGCAAAGAACGTTTTCGACCACTGTTTGCGTTTGAGAGGTCAGTTTTTTGTTATAACTGAAGCGTAAATCAGTTAGCTCGTAAATGGCATGTAAGCAATCTGAAGTGTGTGCATTATTTCCGCGCTACTAAGTCGCCCCTGAAAGCAAGAATCTATATACATATGTAGCTCAGATTTTATACTGTTTATAATACTCGACGCAGTATTTTTAAATGATCCATATGCTACAGATTTCGCTTGTTAGAAACGAATGATATGCAGACATGGACAGCATGGGAATTCTGGGGGGGGTGAAATTTTTAAGTGCCTTTTTCGGGCCCAAAAATGGTGTAACGCGTTAAAAACACATTTTTCGGCGTTTCTTTCCAGAGCATAAAAACAGAAAAATTCGAAAAAAATTTTAGAAAGTCGAAAAAATTGAGCAAAATATAGTCAAAACGTGAGTATGTGGCGCGATGAGCCGAAAATTTGAAACTCTTGAGCGAATATATAGCTAAAAACGCTCTAAAAAGCACCGTTTCTACGGATTTTCTAGGAAATTTTTTAAAACTTTCGAAAAATCGCGAATTTTGGGAGGTGAAAAAAATTCCGGGAGGTGAGACTCCCTCCCACCAAAACCTACAATATATTTGACTTTTACATTTCAGTCGATTACCTTCTACATTTGCAAAAAAGCACATTATCTCAATCGTACAGTTTGTTAATGCTTTGAATTAGTCAAAGAGAATATGTTTCTTGGACCAACTTCATAGCCCGGCTATGGTTCTATCTGACCTGGCAAAATGCTGGGCCCGGTTTCTATATGTTGAGGCTTAAGCCAGACTTAAAACCTGAAAACTATCTTATTTTATGCATTTTTTGCACTTTTTTGACCTGAAAGTATCAATGTTTCGTCTCATCTCGTCAATGAGTAAGTTTTCGTATCGTGTTACATCAATTACTTTCACCAAAACCTTTGATAAAATTTTTCATGTTTTCATCCTATGAATAAAAAGGAACGTCATCAAAAAATATAAGTATGCTATTTTCGACGTTTGCCCAGCGTTTTAAGCCTGAAACAGCTGCTTACGTAAAGTTTTTTACGGCCGACCTCTGATAATCGCATAATGGTTTAGCTAGTCCGCGTCTCTAGCATCCCGCGATTATTCTTATACGTGCTTACATACTTCAAGTAAGATTTCTTTTTCAGTATAACGGTCAAAGTTTACGGTGCGTTTTTATCGAACGAATTTCCGACAATCATTACACCGAACTGGAATCTGCCGCAACCCCCGGCCTCTATTTGGGTTTCAATAAGCACGGTCGTTTGATAAATCCAAGGAAATACGGTCGAAAACGACCTTGCTTTCAGTACATCAAAACCGAACGGCTGAGTCCCTTGGACGCCTTCCAGCGAACGCGTCATCAACCGCAGCACGGCCTGCGCAACATACAACACTTGAACGTGCAACGATCGGCGGCGGCGGTGAGCTTAAGCGCTAATAAAACGTCGAATCGTCGATCGAAAATCGTTCGCCAAATTTTTGATCCGATCGCAGCAACGACACGAACTTCGAAAGCCAGCCTACGTTTGAATATTCGACAGTTATCGACTACTAAGCCAGCCAATACTGCCAAAACTTTTGGTTACGTTAATACGAGGGTGGTGGCGGCCGCTGCGAGAACTGGTTCAAAATCGATTGCTAAGGTCGAAACAATGAAAACGTCGTCTCTGCCGACGCCGTCGGTCAGCTTCGCCGAACGACGACGGTCTCAGGATCCTTCGTCTTTGAATCATTCATCAGCGACGACGCCGACGACCCTCGTGACTTTAAACACAAGCGACGACGGCAACACGCCAGTAAAGCCGGTGGATCCTGTCCGACATCGTCATAAGAATCATTGGAGGCGACAGCGCGGCAGGAGGCATAGGCATCTGCTCGCCGTGAGGCATCGTTATCACCATAATCAGCGACACTTTGATAGCAGTAGAAGTGATATAGATACTTAACTCGGTTTTGCGGACAAAGAAAAAGCGAATAGATCGTTTTTATTGTTTTGTTTGGTATTTTTACGTCGATTTAACATGTAAGTATATGTACTCGTACAATCTGTCTCGAAACCAGGGACGTCGCTGGGTTTTCATCATTCACCGGCGTACAAAGTGACACAGGATAATCTAAAATTCTAGATGGACCATATCGATCCTGCACAAAATTGCCTCATTCGATTTTGAAATTGCATGTATTTTATCCTAAAATTCTGGGAATATGTCCTCCGATCCTTCTTAGAGCGACGTTCTTGTTGAAAATTTACATTGTTTAGGTACGTTTTCTTGCTTTGTAATAGTCTCATAACCTTATCATCTCATCAAGCCTCTTTCTTTCTTGTTCGCAGATTCGGTAATAACATTGTGCATTTTTATTTTCTTCAAATAGTATTTATCCTTGAACATGATTGTGCGTCCCTTTAATAGAAGAAAATAAGTAAAATGCTGTAACTGCTTTACATTTCAAAATTCTGAATCATTTTAATTTCATTCTAAGATGAATCTAAAACAATCGAATGAAGTCTTAGGAACCGAACGAAAAATTTTGAGAACTAAACTATTTTATTTATCGTTTGATCTGCGAAAAAGTTTGCCGAAAAAATATTTTACACGCAGGAAGATTATTTTTTTATAGTAAGATGATGAATTTTTTATTAATTACATAATTAAACATCAGCATGACCAAGTGAAAAAGCCTTTTGTAATTTCTGCAGCGAAAATTTTCTACCTCTCGCGAGTTCAATTTTTTATATTTCGCGACCTGAAATTGCAATAAGGAATCGATTTGGCCCTGAGAATTGCCATCATTTAAATACGAGACCACGCCATCATGGCGCCCCTTTTACTGTCATTTAATGGCCCAGTAAGCGTAGGTAACTAACCACCGTAGAGTGTTGTGGTAAAGCGATGCTGGAGGTCATGTATGATGAGTATCAGGTAGGTACATATATCTACAAATTTAATGTGATAAACAAGCATTTTTTCATATTAAGAGCAAAATACAAGCAGTACTAAGCGAAGATTTTTTAAACTTAATACCTATGTGCAGCGAAAAATATCGACGATTATTTTAACGTCTTTTTCTTATCCTTTTCCCCTTCCATTGATTCAGGTGTTAAAAAAGGGTTTAATTAGCATACATTAAAGCACTTAGCTAGGTACCTATTTACTTATTCATTCAAGTCTATAAGGGCAGCTCAATTAAACATAATTTAAGTTTTGAATCTTTTTTGACCGCGATTGTTTTTGGAAAATGATTTATCGTTTTAACGTCTGAAGAAAGAAAAATTCGATTTAGAAATTCCTTAACAAATCTGTTGGATAATGGTGATATTCCAACACTTCATATTACTGGTTGGCTATTCACGCCAGCTGTCCGCACCGGAAGCGGAACGGTTATTCCGTAAATATTAATTTTTATTCTCCTATAATGATATGTCTCAAAATGGTCTTTCATGCTCTGCCGCCGATATCTCAGATACAAAGTTCGACAAACACTGCATGTGTATACAAAAGGTAGGTTTTTTGACCCCCACTGAGACAGTATCTCGGATCCAAAAGCACCGCCTAAGTACATAATTATGCGCATTTATTTTATGATGCCTCGCGTTCCCAAATGATTTATGGCAAAAGTATATAATTTTCGCAGTTTGCTCATTGTTAAACAATGTTTTCCATGCAGGTGTAACATTTTACAGAACGCAAACAATGATTTTCAGTACCTACCTGCCTATAAGCCTATTATAATCGCTTTTCAGTGGAAAGAGGAAAAAATCTGATGGTCACTTACCCTAAAAAGCCATATTTTTAAACTTCATCGAAAAATAAATCATGATCTTGTGAAATTGATTTTTTGATCTTTTTGATCTTTTTTGAAATTGATTACATGAATAATTTGGACATTTAGTTGCTTATTCAGCTAATAAAAATCGAGTAGGAGAGACGCATTACACATAGGCGTAGGATTTGCATCCCCAGAATCCGGTTGACCCCCAAAATTAGACAAACACCAGAATTGAAGTTTTGGCATGCTTTTTTGGGATTTTTGCCAGTTTTGACACCCCTCACCCCAGAATTTGCCTGCTGCTTACGTATGGAGACCACACGTGGACGTGGAGGTTCAGACCAGACATGCACGTAGGGGGGCCTCTAGAATGGGAAATTTTGTGGTGAAAATGAGGCAAAATGATGGCTTAAGACGAATTAAGATCGAAAAATTTATTCATAAGTGCTCTAAATTGATCAGAAACTTTGTAATAATAAAGCTTTGACGCTATTTTAGCGCTTATACCAGTTTTTGAGGTCATTTTGGCCCAAAAAACTCAATTTTTGACCACCCCCCACACCGGCTGATGCCCCCCGATTCGGTTATGTCGTGCATCTATGGTTCAGACCCGACCCTCCCAGAATCCGGTAGAATCTCTAGAATTAATTTTTGACATGTTTTTGGACTTTACGCCATCAAGACTCCCCAGAATTTTGTAGCTGCCCGGAGGAGACCAGAAAGAAGCCTGCCATAGGAACAGATTGGCCTAAACGTCGCGAATTTCGGCGTTGCGCTAACCTTAATAGCAGCAACAATTTGATTGATGTGCTATTTATACTACCAAAAATAGCTTCAAATATTTTGCTTTCGAATGTAAACGAATTTTTTAGCTGGTAAGAAGAAAATTGCCACAAGTACAGTGAGAAGTTCGGCGGACAAAAGTTGTTATTCTTTCAGCATTTGACTTCGCATTTCGTATTTATTGCGCGTCAAAAAATGTTAAAGAGTCAAATAGTTTCAGCGTTTCGCGCATTAGAAGTGAGTCTGGAAAATTTGGTTTCTGGAACAAGGTAGGCACTTGCATACTATTTTGTATGTGAAAATCATGATAATGTATGCATAAGTCTATGCACATGAAGGAGCGCATCGGAAAAATTATCACTAAAATTAAGGAGAGAATGTAAGTGTGAACTATCGCATAATTGTAGGTACCGATATTAATTTTTTGAATATTGGATGCCTTTTTCAGTCATAGCAAAGAGAAATGCTCCGATGGAACAAAAGAGACGAATTTGCTTAAGATTGTGGATTGTTAAGGATGTGAAAGGATGGGACTATAGGAAAAAGCTACCTATGTATGTATATGCCTAAAGTCGCAAAACCTCTTAAAAATCAGACTGTCTCTAAGCAATGCAAAACATTGAAGTATATTCTGCGGCCTGCAGATCGTAAAAAACTATTGAGCCAAAAACGATTGGAAAAGTAGCAAGTTAGCTATGTAGTAGCTATGGGGATTGAGTAAACTAGGAGCTACTTTGTAAGCCCATTGAATGAAATAGCAAAAACGATGCATTCAAGATAATCAAAGAAATTGTTGGTTTAAAGCAGTAGGAAACGCATCAGCTTACATACGTGAAACAGACTATAGTCGTTTCATTTAGCTTTGAGGTTTTGAAATAATTTAAGGTGACTACAAAAGTGTTTTAAACTAGTGCGGTAAATATGATATTCTTGAGTATATCGAGTATATTGGAGACGTACATATGTCATTATTAAGCAGCATTACTGCATCAAAATTTTAAACTACTTTTGTTGCCTGATTCTTGATTGAAAATTTGAAATAAAACCGCAAAGTTGAATGAAACAGACTATAAATGTTTAGTCTATTTCCCGAAAGCTTTTGCATAGAAACCAATTTTTAGCACTCAAGCGAGTAGATACAAAAGTGGCTTTTAAGCAGCCTACAGTAATACAATTTGGCATAGTAAAACCTCATACGCTCATCAACTGTTGTGCACAATATCAAGACTGTTGTCTCAGTTTAAACCGCTTTTGTAATCCATTTACATTGACTAAAAAATTTTAATCCATGCACAAGGTTTCGTGAAATAGACTATAGCTACACTTGCATGTCCGCAATGATTGTGTGCACTAACCAATAGACGCCAGGTTTGCTTGCTATAAAGCCCATGATATCAAAATAAAAATACCTTTAAATACAGTTGCAGTTAGTTTTCTATCAATCACGATACGAAGAAAGTAAGCGTTGCAACTGCAAAGAATTTACAAAAAGCATTCATTTTGAATTATGTTTACACACTCTTATGTGAAGCATTGAAAATTATTCAAAAAAGGTTACATTTTTTTAGAGGCCGCAGAATATACTTCGATTTTTTGCGATGCTTAGAGAAAGTCTGATTTTTAAGAGATTTTGCGACTTCAGGCATATACATAGGTAGCTTTTTCTTATAGTCTGTTTCACACAAGTTCGTACATCAATTTTAAAACCACCTCCAACAATAAGCCGACAGATTTCGATTATAGCATTGATCTGATATATAATTATCGTAACCCTCGGCTTACTGCCGATATAAATTTTTAAAATTTATGCACGGAGTTATGTGAAACAGACTATAGTCTTCTCCTTTTACATCCTTAATAATCCACAATCCCAAATATATTCGTCTTTTTTTGTTCCATAGTCTGTTCCATTCGAAACGGCCCATTTTCGCTAAATTAATATTACAGTATCAGTTTTCCACTGCACAAACGGCTTCTCCAATTATACCCTCGTAGCAGCTGGTTGCTTTACACTCTTCTTATTCATGTTTAATTTGCTTTGCTAAACATGTGGCGCATCTATCAAAATGCCGCAGCAGCCTAAACTCTGAAACGTAGTACTAGAGTAATAAGCCATAAAGCGAAAGTGGGCCGTATAGAATGGAAAACAGACTATAGTAGTCTACGTTTAATTAACATGATTTGAGTAAATCAGTCAGTAAACATATACGGTAACATGCCACAATAATGACAGCAGTCCAAGAACGCGGGAAACAATATTGTTCTGAACATCGGCATTATCTTTTTTAAACAAGACAACCTTACCTTATTTAATGAGATCAAAGGTTTTCAGCAGAAACGTTATGTAAATATTGGGTGTAAGGAACACTTACGCTTTGATTCGTAATCCTGACGTTACATGGAACATTTTGAAAAAATTAAACTTCTGCAACGCTCTGAAACTAAATTTAATTTTCAGTGTAAACTTAACATAACTACTGGGTGAAAAGAAAACATACAGTCAGATTTGTAATCCTGATCTTACGGAACATATTTTAAAAAAATCAACGTTTTGCAGCGCTTCAGAAGTAAAATAATGTGTAGTGTAAACTACACATTAACAATAAACGAATGGTGCAAACTTTACACAACTACTGGGTAGAGCTAAAGTTAATTTGCTGTGTAAACTTTACACAAACACAGAGTGTAAGGATTTTAGTCGAATTCGTAATTCTGATATTACTCTGATATTACGATCAACATATATGAAAAAGAGGTAAACCACTTTACACCACTGTTGAGTGTAAACATACGCGCCCAACTGGCGTCTCAACTCTCACGTTTGTTTCCTGGTACATTTTTCGACTTGAGATCACGTCCAGACTCATAACCGGAGAAGTTGGCAGAAACAACAAGACGGAAACACATTTTACACACTCAATTTTTGACTTTACACCTCCCGAAAAAGTTAAATATTGATGTAAATAAACGCGATTTGCTGTGACGTGTATTCCTTAGAAATTGCTTTATTTTGATTCTATTCGACCCTTCCCGACTTCTAAACGGAGAAAGTGGCGAACAAAAAACGAACAAAAACGTATTTTCCACCATCCACCACATTGTAAAGTTTAAAAATCTGAACCTAACTCCCTATTGAGTATAAAGAAATTCGGTTTGCACACGCTCATTACAGACTCAATATTGAGTGTAAAGAAAAACAGAAAAAAACGGGCAGCAAATTTCTTTATTATCTTTCTTTTAAAAGACCGCACCTCCCAGATGTGTCCCGTTATAGCATTAGGGGGCAGGTATATGCTAAGGGTACCTAAGTATACTGTAGGTACGCACTAACGCGCTACCTATGATTATCATGTTTGAGTTTCTGGAGCTTTGCTTCAAGATTTCATGAAGCTATTCTGTTGAACATAGGTATGCTAAACGGTATGCCCTATCTAATGACAAAACTTTTCGGGCGTTTAAAATGGAACGCATCTTTTCTTTACATGATGCAAATTCGTGGTGCACCATTGCTCCTAAGACTTTGAAAATTGAACCACGTGTGCCCTTTTCTATATGCAACCCAGATCAGAATCACTTTATCACTAGTAGGGGACATTGCTCTTCTGATTCTCCTAAACCCTTATCTTCTTGGCAACATTTCTCACAAAAACGGCTTTTTTCGTAAAAACTAAAAATCAGCGTTTGTAAATTATTCTTTTTTCGACCATTCTCTATCCAATGGTGCAATTTAGATCATTGACATCCTATAAACCCTGCCCAAATAAAGAGTTAAAGCAAATTTATATATGTATTAAAATACTATTTGGTAGATCCTAGCTATACTACATGAAATAACAGATAAAACATCAGCCAGTTCTTAAAGCACTTTATGGGTAATGTGAGAACTAGTAAACGAATTGACTCCAAAAATGAAACACGATAAGCCTAAATAAATTCTATTTCATCATGCTTCTTAGACCGCGCCGATAAGTGATCGGGCAAAGGCGTTAATGGTTCCACATAATAGCGGTCCTTATTGTTGCCGTGCCTTATCCAGCCACCAATATAGTGCAGTTTTCTAATGACTGAGTTCCGGCGCTCACTGTCCCTGAGCGACCGTTCTTTATGTCTTGGCAAAGCTTTCAGTTGATCACATGCAATTTTTTTGATATGAGCTTGACGATAGAAAGTTATTCCGCTCGAATAAATTCGTTTTGCTGCCTTATGTTCGGAGACTGCAAAAAACGGATTTTTGTTGCGTCGAAATGAGAGGTAAAGCTAATGATATTACACTTTTTCTCACATTGATTTACTAATGCAGATCAATGAACAGATTCTTGATGTAGCACAAGCCAATTTAGTACTTACTGTTACAATTGTAATAAAAAATGTATGATGTTTATCAATGTTTCTACGTAAATAATTTAGTTATTTTTCAAAGTAATGAAGAATTATTACACTCTTGTAAATGTAAATATGCCAATAAACATATTTTTATTTGCATAACAGCAATTATTATTCTGATCGCAATCCGTGAGCAAGCATTGTTTTTTAAGATAGGAAGCACAAAGTACATATAATAGATAATTAGATTTTTAAATCAAATTTATTTTCCGCACCTTCTTCTGATATATACAACGTTGTGCATACATAATTAAAATGAGCAAAAATCTGGATCATGTGATATTCACCACTTGCACGACTTTTTGAAGTGGGTAACCAGTATCTTTATTCTGCACGTGCAACTTGTACATCATGTAGTACCTAAGTAAGTAATCAACTTCATTTTCCGACTTGAATTGCCATATGAAATTTTAGCTTTTTCGTTACCGATTCAATTTGAACTGCTATAAGGTTTCCTCGAATTAAAGCGCCGAAAAAATAGCTAAAAATTCTTACTTGAAATCAAAATTGAACAAGGGTATAAAATTTCAAATACACACATATGATGATAAAATTTGTAAAATTAAAATTAAAATTTTTAAAACATAAATTTGCATACGATAAAATCAATAATACATGTTTTGACGAAATTGTTTCCGTATTCGCGCTCCATGTCGAGTATATCTAACAAAGTTAATTCGAACATAAATCCTCGGGTTCTTCATCGTTTGTTGCCAGATACCCCTGCAGATTATTTTTATACAAATCTCAAATATTTCCCATTAATGGATACTTTTCCAAAATTTTTGACCGCGCTTTGTTCCAAGGCTACTTTATTTTTTACACTGGATGCCGGGGTTTTAGCAGAATAGAGAATTGGGAGACGTAGGGTCAAAAACAAAAAAAAATCCTTGTTGTAAAAATACTTGATACTGGCAATAAAATATCAATTAAGACATTTTTTGCTGTTTTAGCATATGTAACAATTTTCGGGATGCTAAGGTCACAAAATCTTTCCGCTAACCCTTAGAGCGATCTGGCTTTCAGACCACAAATACTGTACAATCATGACTTTAACGAGCAACTCACTAGATTTGGGCTTTTTCGGATCTTCGACAAGCTCGAACGTTTCCATGGTTGTAGCTTTCAGCGAAGATGGATGTAATCTGTGAAATGTAATTTTGTAATTGAGTTTGGGTGCTAAACAGCCATCTAACTGGTAAATCGCCTTATCGACGGATAAGCATTTTAAATCAAAATAAAATTCAGCAACGGGAGGTACAAAGCTTTCATCAGGTCTTTTGTTTGCTTCCCTGGAGAAAATTAGACCCATTTTGAATGATTGAGTCGGTTTAAAATCCGTTTGGCCACTTCGAAAAATCAGTTGAACAGTGTAAAGTTTTTCTGTGCTAAAGCAAGCCGTGGAAGGTTTACAACAAATCTTGAACTCCTATAATCTATGTTTTAACCTACATAGTGCATGAAAACGATCAGTAACCAAAATTCCTTATTATGTATATCCAATTTTTTCACTGCTCCACAGACGACTCGGCTCTCAGTACTCCGTCGCGCAGAGAAGAAATCGGGTAGGTATTACAGTAATAAGACATCTGCTTATCGCTCAATTTTATGAGCAACTGCCGTTGAGATTCGCACGGTTTGTACACAGACGGTCCCGATGACCTGTCGCAAAAACAAATGAAATTTGGCCCATCGGTAGGCCTTGGAATCAGATGAAAATGTGTAAAGCAAAACTTCACAAAAGTGCTCCTGGGCTTTTATAGCAAGCATCAAAGTGCCGGGTTTTGAATTTTTGCGAAAAATGTCTGTTTCCGAATATTTTTAATAACTCCATCAATACTTGTTCGTCTTTCATGAAATTTTAATTACTTTATAAAAAAATGGACATTCTACTTACTGATGGAAGTTATTTTGTAGTAGTCTCCATTTCAACACGTGATATTGAGGCTTATTGAAAAAATTTTGTTGTGCAACTTAAGTCGCATTTTTAGACCTGTAAACGGGTCGTTACAACAACGAGAATAGATTTTTCAGATAAAGAAAATCTTACTAATTTTTAAACATTTTTCAAATTTTATGCCCGGTTAACGGTTCTTTCTTCATGCTAATTTTTTCAAAGTGTCATGGACAACAGGTTTGGTACCAACGTACTCGTATGTGTAGATCGAGTAATAGACTGCTTACTGATTTTATTCAGTGTGGCAACTTAGAGTATTTTAGTTTAAGCTGGTCGCGAAATTTGGGGAAACCAACTTTAAAACTTTGCTGGGCCATCCTGATCAACACCAAAAACTGGCTAGGATTTGGATCGACCTAGTTTTAGTCAAGCAGGACGGAGTAATGCTATACATGTATGTACATTGTATTGGTTGCAAATTACTTTTCACGAATTATTATCGTATACGAATATTTCGCAAAAACGTGAGCCTGGAAATCTGTTTTTAGCGCTTAATCGAACTGCCACAAAAAGCTGTTCTAGTCAGCCTACTTTAATAAGGTTTTGTGTAATAAAACTTCACGTGCATAATTATTAATTATTATGACTGTTTTGTGATTGTTGCTTTAACTAAACCCGCCTCTGTAATTGAATGAAAAAAAATGGTAGCCACTATAGGTGGGCAGCACTGAAATTTTAGGAGGGGGTGCAGAATTTATCAAAGGTCAAAAATAGTGTTAAAAATGGTGGTATGGCGATAAAAACACTATTTTTCAAAGTTTCTCATCGAGCACTATCCATCGGCATCAAAAATTGCGAAAAATGCGAGAAAAATGTTCAAAAATTGAATTCTGTGTGGTACATATTTTGATTTCTGGGGGGTATTCGAACTTCTGGGGGTAGCAAACCCCCCAACCCCCACGCCCACATGTGGTAGGTACCTATGTATATATTGATGCACAAGGCTTTGTAAAAAAAGAATAGCATTTCTAAATAAAGTTGATCACAAGAAATAGGCAGTATAATAGATAACCGAATCAAGTTAACGTAATTAAATAATCAGTTTTCATTCGTTGTAATTCGCCTCTTTCATTTTTCGCTTCGATCCTTAGAAGAAATGAAAAAATAGTTAAGCCAGTGACGCATACCTACATACATTATACCACAATAAATATCGTCAAAATGAACAAAAAATTAAATAGTATAGGTATGTACTTATCTGTAAGTCATGTAACAGGGGGTTTAAGGAAATCCTTCAACCCAAAGTTGGCTGTCCCTTCCATCCCCCCAAAGCCTAGAAAATTTCTGCTCCATCCCCGAATTTTAGGAAAAAATCGAATTCTTTGGCCATTTTTGGCCAAAAATCAGAGGTCAGCTACCCCCCCCCTTAAAAAGTGGCCGACGACCTCCTACTCTAAATTTTGAGACGTTACATGTCTGTACATATATAAGTATAAAACATGGGCAGCCACATTCTAGAGAAATCTGACAGGTTCAAAATGTCATACCTTGATTATCTAAAAATGAGCTTCATAGACGATTTAAAACATCCTAAACGATACGATGCGAGGGTGGGTATTAAGAAAAAATTTCTGATTTATTTTTTCAGCATCACACATTCAGTCCCGATCTTAGGCATTTAGAATTTTCATTTTTTTCCTATGGGGAACCCTAGCAAAAAAATACTTGTACTTTCAAAATCTTGAAGACTAGTGCCCACATCCACACCTGGCGTAGGGGTTGGGGGATGCACCCCCCCCCCCGAGAAACTAAAATACCTCCCCAGAAATCAAAATACCCCAGAATTCAATTTTTGAAAATTTTCTTCCGTTTTTTCTCGCAACATTTTGATGCCAATGGATAGTGCTCGATGAGAAACGTCAAAAAACGGTGTTTTTTGCCATACCACCATTTTTAAGGTCATTTTTTGACCTTTGTAAAATTGCGCCCCCCCCAGAATTTTCTTGCTGCCCACGTATGCCCCCATCCCCCACAGCTACGTGCCTGAACATGGAAGCTCATGGGGGTTGCACGTGTTCTTGCAGGCTGCTAACATACGTGGGCAGCACCAAAATTCTGGAGGTGCAAGATTTTCCAAAGGTCAAAAAATGACCTTAAAAATGGTGGATGAAAAAACGCCATTTTTCAACGTTTCTCGTCGATCACTATCCATTGGCATCAAAAAATTGCGAAATAGAAGAATTATATAATGAATTAGCTGTTTTTACTCTTGATTGTTTTGAAACCTATTCCATGAGTAAAAAATGGCTTCCAGCGCCGGAAAAATTTGAGAAAATATTATCATTGCCGGCCAAAAATCATCGCAAATTACATATCCATGCTTTATCTTGCCAACAGTTCTGGGCCAATAAGACGGGGGCAGCCAACCCCATCCTCTTGAATCCTCCCCTGTTTTTACGAGTAGACTTTTCGACGAGCTTGCAGCATCAATGAAAATTCTCGAATATACATAATCTGTTTGCTCGAGAAATCAGATAAAGCTAGGGATAATTGAAGTGTAGGGAGAGTCAAATCAGTTGAGTAAGCTGAAAAGTTAATAATGTCTCTTTTAGGTGCTCAATCTCTTCAATAAAGAATTTCTAGATAAAAATGAATGCAAACGATCGAAGTGTGTTGAATTAGTACGATCGGAACTGGGCAGTCCTCTGAATTCGCGATTCACTGACTTCGATTTTCTACAGTGGATGCAGGGCTATCACTACAATTTGTCCGTTATTTTACCAAAAGTTGAAAAATATTTTTTCTGATAGTATTGTCACAAATTTTAACATCGAAAGAAAGGTGACTTCTTCGGTACTTCCTCAACATCTGTGTACAAGTTATTCTAGGCTATTTTTGATAATGATTTTTAATTCCGAATATATTGACTAAAATAAGCAAAACTGTTTTTTGTATTAAATTTTAATGAGACTTCGGAATACACGACAATAACAGAATTAGTCAAAAAGACAACTTTTGAAAGAACAAAATGATGGCAAAAATCGATGGAGATGAATTATTTTCTGCAAATTCCTCAGACAGTTCATGCTCTGCACCATGCTCGTGAACAGACATGCACGCCGGGCGGTTTGTGAGGTTTAGATAGAGGGGTTATAGAGAAAACGGGAATTTTTTGAGAAAAACTGAAGCAAAAAGAAATATAAAATCGATGAAAATGAAATCTAAGGGGGCGGTATCCCAACTTTTCCAAAAACAGTCAAAAATAGGTAAAAAATTAGCCCTTAACGCACGAAATAGCGTTGTTTTGGTGTTTTACATTGTATACTTTTACATAAAATCCTTTTTGACGCAATACTTTTTCGAAAAATTTTAAAATTTTCGACAATTTTGTGCGGAAAAATCATTAAATTTCTTTAACTTTCACAAAAATCTGGCGCGTAGCGCCGGAAAATTTGTGAAATTAAGACAGATAGGCGTCTAGAAGCGCGATTTGCTGCTTGATTTCCTGTTTTTATAGCTTTTGATGCGAAACACCGAAATTTTCAATTGAAAACAGAAGAAAACTATGCAAAAAGAGAACAGAAAATGGCTTCCAGGTCGCCAAGATAGTTAATAAATGTCATTAAAAGATATCGTCCGGCGCGCAGCGCCGGAAAAATTTGAGAAATTATGGTCACTGACGGCCGAAAATCATTGCAAATTGCATATCCATTCTTTATCTCGCCAAATATTTTTGGCCAATGGGAGCGGCCGCCCCCCGCCCCCTTAAATCCGCGCCTGTGTAGATCATCATACTTTTTATATCATTTAAGCATTTAAATGCTCGTTTTAATATTTTCATTGATACAGCTGTTTTAACAATCTTTCGTTGGAACACTATGCAATTTGTTCCAGAGAGAAAGGAAACTTAATGTATTAATTAAAAGATATACGCAGCTTGTTCACTCGGGTTACATTGCGATGCTACTGTCTAAGCCCTTAGAAAGATGAACGGAAAATCCTACAGGAAATAGAGAATCAGTGCTAAAATTAAACAAATACCAACCTTTTTTACAACAGTAAATCATCTGGAAACTGTGTAGTGTCATCTACAAACTGTGTAGCGTAGCTAATGTTAAAGAAGCTGATGGACGCATCCAATATCTAAAGAGGTTCTAAAATTTTTTGAATGTTGCCAAAAAATTTTATTTGCTCAAAAATTGCCAAAAACGAATACCGAACTGCAATTCCTAAACATCCCATGAAAATGTCTCAGAGGGATCACAAGGTAAATTGTATTTCTTAAGCATGTTTACCGTAATCAATTGCGGATAATAAACCAAACACGGTTTTTCGGACTATTTTAGCGAACATCTTCGTGCACTTTTATCAGTCGATTCAATCTGTACTTTTTAGATTAGACGGTGAAGGAGTTTTGAAGTCAATCAACATTGCCAAGGTGCTTAAAGGAATTATGTCTATTTTGGAGTGGATTATGCACCGTTTGCACGAGCAAGAAGTTTTGACCGGCGAACAATGGGCTCTGACTCACATCGTTGACGTAGAACATTTGATTTTGGACGAAAAACAAAGGGCCTTAGCTAGAAGGCCGTTTCTACTCTTGATTCGCTTTTTCATGGAACACTGTGTAGAAGTGTTGCAAAAAATTATAGTGGTTCGCACTCGTATATGTACTATTTCTTCCGAGCGATCAAGTTGTTTATGGCAGAAAAAACTCGACGCAAAATAATTATTTTAGGTTAGAAAACAATATTTGTTGAGAGTTTAGACATATAGAGGTTATTTCTTTGGAGCTGAACTCTAAATATTGTGACAAAAATATTTCGTTCATTAACGAGCAATCGAAGGCCAGTCATCTCGTCACTCGCTATAAAGGCAAGACACTACGGTACTCAGGCGCAGATTTAGAGGAGACAGGGATGGCCCCCTGTCGCCAGAAAATTTTTGGGCGGAATAGAGAATGATGTGCATTTTTTATGATTTTAGCCATTTTTATCACGATTTTTCAATTTTTTTCAGATACACGTTCCTGGCTTTCTTGGCCTTCTAAAAACATTATTTTTACATCAGCAGAGTAGTTTATGTACATAACATGGATTTTTTGTTCTTACAATGAATTATCGAGTATCTTTTCGGTTTTTTTTGTCAGAAAATTTTTGGTCAGCTACTGACGGTTCTGGTTAGTGACTCAATTTTCATTCAACGAAATTCGTATACCTATGGCCAATTAAACATTAGAGAATAACGTTCGATTTATTAGTGAAAATATGACAAGTATTAAGATTATAACTAGTGTGCTAGCTATTTAAAAAAAGTGATCATTTTGATAGGTAATAAGTATGCAGCTCAGAAGAGAATCACTTTTAAGATTGATGTTCAGCTTCAAGTTCAGCACTGATTCATTCTACAGAAATCATAATTCTCCTTTTTTATCTCTGTAACCTTAATACCGGATACTTTATAAAAGTTGGTCAGACTTCACAAGATTTTACGATAGGATTCAAACTATTAGCTTTAAAAGAAATAAGTGTCGAAGTCGACGCAAAAGCGCATAAGTTTTTAGAACTTAGGTAAAAAACGCGTAGAAAGTGCTATTGTCACGTTTAGTTGCCCCAAAGACCCACTTCTGTGCGTAGAAAAGTCTCAACTCGCAAAATTCATTTTGCTCCAGGATAAAATCTCTATGCTGGCTGCTCTCAATGTAGGAAGGAGCTAACAAAAATTGGGATATTGTATGTCAGATTAAAATATAAAATGTTAAGTCTTTAGCTAGACACTGCTAATTTTTAATAGTTAAAATGTAATCAAACGACGCCTATTGACAGCTAGAATAAAACGAATTGTGTTGTGATACATTCTATGAAACAAATGCTTTTGTCTCTTTTACATAAGTATTTCCGGTCCTGATTAGAAAAAAGTGATCCTGAAGCACGTTAAGGCCGATAGACTCCCCAACTACTAGGGTGGAAATATGACTGACGAAAAAATCGGCGACGAATATTGTAGTTCTGTGATTAATGTTCCGCCTCTAAAAGTCGATCCGTCTTATTTCTGGATGCAAGGCGATAATATGCCGAAGCTTGAAGATCTTGCAACAATAGTAATTAGTAAGTTATAATCCCAGCTAATTGAGCTAATTAAAATGTAAAATGTGCTAATTTTTATCGCCGAAAATTACTGAAGAAAAATGAAAATTCCTATTAGAAAACTCAGGCCAAACTGAACTCTAAGCGAAGGCCGATTTATATTTTGTATTCATTTTGTCAGATTTTTGTTACTGTATCCAATTATTTAAAGTTGAGTAATTACTTATAAAGAGCCGAAATGTTCTCAAGTTTTGACAGTGGACATTTTGGAAAGCAGAGTTCATTCTACACTTTTGGGAGACTTCGGAAATAAATGGCTAGTATAGATTCCTAATTAATTCCTAATTAATTTATTTACTTATGCCCAGACATGCAGATTGGGGTCAGGACAATAGATGCACAGCATCTATTGTCTGGGGGGTCAGTCCAAAGAGTTTTTTGACTCAAAACGGCCTCAAAAAGTTGTATAAAGACAAAATAGCGTAAAAAAAGTATGTTTAGCTACAGTTTCCAATCAACGTTGAGTACTTTTGCCAAAATCTTTTTTATTCAGTTCTGACCGTCATTTTGTCTCAGTCCGAAAAATTCCCGTGCGCACATGTCTGGTCTAGACTTCGAGAATAAAAAGATGGAAAATTTTCTGGAGAAAACAGCTCAAAATGAAGGCCAAAATTGTTGAAAATCAAAATTGTAAAAGTTATCAAGAACTATCAGTAATTATGGATTGAGATAGCATCTAAGCATTTACGCCAGTTTTTTAAATCCATTTGGCTGACTGACTAACCCTACAGACCGGCCAACCCCGCTCAGACCGGCCATGCTTTGCATCTTAGCTTTCGACTAAAATGTTGCTATTCTCTTTTATATTCATTTCGGAACATCTTCAGTAATTCTATTCATGCATCAATGTTAAGATTACTAAACCTGGCTCACGCATAAACTGGTATTTTTGGTCAAGTGGCGTTCAACACATACATATGTACAAAAAATTTCGCTCTCACAAAGTTTTCCGGACATCGCATACGTATTCAAAAGTAAGTAATATCAGCGTAGAAACAAAATAAACTAGGATCTGTAACGCTAAGGTCAGGGCACATTTTAAGCATAATTAGCATTTCCGCCTGCTTAGCGGAGTAGCTGAAGAAATTTCGTTTTTCGTCTCGAACCTTTAACACTGAAACAATCACAGATCGAGAAATATTGCGTTGAAAGAGAAAAAAATTTTATGTTTTGAGATATTGTAGCCCTCTACATTATAAACCCAATTGGACTGCACAGAAACCAAAATTGAGTTATATAAGTTTTAGGACACGCTAACAGTAAACAATTAGTTTACTTGTGCAACAACCATTGAATGTAAAGAAATTTTAAATTCAGATTCGTAATCTACAACTCAGGGGCAACATTTTTTTTAAAAATTGGCCCTCCGCAAATTGTTTGATACCCAATGCTCTGGACGGAAAAGTGCTTCTCAGTGCAAACTTCACACTTGTTCCAAATCCGCAAAATTGGGTGTATAGAAACAAAGTAAACTAGGATCTGTAACGCTAAGGTCAGGGCACATTTTAAGCGTAATTAGCATGTTCCACCTACTTAGCGGAGTACTTGGAGAAATTCCGTTTTTCGTCTCAAAGCCTTTACACTAAAACGATTACAGATCAAGAAATATTGCGTTAAAAGAGAAAAAAATTAGTTTTGAGATATTGCAACCCTCTACATTATAAATTAATTTGACTGCACAGAAACCAAAATTGAGTTAGATAAGCTGAAGGACACGCAAAGAGTAAAAAACACGTATACTTTACATTTTTGTGCAGCAACTATTGAGTGTAAAGAAATTTTAAGTTCAGATTCGTAATCTGCAACTCTAAGGCAACATTTAAAATAAAATTGGCTCTCCACAAATTATTTGATTTTTTGGTTTACACTTTACACACTCATTGCTAAGTCGGTCTTGAGTGTAAACAAAAACAGACGGGCATCGAATTTTTTAATTATTCATCGATTAAAAAAACCGCACCTCCCAGGTGTGTGCCGTTGTTGCTGTGAGGGGGACATAAATTTCGCACTAGCTGTGATAAACATATAAGAAAAAGGATGGCCAAGTATATTATAGGTAGCGCTGTCGCGCTACTTATGATGATAGAATAGCTGAACGCACAAGTCAATGTTCACTTAAAAGTGGTCATACTCATACATGTAACGGCTCAAAATTATGGGTGGGTGTCCCGGCCATTTTTAGGGCGGGGGTGATGACCTCTGATTTTTGGCCAAAAACATCCAAAAAACTTAATTTTTTCCAAGAAAAATCAGGAAATGGGTCGCAAGTTTTCTGATCTTTGGGGTATGGGGCGACCTAATTTGGGTTTTTAGGTTATTTACATTTCCTTGTTGCCATTTTTGGTCAAAAATTGGAAGCCAGTTATTCCCTTAAAACTGGCCGGGTACCCAACCTATCCAGAATTGTAAGCTATTAAATGTATGAAGGTATAAGTGCCTATACCTATCTACACAAATTTCATCCGTCTGTCACACATTTTGCTGCTATATTATAGAGAAAAGCAGCTTAGTGACGTCAGGACAGGATATACAAGGATAGCAGAAAAAATGCTTTGATGGAAGAAAAAAGATGAATATACTTGGAATTGTGGATTACTAAGGATGTAAAAGGAGAGGACTAGGAAAAATCTACCTAAAGTCGCAAAATCTGCTAAAAATCACACTTTCTCTGAGCAACGCAAAAAATCGAAGTGTATTCTGCGGCCAACAGATTAAAATACATTTTTAACTATAAAATGATTGAAAAGGCAGCACATTAGCTATGCAGTAGCTATGGGAAATGATGTTGAGTAAACTAACAGTCTTCCTAAGCCAATTGAATGAATGGTTCAAAACAGTAGGAAACGCTTAAGTTGACTTGAAACAGACTAAATGTAGGTACACTAGCATGCCCTTAACGATTGTGTGCACTAATCAATCGGCCCCTGCTTTGCTTGCTTTAATGCTCAAAACAAAATAAAACAACTTTGAATACAATACCACGTAGTTTTCTATCAATCAGGATACGAAGCTAGTCAGCGTTTCTACTTGCCAGCAATTTTAAAAAAATAAACATTACAGATTTCGTGTATACACTCTTATCTGAAACTTTGAACATTATTTAAAAAAGACACTTTTTTAGAGGCCGCAGAATATTCTTCGATTTTTTGCGTTGCTAAGAGAAAGTGTGATTTTTAGCAGATTTTGCGACTTTAGGTAGATTTTTCCTAGTCCCCTCCTTTTACATCCTTAATAATCCATAATTCCAAGTATATTCATCTTTTTCGTTCCATCAGAGCATTTTTCTTTGCTAGTACACTACTTTTAATTGAAGTGATTTCAGTACATCCAGTAAACACATACAGTTCCATGCCACAATAATGACAACAGTCCAAGAAAGCGGAAAACAATATTGTTCTTAACATCAGCATTATCCTTTTTAGGCAAGACAACCTTACATTATATAAACAGATCAAAGTTTTTCAGCAAAAACTCAAAAACTTTACGCAAATATCAAGTGTAAGGAACACTAACGCTTAGATTTGGAAGTAAAATATATTTGTAGTATAGACTACATATTAACAACAAATGAATAGTGCAAACTCTACACAACTACTAGGTGTAGAGAAAACTAACAGTCAGATTCCCATTTCTGATTTTACGTAGAACATTTTGCAAAAAAATTAAGCTTCCGCAAGGCTCTAGAACTAAAGCTAATATGCAGTGTAAACCTTACACAACCACAGAGTGTAAAGAAGACTTTAGTCGGATTCGTAATTCTAATATTACTCAGATATTGCGATAAAGATTTATGAAAAAATTGAGTCTCCACAATAACCCGAGAACAAATAAACATCAGTTGCAAACTACTTTACACCACTGTTGAGTGTAAGCAAACGCGCTCAACTAGCGTCTCACATTTGATTCCTGGTACATTTTCAGACCTCAAAAAAGTCAAGCTTCTACAATGCTCTAGAACTAAACTTAATTCATAAAATTACAGGATTTCCCCTGAAGCATACATTTTTGTAAGACCATTCGATGTTATGCATGAGTAATATATACGCATACTTTTCATTGTCAGAATTTGTATAAAATGGATTAGCAATAGTATCAGTAATATTTATTACACAAAACAACAATCAACAATACGCAGGTACTAATAAAATTAGTAATAATATTAGTAATATTTATTAGTGACTTGTGAAGCAGAAAATAACGGAATAATATTTATTACTAATTACTAATAGTATTACTCGTACTAGTATTAATAATACTAGTAAGATTATGTAACAAAAAGTAATGGGACTAACATTTATTAGGATATTAGTGGTAATATTATTAGTAATAAATATTAGTCTTTTATGACACCGGGCCCTGGTGTACAAATCTCTAAAGAGACATTAAAACTTCATTTATACTTAAAAGCTATACAATTTTATGAGGCTAGATTATTCCGCTTTCCAATAAACAAATTCATCGAAAAAGGTAGAGTGGTTTGAGAGTTACCTTAAAAAATGTGATTGTGGGTCAAAAATATTAAATATGCAAACTTTGCACTGTGATAATTCAGCAAAAAATCTATTTCATGCAAAACAAAAGCCACCATTAAACTCAGCGTTTAAATGCTTACAATGCATATTAAAATCAGCTTGGGTCAGTTCTTGACTTATACGGCTTAACTGTACAGGCCGGGTGATCTTTACAGACATTGACTCTTGAAAAATATAATATACAAAAATCGACCATATCCTTTCATACACTTTTTGTTGGTATCCAGTTTACACCATGGTGTAAAGCAACTTATACTACTCGACAGATCAAAACAAAATTGGTCGAAGTTGGGCGAAAGAATCTCTTGCGCAGCGAATTATAAGAAATTTCTATTGAATCACATCGCTTTCGAGTTTAGTAGACTTACGAGTAAATAAGTTGTTCTGAAATAAAAAATCCAGAATCGGGGAGGGGCTAAAACCTCTATAAAGAACCAGAATAAAAATTTCAGAGCAACACACTCACGTCATAAAACTTTAATTTCACATTTCGACAAAGTTTTTGGATCGTGCACTTTAAAATTGGACTATGTAAATCTTTGCGATGAATAACAGCGTTAATTTTACTTCAAATGAATTTTTATCCACTTTACAGGCAAGATTCAAACATTCATTATTATTCAAAGTAGGCGAAGTATTTAGTCGGGTTAACAGAACTGCTCTGTGGTAGTACAGATCCACTAAGCACAATAGTGATATATAACTCGGCGCTGCCGCCAATCGCCATAGAAAATCACTTACAAAGATGAGCCCGGCAGCCAGCAAAAAAGTAATTGGCGGCAAAGTGGCTAAAACACAGCTGGTCCAGGGTGACCCAGAAATTGTCAAGGAGGTAAGTGCATATACGTGTCAGTAAGGTTAGGTACTTTGTTCAATTTATAACCTATAGGTATGTAATTAATCATATGCAACTATGTCACGGAACATGGGAAATCATATCACTCCGTTTGCTGAATATCTAGCAAAGCGATAATATCCACAGGCGCCAATCGAAGTCTGCATAAGTAGTTGAATGAAAGGCTTCAGGACTGCTTTCGACTTAAAATAATGAAGGCGTCGTTTTTGAATATTCTAATTTGAAATTTTCGTGGAGTATCATTATTGTGTTCGGTTGGGATATCCCCAGCATTTGGTTGCTGAACATCTATGATGATACCATAGGTGCACAGCATGGCCGATTAGTTGGAGGGGGTCGAAAATTGAGCTTTAGTGAGTGAAAATGACCTTGAAAACTGGTATACATACATGCTGAAACAGCGTCAAAACTACGCTATTCGTTTCTGATTATTATCTACTACTTTTGAAGAAAATTATGAGTTTCCATCGATTTTTTGCTGCATTTTTCTCATAAAATAACCTGTTTTTCCATTCTGGGGGTCTAGACCCCAACTCGCCCACTTGAATATCTAGTCACTTAACTTAACAGGCAGCTTTCAAGCCGATTACCTAAATTATATTTCTTTTAGCTTGCGAGTGAAGCAAAAAGAAACCATGAATTGATCCTACTCTTAGATTTGCGTATATAACTCATAATTTATGATGCAGGAACTAGTGCCTGGCTCGCCACAACACATGGAAATCATGCGGATGATGACAGAAGTGCAGACTGATGCATTGTGTTGCAAAATTGCTATTAGTATTCCAGGCATTGGAAGTCCCAAGTCGTCAGCTCGGCTCCGTATGCTTTCTGATACCGGAAAGATTTTCTTGTAAGATATTATTGTACGTAATGCATGTATCGCATAGTGCGGTACCTACAGCTGGGAACCAATAACTGAAGTTCAGAGGGAAAGAAAGAAAAAAAGAATGGAGAAGGAACAAATAAGAGAAAGAAGAAAGAAAGAAGATGAGCCAAAATAGCCGCAAAACTGATATAAATGCTAAATTGATTTTTATCAAGAGAGCTTTTTTGCCTTTGCAAAAATCCGTAGTGCAGAATTTTCTCCAAATAATCTGAAAAGTACCTAATAATTTTTTACTGCAGAAAAATTGAAATAGGTTGTAAATTTTGGCTAATAAATGCAAAACCTGGCGCAAGGCGCTGAAAAATTCAGAAAATTTGGAATAAAGCATAGCCAAATGGTTTGTAATAGGTAGCTAAAGTTACTGTAGCTACCTAACAGAAATGTACATACCCACGTATTACCTTATGCTAGAAAGATATAATGCTAAACGAAACTCAAGAATTTACGAGAATTTTCGCTAAAAAATGGAAGAAAACTGATAAATCGATATTTTATTACTGAAGAAAGAGAAAACGAATGAATTTTTGCCGAGTTCTCTGGCGCAATATTAAAGTCATGTTAGACTACCATAAAAGGAGGGAGTGAATGTCATTCAGGAAGGAGTACCATCCAGCGTGGATCAATAAAGAAAATCTGTAAATGTATGATTAAGCACGGCTAACAGTCGCTATAAAATGCATATCCGGATTTATGTCGCCAACTATCTTGGACTAACAGGGATGCGGGACGATATGTAGTTTTTTGCCCCTAAAACCAATCACTTGGGCTTTTTTATCTTCGCAGCTCTTTGACCTCCAGGTCGCGCAGATTGATTTCGACCCTTCCCATGCATATGTCTCACCTTTAAGGTACCAACATTTAGTCTGCACATCGATGCTATCCGCTTGACTATAAAATGCCGGAAGAGACAGATGCTGTGCGCCGACATAAATCCTATATTTTTAAAAAATCGGAGCTTATTTTGCTAGTTTTACCGATATCGCGAATAAAACATCAAGAAAAGTGTGCACTATAAAAAATTTTTAGCGATATCAATTCGGTAATATCGCTGATTTTTGTGTGAAGCGAGCTGTACTCTAAGCTGTACTTCGACGACTTTGGACTTAAGCTTAATCAGAATTGATTTGTAACTCTTAGTGGAATGAAAATGAAATCGGATTTTAGTGATTAAGCAATACTTAAAAATATGCAGGTAGGTACATACAACAAAGCAGTGGCGGATCTAGGATTTTCCTAAGGGGGAGCGGTATAAAAATATATATAAAAATATAATATAATCGTATTATAATATATAATAATATATATAATAATATATAATATATTATAATATATAATATATATATATAATATTAATATATAATATTAGACAATTTTGTGCGAAAAAATCATTAAATTTCTTTGACTTTAACAAAAATCTGGCGCAAAGCGCCGATAAAATTTGTGAAGTTAAGGCGGATTGACATCTGTAAGCATGATTTACTGCTTGATTTCCTGTATTTATAGCATTTGATGCGGAACATCGAAATTTTTAATTGGAAATCGAAGAAAACTACGCAGGAATAGCTGTTTCTGCTTTTAAAATTGTCTTGAAACCTACATGAACAGAAAATGGCTTCCAGGTCGCCAATAATGTAAATAAATGTCATTAATAGGTATCATCCGGCGCGTTGCGCCGGTGAAATTTGAGAAATTATGGTCACTGACGGCCAAAAATCATTGCTAATTGCATATCCATTCTTTATTTCGCCAAATATTTTAGGCCTTTGGCCAAGGGGGGGCGGCCGCCCCCGCCCCTCTTAAATCCGCCCCTGCAACAAATTAGTCAGCATATTTATTCTATTCATAGACTATTTAGCATATTTATTGTATACAATGACTATAGGTGGGCAGCACCAAAATTCTGGGCGGGGGTGAAAAAAATATCTCGGGGGAGGGGGGTAAAAAAATTTTTAAAGGTCAAAAATGGTCTTAAAAGTGGTCGTATGGCGAAAAAACACCATTTTTCGACGTTTCTCATCGAGCACTATCCAATGGCATCAAGAAATCGCTGAAAAAGCAAAAAAAATTAAAAATTGAATTATGGGGGGTATTTTGATTTCTGGGAGTATTTCAACTTTTGGGGAAGGTGCATACCTTCCAAACCCCTCCCCCACGCCCACGTGTGACAATGACTATGTGAAGCACAGAAAAGATTTTACAGGTAAGTACTACAGGTATACATACGTACCAAAATAGATACCTACCTACTCTTTATTTTATTAAATAATAAACACTTATCAATAATGTTTCCTGTGCCTTCATTTTGTATACGAAGTTTAAGGCCAATTTTAACCTAGGTACCTGACAGTGGTGATCCATGTATGATTTCCATAAGGGGGCGGTACCGCAACTTTTCGAAAAACAGTAGCAGCTTTTTCTGTGCTGCGAAACAACTTCATCTGGCGTTTTACTTTGTTTACTTGTATTTAAACTCGTTTTTGCCACAACATTTTACCGAAAAATTTCAAAATTTTCGATTATTCTGTGCAAACCTTTGAATTTCTTAGACTTTAGCGGAAATCCGGCGGCCAAGCACCAAAAAATTTGTGAAATTTAGGCGGGTAAACGTTTAGAGATTTAAAGAAGTACTCGATTTCCTGTATTTGTTGTATTTGACGCGAAGATGCGTCGGAAATTTTTTAGATCTATGCTTGAAAATAGAAGAAAACCGTACACTGTGCTAAAATAGCTGTTTCTACTCTATAGATCGTTTGAAGACTAATTCCTTGAGCAAAAATATGGCTTCAGGCTGCCAAGAAAGGAAATGAATGTGAAACGCCATAAAAATTTGAGGATGTGATCACCGACGGTCAAAAATACTGCTAATTACATATTAATTTTTTATCACGCCAACTATACTGGGCCAGTGATCTATAGTCTATTTCAGTCTATGTTAACTGTAAACTGTCGGCATATTGTCATAGTGAAAATTCTTAAAATTTCTGCATAAATTTTGCGAAACAGATTATAAATAGTTGGTTGATTTGCACTTTTCCAGAATCGCATGCTCAAAGAATTGTTCGCAGCTCTTCAGGCCAAACTTTTGAGTCCGATTAGTAAAAAGTACCTAAAAAAGATTAAAAAGTACCATATGCTTGGGAAAATTCACTTCGACATGCTACGTAGAAATAGATTTTTTCGAATATAGGTATGTGTACTTTTGCTTTCACTTTGAAAAAGGACGCTTTTGACTGAGGTTTTTAATATAATTGATTCAGAAACGAAAAGTTCATGCCCGCCTTATTATCCTGTGCCACTTATAAAATGACTGATACACAAATGGCATCAATCGTCGACATGAAAGCATACCGAGCTGAACTTGTAACGCTTGGAGAATACTATACAGTAATAACTAATGTTACACATACATGGGCAGCAAGAAAATTCGGTGGGGGGGGGGCGAAATCGCCTAAAATTGATGAAAATCGCAAAACATTTTACTAAAAATAGAATTTTAGGGTCTACAGTAATCTGCAGGGAGTTCAACTTTTGCTGAGGTGTATACCTCGGACCTCCCACGCCCATGCGTGGTGGTATGGTACCTACCAACATACCTATTTATGCTAATTTTTAAGCTTTAGTACATTTTATTTTGCGTATGTATGCAGAGTACGAAGTGCAGGACCACATACATATCGCAACCTCACTTTGTAGATAAACTACATATGTACACCGATCCGAGGTTCTGTCTGACCACACATAAATTATTCGTAACAATGTTCAAATTAATGGTCTGAATGCTATAAAAACTATGTAGGTCTCAAACAAAGTTAACGTTGGAAATAATTTCGAGCATTCTGAGCAGAATTTGTTCATTTTGTCATTTTTGATTTAAAATTCAGGATTTCAAAGCTCACTCTTTACACATGTACTTATATGTAGAAATAATTACAAATGCTACAAATCTCGTTGATAAGCAGTAGAAATGGGACTGGCGCCGGTGCTAAGGCAACGGCACCGGGCCGGTGCCAACTAATAATACAGAAGATTTTGGCTAATTAGCTAGTCTTTATTTAGAGAAAAATCTATTCAATTTAGCGTTTTACTCTAAAGTTTAATTATGTTCAGATGCAGATATTAAAACTCGATTCGTCAGCAATCATAATTGCACTTTTGTAGGGCACTTGATTCCCGGAGAATAGTTGTTAGCTCAACCCTAGGAAAATATGGCTGATTCCTGCAGAACTTGATTTTAAAAAGCTTTAGAAAAATATGATGTTCTACGCTTCTCAATGATCTGTTGGCTCAAGCGCATAAATTATTTTTATTCATTCGCTCTAACTAATCATTTTGGACCATTTATCATCGAATTTCATTGATTTTTTTCGAAAACGGGTTAATTTTATATTATAATGAGAAAGTTCAGTAATAAATGTAAAAATTGTGTTTTTGGAGCATACTTAAGTACCCATTCTTTTATGCCCAATACGAGGTTGTTCTGAAATAATTTTTAGACTAGCTTGCACTCAGAATTTTCATGCTTTACATGATCAATATGCGGTGAAAAAATAATAATAGGAGAAAGCTCACCATGGCAAAAGCCGATGGTGGATCTTACGTGAAGATGGACAAAAATGATATATCAACTACACTACAAAACATAGATGCATTTTTGCCACTTAACCCCGTAAACATTCTCATACACAAAGCAGAGCATTATATTGGCACTGGCGCCGGTGCCTAAGCACCGGCATCGGCAAAAAAAGCGGCACCGGTGCACTTCTAATAAGCACTATGTTTTTAGATCTATAGTTGTACTTTTCAGTGCTCGTTTTTATAAGTTAAAAGTCAAGAAAAATATGTCTTCTTCAAAACACTATAGAGTGAAGGGCATACATGGGCAGCAACCGAATTCTGGGGTTCTGGATGAGGCAAAACTGGCAAAATCGCCAAAAATATGCTAAAAAGTTAATGCTGGTCGCTATTGTAATGTTTGAGGTTATTTTGAATTCTAGGGAGGTCTAAACCCTCGTACCCTCATGTGGTGAAGGGGCTCGCCGTTGTGGTGTATGTACAACGCTTAGATTCTCCCTGATAATATTCGCGTTGTTTTGGCACAATGTTGATTCATTTCTGATTGGTGAATTTGTAATTATATTTTCCAAATGATGAAGACCAAAATCTTCAACTATTTTGTCAGAAACCAGCTCAGCTGATTGACTCAATCAGAAGTAACGTTAAAAAACTGAACTTCTGCAGTATACCCATAAATACGTGCAAATTTTGACCTCTGAACTTTAATTACATTATGAATTTTTGTGATACCAGCATTAAACCTGAAATAATAGTTGAATTTAACAAAATTCTATCCAGAAAAATATAAATATGAGTTATTCTAATCAGTCAGTCTTTCTTAAATCTATATAGACATGAAAAATTTTTTAACGGAAATCTTCAATGACTTTCTATTTTCAACGATTTTTTCCTAGTTATCTATTTAAGACGAGTTGTTCTCATTTTGATATAGCAAATGAGATATCATTCGCAAGCCCCGTGACCACTGAATTTGAAAAGTTCATGTTTGCACTTGTTTGTGCCATAGTTATGCATTAACATATTCATAAACTCCGATCTATGCAGAAATTAGTTAAAACAACATGTGTATTATACAGAGTGGCCCATAAAAAAAGGCTACATTCCTGTTTAACAGGTCATAACTTCGGCTGATTTGAACATACAACTTTAAGACTAGCTGTATTAGATAGATAAATATGTCACTATTGAAAAAGCGTTAAAAAGCTTGGCCAGCTGCCAACGGTTCGTGCCCTACGGCGATTTGTTTACACCTCACTTTGAAATTGTTTTAACCCCAGATTTTCTGCCTTGTATCACATTACTGCGTATGTAGGAATCATTTTTTGACATTTTCGGCAATATATTTAGCCAAAAAAGTTAATTAGCACGTTGTTTAAACCCCAGAATAGATACGCGTCCTATTGAGTGCAAAATTTTCGGATATCATCAAAATAGGGTGCAAGCTAATGGCAGGACTAATTATGCTATTTTGCATTCATTTTGAAAGAAGAGACTTTTATCTATCTAATGGAGCCAGTCCGAAGGTTTCATGTTAACGTCAGCTGTCAAATCGGAATGTAGCCTTTTTTTGTGGGCCACCCTGTATATTATTTTCCGTATTCTGATATCTTTTGTAAACATTGAATTTGATCGAACAGAAATACGGTTTTCGCGTTAGAAAAGAGTGCATAGACACTTTATTGACGGCAGTGGATGAAAAGAAACTAATCCCTCTGGCCGATTTACGCAACGTTTTTGACGTTATCGGTGGTGATGCTGAACTTACACAAGAGGAAGCATTTAAAATGCTGGATGACTTGAACAAAAGAGGACTACTGTCATACAAATATATCGCTGTTTTCAAAAATAATACCATACCTGGAAAAATCAAGATGAGCGAGCTGGCTAAAATGATTCAGCCGAATATGATCGAAAATCGGGTTGACGCAGTGGGCGTCAAAAAGACTCCTGCCTCCAATGTGTTCCAGATTCCGAAAGTTAGTGGATTTTCACACTTAATTCAGCATGTTGTTGATGGGTGACGTACAAACATGGGTGTTGGGGTCTAAGATCCCAGAATCTAGAATGCCCCGCAGATTACGGTAAACTTCCAGAATAGAACTTTTGGCCTGTTTTTTCGCAATTTTTCCCAATCTTGTCCCATCCGGACGTATCAAAATTAGGTTGCTGCCCATATATGGTGGTATAGTGTCAGAGCTTAGAATGTTTCCTACTCGCTGTAGGTTTTTGATAGAAAATGTTTTAAAAAGTAAAAATCGCACGACAAGTAAAATCATTATAATAATTTACCGAAATTAAGTGTAATGAAAGGTTATCACCATCAGTCGGTATGAAATACCAGTGAAAACCACATATCTATTTTCCTGTTTGCCTTTTCTGGCACCTATTCATCTGTTTGTTTAGAGCGCCTAACTAGACATGCATAGTAGGCTGCGTGGCCAGAAGAAATAGGGGAAATTTTCAGGAGAAAACAAGGTGGAATTAGGAAAAACTGTTTTTTTGGTAAAAATACAGTTGGCCAGAACCAATGAAACAGAGCATTTTTTGTAATATTTTCAGATTCAACCCAACCTTGACACTATTTCAAAGTCGAAATTAAACTGCATTGCAAATTTGATTGGAAACAGGACAAAACAGCTAATGTTATGTCCCAAATAATACAGTCATCTTCTTTCTTCTTCAGTCCGTACTTTTTAAAAACGCTTATTGTCGGCGCCACACATGAGCGTGGGGGTTCCACCCCTAGGATGTGAAACCCCAAAAAATTGACAAACCCCAGAATTGAATGTTTCGGTGCTATTTTTGGCAGTTTCGCTCTATATGACCCCCAGAATTTAGCTGCCGCCCATGTATGGTCGGCACCTATGGTTGTGGATAGCCTGATTGACCCTAAAATCCCAAGAAACCCCTAGAATCAAATTTTCATATTCTTTTTTGTTTCTTTCATGATTTTTTGATGCTAATGGAATTAGCTCGATGAAAAACGTCCAAAAATGGTATTGTTTGCCTCTACTTTTCCAGCATTTTTTAACTTTGAAAACAAATTTTTCCCCAACATTTAGGCGCTGCTGCCCATGCACGATTTTTAGGCATATTCAGGATTCAGTTATAATTAAGTATGTTTTGGCTGCATTATTGTTAAAATCGAAGGTTGCGCCTTATAAGTGAAGTAGGAGTAAAAAACTCATCTTTATTGAGTTGCAACAGAGTCGGTTTTTGTACATCGACTTTAACAGCATTATGATCAGTTGATTTGTAAATATCATCTTCTAATCACATTCCCTGTGTTATAACTTGGGGCGTCCCTAATTTTCAAACTCCCGGTCAAACTATTGCAAGAGAAAAGATTAGAGGGCAAATGAGCGGCCCCTCGAGGCCAATCACCCAAAATATTGTAGCCGCCAAGGTTGATCGAGGTACTTCAGCTGATTTGAAGTGAATCTATTTAAAAGATTTTGTGTGCAATTATTCATTTCACTTGTATCCTCGATGCACATACATTTTTAAATGAACATTGATTTAAGCCGTACAATGTTCATAATATATTTAATTGCACATACGAGTGCGTGTAAAATGTAACTATCACTGTTTCGTCGTTTTATGTAAATTCTAGTTATATTTGGTCGTCAATAACTATTTTGGCTAATTGTGCAAGAATAGGAGCATATCCGTAAGGTGCCATCGAGCAGACGCCATCCAGCTAATTCGAAAATGTAATGCGTCTATTTGATGAAACCTATATTCTGTCTAACATAAGTTTGGGCATAAATTTTGAGAATTTTTCTCGGAAGTAAGCTGACGGATTACGATAATTATGTATTAATTCAATGCTAAAATGCTAAAATTGCAATCTGTCGGCTAATTGTCGGACAGTTTTTAAAATTTATGTCCAAACTTGTGTGAAACATACTATAAAAGGTACATACCTAATGCATGGAACACAAGTTTTTGAGTCAATAATGTAAGTCATCAGTATGACAAATAGCGAAAAAAGGAAAGACGAGGGAGAATAAAAAAGTGCATAAAGGTATAAAATAGAAGACCTACAAAACAAAATAGGTAAACAGAAGCAAACTGTTAGTAAAAGAAAACAAAAACACGCGAGAAATAGCAGGGACGAATCTATAAGAATTATATTTATAACACATTACAGCGTTTACGAGTTGCAAGATGCCTTGAATATGGTGAGAATCCAATGGACATCCTTTTGAACAAATCTCGTTTTCTGCATAAAACCTGTGCAGAACAGAAGACATAATGCAAAATACGCTTAAGCTTGTATAAAGACTAAAAATGGAGGTTTAAACCGCGCGCTTGGGATAAGATAAACTCAATCTAATTGTGAAATTCGGAAATGTTTAGCGATTTCTGGCTAAAAAAGCATAGGGAGAGTAAAGGAAAAATCGTTCTCATATTCCATTGTGGAGGGACACGTTCCCCCTATCTCCCCCAGGATACGGGCCTGGCTGCAGCCCATAGTTTCAGCATGAAATTCTAAACTGATGCCCGTAGTCAGCATAGTTTTGTAAGGAATTTGTAATATGTGTGTCATTGAGGGCAAAAAAAGGGAGAATACGACTAGCTTGCATCCCATAGTTTCGGCACGAAATTCACGTCATTTTCACACAATTTCACGAATCTGCTGGTTTAGCAATTGTAGTTTGTCACAAATTTATTGCATCTAGCTAAATTATGCTTCATTGGGAAGAGCATTCGATTTTCTGTCGAATGATATGTAGGTATTTTATTTTATTTTGTTCCTTATGCGAGGATATACAGCTAATTAAATGAAACGTACCCACTGTCCACTAATGAAGCAAGAATATTGAATATGGTTTTTGAGTTATTCTGAAGAACCACAGGTCCGATTTCAAAAATTAAAGCTGTTTTGAATAAAAAATAAAAAGACGCAACTATCTTACTGAAAAACTTTCATATTTTTATCTGTACAGTACACTATACCTAAAAAACTGCTAAAACTTGAACAGGGCCGTATTCATGCTGACAAAGAGATGGTATTTTGGAAGCTGTCAAAATAGTTGACAAGACAAGACAAGAACAAGATAAGAAAAAGTTTATTGTCCAGAAAAATACACAAAATATGATAAAACGCAAAGACGTAGTAAAATAGCTCAAATTGGTGTACTAATTTTTGGGGAGCTAAAAACGAATGGTTATCTGGGGCGAACCCAAATTGGTGTACTAAAAAACAGTTGAGGGCTGAAACCCTATTATTTAAGCCTAAGTGTAAAGTAAGCCTGTGGCCGGACTCCCACCAGCCTAGCAGGGCCTATTAGAGACCTAAACCTAACTAAGCGTAAGTGGGGGTGATGGACCCCCTAATCAGCGTGTCCTATGCAGACTGGGGGACCCAATTGGTGGGGGCGGCACCCGGTACCCTAGTTAAACTAAGACTATATCCGTTTCATTTTGAGGTCAATCAATTCTGTTGCTGTTTTCTATGTATCAAAGGTACCATCATACGTGCCCGGAAGAGTGTGCATCGTTGAACTCATGAAATAATGTTTTAATAAAGATTTTCAATAATCATAATCATCATATAAAACCATGTAAACAAAATGACATTACAAAATAAACAAAAAATGATAATTCTATGATCACAATTGAATCATTTTTTGAACAATTGTCACGCTCCATATCATGGCTTCATTGAAACAAAAGTCTTTATTTGAGCTGGCAATACGTTCAATGAGACTGAGAATTCGTTCAGCATTAATGTTCTTAACTAGAGTAAACGGAATCAATACAGGCGAATGCAAACATGAATGTTTTATTTTAATACCGACCATGGAATCAGGTGGGTGATCTTGCAATATTTTCTTAATAATATCGTCGGAAATTGAATTCAAAATACGACAAATATCGGTCCACTGATCCATTTTCTTGAACTTTAAAGTGTACGCTTTTGCAAAAGAACTGTATTTCTTAACATGGATGGGTTTACGAACCTCGTCAAGAGTGTAGAATTCATTAACATCCATATTTTCATAAAGCTTACACACGAAATATGTGTATTGTTTTGTGTTATTTCGGCTATCTATTGCTCATTTGAAACATCAAACTCACGGGTTTAAACGGAACATGCCCAGACACGCACAGCTACTAATTAAACCTAAGCATAATGTATCACTGCAGTTTCGGTCAAGAATTACAGTACAGTATTTACAGAGATTAAACGAAAATAATGTGGTCCCCAAGTTTGACAAATCACTGCTCATTTTACAAAAAGGTCCAGTAGTGTTAATAAACATGCTTGGATCGTGTTTTTTAGGTGTTATTATAATTTATTTTTTATTTTTTTACGTGATTTTTTTGAACTTGTTGGAGTAAGAGCCTCTTTCATTTCTGCCTCATCTAGAATGTCGAGATCGTAATCGTAAAAATGTTCGAGTAGTAAGTCTTCTTCATCTTTTCGTTTTGCTCTATTAGGTTTCTTTTCTAGTTTTTGAGTTGGCGGTGGATGAGGCGACTGTGGTATTGCATTTACGAAAGTTACAGGAACAGGACTTGGCACACGTTTCTTTCGTTGTTCTTTTATCACAGCCAACTCGTGCATTTTATCGGAATATTCTCGTATAACAGTGTCTGGATCGGCCGATTTCGGCGTTTTTAGAATTTCATCCTTTTCTTTCTCAATTTCCGCTTGAGCGTTCAGTAGAAGATCGTCGGCGATGGAAGTTTTGCGAAAAACTGTGTCGTACAGCTCCGCATGTACTACGTACATTTTCTTAATCATTTTTTTCTAATAATTCAAATAGAGTTTTGATTAAATCTGGCGATTCTTTCCTTAAAATCAGGTGTTTATCTTCAACTCGTGTTTCGGGTAATGATATTAGATAAAGCGCACTTTTATATTTTTTACGAAAGGTAGGATTTGTTTTACAAAATGTACCATTTAGTAAATGTCTCGAAATTCGAGTTAAAACCAAGTAAAATTCAGACGGAGCGTTTGAAATTAAACTATTCCTCACTTTTCTATTTATACTTTTATCGCTAATTAATTGGAAATATGGGCGACTTATGTCGATTTCGTGTTTAGCTTTTGTTGAAGACATTTTATTTTATCCGAAGCAAGATTAGTATTTATAATCTCGAAATGCACAATGGTGATTCATCTTTAAAAATATTATTTCTTATCTGTCCGTGTACGCGGCGGCCAATCTAATTTCGTCCCTAAGCAAGTGCATGAAAAACGAGATTTCAATCTTTTTCCGCATGTTTTGTTTTATTCCATCGTCACAGAAATGATTCGAAATCATTACATCGTTTTTTGATGAAATAATTTTCAACGAGGCAACGCTCACCTTACTGTGCACATTACTTTCAATAGTTCTATGTACGATGATGTACAGTGCTTACATAAGTAGTGTCTTTCTTTGTTTTGTTATTTTGTTAAAAGAAAGACGACGCATAAGCACTCGAATCTTTTGCGTCGTTCTTTGTTTTGTTATTTTATTGAATGAAAAACGACGCACGGGCACTTAAAATGCTTTGCATCGTTCTTCGTTTTTCTTTTTTCATTTTCAAACACGACGCAGTGATCACGTCGTTATGTTGATTAGTAGATCGTATTTCATTAATCTGTTGTAGTCTTTTATGGCATCTAATGCAGACATGTTCTTGGGGGGAAGGTTGATTCCCATTCTGGGGGTCAAACCCCCCCCAAAGAACACGTCTGGTTTTGACCCCACCCCCAAAATGGTAACTGACATCTCCGCAAAATGGCTGCTACCCCCAGAATTGACGATTTTTTTGTAAAAGTTAATAAAAGTTGTAATAAGTGTGCCTTTTTTAAGCGTTTTTAGCTCATTTTTTTGCTCAAAAATCTCAAATTTTCGGCGCTTCGCGTCATATACACAGTTTTTGACCATATTTTGTTCGTTTTACTTAATTTTTTAAATTTTTTGAAAATTTTATCACGTTTTCATGTCTTAGAAAGAACCGGCATCGCCAGAAACGTCAAAAAACAGTGTTTTTGATGTGTACATACCCTTCGATTCTTAGCCCAAAAAAGGCACTTTTTAAAAATTTTCTGGGTCTGACCCCCCCTCCAGAATTCCTATTCTGTACATGTATAGTCAACCCCCTTCCCCCAAGAACATGTCTGCATTAGATGCCATAAAAGAGTAGGTTACAGATTAATGAAATACGATCTATTAATCAACATAATGACACGATCACTGCGTCGTTTTTGAAAATGAAAAACGAAAAACGAAGAACGACGCAAAGTATTTTAAGTGCCCGTGCGTCGTGTTTCATTCAATAAAATAACAAAATAAAGAACAACGCAAAAGATTCGAGTGCTTATGCGTCTTTTTTCCTTCAGTAAAATAACAAACGAAGAATGACGCAAAAGATTTGCTTGCTTAAACGTCGTTTTTCGTTTAAGAAAATAACAAAATAAAGAAAGACGCTACTTATGTAAGCACTGTACATAATCATTTCTGTGAAGATGGAATATAACAAAACATGCGGGAAAACCTTGAAATCTCGTTTTTCATGCACTTGTTTAGCGTCATTCTTCGTTTGTTATTTTACTGAAGGAAAAAAGACGCATAAGCACTCGAATCTTTTGCGTTGTTCTTTATTTTGTTATTTTATTGAATGAAACACGACGCACGGGCACTTAAAATACTTTGCGTCGTTCTTCGTTTTTCGTTTTTCATTTTCAAAAACGACGCAGTGATCGTGTCATTATGTTGATTAATATATCGTATTTCATTAATCTGTAACCTACTCTTTTATGGCATCTAATGCAGACATGTTCTTGGGGGAAGGGGTTGACCATACATGTACAGAATAGGAATTCTGGAGTGGTAAGAACCAGAAAATTTTTAAAAAGTGCCTTTTTTGGGCTAAGAATCGAAGGGTATGTACACATCAAAAACACTGTTTTTTGACGTTTCTGGCGATGCCGGTTCTTTCTAAGACATGAAAACGTGATAAAATTTTCAAAAAAATTTAAAAAATTCAGTAAAACGAACAAAATATGGTCAAAAACTGTGTATATGACGCGAAGCGCCGAAAATTTGAGATTTTTGAGCAAAAAAATGAGCTAAAAACGCTTAAAAAAGGCACACTTTATTACAACTTTTATTAACTTTTACAAAAAAATCGTCAATTCTGGGGGTAGCAGCCATTTTGCGGAGATGTCAATTACCATTTTGGGGGTGGGGTCAAAACCAGACGTGTTCTTTGGGGGGGGGGTTTGACCCCCAGAATGGGAATCAACCTTCCCCCAAGAACATGTCTGCATTAGATGCCATAAAAGACTACAACAGATTAATGAAATACGATCTACTAATCAACATAACGACGTGATCACTGCGTCGTGTTTGAAAATGAAAAAAGAAAAACGAAGAACGATGCAAAGCATTTTAAGTGCCCGTGCGTCGTTTTTCATTCAATAAAATAACAAAACAAAGAACGACGCAAAAGATTCGAGTGCTTATGCGTCGTCTTTCTTTTTAACAAAATAACAAAACAAAGAAAGACACTACTTATGTAAGCACTGTACATCATCGTACATAGAACTATTGAAAGTAATGTGCACAGTAAGGTGAGCGTTGCCTCGTTGAAAATTATTTCATCAAAAAACGATGTAATGATTTCGAATCATTTCTGTGACGATGGAATAAAACAAAACATGCGGAAAAAGATTGAAATCTCGTTTTTCATGCACTTGCTTAGGGACGAAATTAGATTGGCCGCCGCGTACACGGACAGTTTTTGTTTATTGTTGTGCTCAGGGGCCCTTTAAAAAACGGATTTTGGGTTATGAAAAAAGTAAAAATATTTTTATGGTGCCCATATACTGTAAAAAGTCTAGCAAACTGATCAATGCGTACGGCCGAATCGGCTAAATCATCAACAATTACTACGTGAACTTTGTCTTTCTCAGCCGTCCACTCGTTTTCAATTTCATCAAGACATAAACCTTGAACAAATGTCATCTCTGGAAATTTTTTGATAAATTCTTCAAACGAACTTTGCCAAACATTAAAAAAGAAAATCATTTTTCCTTTTTTTTGGTTTGAGAGGCCATTCGTCTAGTAATTTTATGAGCCAATAAGTTTTTCCGGACCTCGTTGCCCCCGAAATTACGAAATTCGCTGGCGCTCTAAGAATATTTATATAGCTCTCAACCTGTTCCATTCTTTAGCACATAAACATTTTTGACCTAAACAGTAGCGTATCGTTTTAGTGTGAAAAAATTTTCTAAACCACCACAGAATAAGTTTATCGTTTTCTATTGTGTTTGTGTACGAAAACGGTTTCATGCCTGTATTTATACTTTTATTCAAACAGAGATTGTGTGAATAAAATATAAACAATATATTCCACATAGCGACATATATCCGACTTAATTGCTTTATTTAACACAACCATACATGCACAGTATGGGAATTCTGGGATGGGTGAAAACCTAAAGTGCCTTTTTTGGGCCCAAAAATGGCCGGTATGCGTTAAAAAACATCGTTTTTTGGCGTTTCTGACGATACTCTGTCCTTCTAGAGCATGCAATCATGCAATCATGAAAAGAATTCAGAAAAAAGCCGAATAAATTGACCAATATATTGCTTAAAACATGAATATATGGCGCGAAGCGCCGAAAAGTTGGCGATTTTGAGCAAATAGATAGCCAAAAACCCTTAAAAGACACTTTTTCTACCAATTTTCACGTAAGTTATAGGAAACTTTCGAAAAATCATCAATTCTGGGAGGGTGAAAAATTTTTTGCGGGGGATGATAAATGATTCTGCGAGGGTTGAAACCCCCACCCCAAACCCCCAAGATCATGTATGAACACAACCGATATATTTTTGGTGACGCTCACGTAATGTTCTAAGGCTTCTGCGAATTTTGCGCCGTAAGATTTTGGTTGACGACCTGAGGTGTCAATAAACAGAGTTTCGTTGACTTTATTGAAAAACAACACCCAATGAGCACCGACTGAATTAGAACTTTCCGTATTAACTATAATAAAACTTTTTTCTTTTTTTACGCGAATTTCTTTTACTTTATCGTACGGGTACACGCCTCTGAAGAATTTTTTAGTTGCGGAATTCAATTTTGATATAATGTAGAGTTGATTTGAATACATTTTCTCAAGGAATGAAATCGAGAAAAATATTTTTCCTTTCTATCTATACTTATTAAATTATCCCAAAGCAAGTATGAAAGTAGGGTAAAATTTTCGTCTGAAGAAATAGGTTCCCAGCTAGCTGAGAAATTTACTACTCCGTTCTTTTTATGCGCATAACCTGATGTTTCGTACGGATTCAGATCAAATGCTAAAACTTGGGAACCATTCTTCGAATAAATCATCAAAACTAATATCATTATTTGAGTCTGCATACTGCTTGTGGACGATTCTCAGTAAATTTAAGTATGGTTACAATAATAGAGGTTTTCGGGGTATATGGAAGAGGGGGGTACAATTGTCCATTAATTTCGATTTGAGCCGAAAGACATGATTTAAGTGAAAAATTGAACGGGTTTCGCGAATATGTACCGGAAAAACTGTTAGAAGTAACTAAGGTAAGAATAATGAGTCGTGGTAATTGCCCATTATGCAGCAACTAAGTTAGAAATGTAAGAAAGTCCTGTCGCAATGTGAGCCGTTCTAACTACTGATTGAGCGACAGGATATTTCGCCGGTTTTGCATGTAACGCTCTTTCGATTGATAATATAGCCTGACTGCTCAGATTTACGCGCCTAATTTTAATGCTAATTTTTGTGATTTCGTACTTTTCACCCGCATTTTGTGTACCTGAGAGCAAGAAGAATTCGTCAGAGACTGGGGAAAAAGGTCAACGAAAACCGGATGCCAGGTACTATCAATTTATTTTGCATAAGGAAATTCAAATGTAATCTACCTCCCATTTCAACTTCCGCACTTTTATGCAAACTTTTTCACTCTTTTATCGAATGAAATGTTTGAGTTTGCATCGGTCGCTTCGAATTTTCCCCCAGTTTCTTTATGATACATTTGGGGGCCCCGATAGCCCCTGTTTAGCTAAGGAAGAATAAGTGAAATTCGTTTCAATATATGGTTTATATCCGTATGTACCTATCGCTTGGCTCAGAACGGTGTCATTGGCTTTTAAAACGTTGTCTTTAAAAACTCCGTGCGAGGCTAAATTCAAGGGAGCTACTCGCGCATCATCTTTGAGAGCACTACCATCTTTTTCAGTAATTTTCACTCTCATTTTCAGCAAAAATGCGGGATCTGTCATTTGAGTATGTGATTCATTAATGTCAAATTGAATTGGTTCTCCTTTCCTTAGTGGACTTATTGGATAAAATTCAGTTTCATTTTCGCCTAAAATGGACGTTTCCAGGGCAGGCCCTGAAAAAATATCTAATTCTTCGATATCGTTTATTTGTCGAGGCATTGTTGTCATTTGAAGTTTCGTAAAGCGTATTGTGCTTTTAGCGACATATTATTTGTATCTATAGACTTTTCTATGCTATTCTTTTTTGATTTCGCCGCTTTTTTCTTTGTTCCCTCACCTTTTTGAAATAATGCAACTGATGGTTCCTCCTTTTTTCGTCTTTTTTTGGCGACTAGACTTTTCTCAACTTTTTGTCTAGATGGAGGGCGGAATATAAACTCTTCAATACTGCCTCCTCATTGAGGAAAGGAACAGAACGATCCGTTGATGTTAAGTATTGTCTATTATGAAACGTTATGAGAAAGGGTTCGGCTAAATCTATGACTTTATTATTCAAGTCTGCAAAGTACAGGTGAATTGAGGATATGTAGCTTTTCATTATAGAATGATGTATTGTATCGGAGTATTTATAAACTTTATTTGCTTCAGTATCGGGAAAGACGTTGGTGACCATCGTCTGCAGATGGCGAGACGACCATATTTGAGGCGAAACGAAGTCAACGTGCAGCCGGAAAATCGGATTTTGCAATGCGACGGGAGAATCGCCTTTGAAGGCGAATGGTTGAGAACCCTTTTGTTCAGGATAAGAACTGTTTAATTCTAAACCTAATAATTGTGCTAATGCTTTAGATTCAATTTCTATTTGAGCGTTTGGTGCTAGGACTACAATTGCGTAATTTTCTGGGTCTTAACCGAATCTAACGTTAAGATCGGAGGGTATTGCGTGATTTACTGCATCGATTATCTTATTTGGTTTATCAAAAAAATTTTGTTGCTTTACTTGAAACGTTTGAGACGCTTTATTGAATTTCGAATAACTAACGCGTAAATCACTTGAAAATTTTGATCTTAAAACAATTTTTTTAACTCCAGCTTCTCACGAACTGCTTCCGCCTAAATTTATTGGTTTATTCAATTGCAAGAGGTAAGCATTTTCTTTACGTACAATGTTAACGTCTGAAGAGTCAAAAACCAACGTAAAACTTCCAGGTCCGCTATTGAAATCGTCCATTTTTTAGTTTTTTAATCAATCAAAATACGTTAGTATTTATAACTTCACTATATCTGATGTCCAACTGTTAACTTTGTCATCGTAACCCCGCCATTTTACAAAATAATCCGTTTTCGTACCTCTTTTACGCGTCTTAATTATTCTTTCGATAATATATAAAGAGTTGGGATCGGTTTCTATTTTTTGTAATTCGGGTTCGTAAAAAATACCCTCCAGGTTTTTCATTCATCTGGTCTTTCAGTAAATAAACGGGAGGATTTCTCGCGAAACGGTTCGTAATGATAAAAAATTCTTCCGTCCACGAAGGCCAATACCCTTTAGCAAAATGTTTTTTTACTTTACTTATTCGTACTTTATACCCAATTTCGAATTTATATACGGTATCTGTGATATTTAGAGGAAAAGCTTTATTTAATATTTCATGCTCATTTTTTGCAGATACATTCGCCGGGAAAGTGCCTATAGTACGGTGAACGGATTGATTGTAATTGTGCAGCAGGTCGTACAAGACATCCGTATAGGTGTATGTGTTTTTTTCGAAAAATATCGCCACATTTTTTCCTTGAGCGTGCGATTGAATCTTTCAATCACGCTAGCCTTCATTTCGCTTCTTGTCGTAAAAAATAGAATATCCTCAGTATCTAAGAATTTTGAAAATCTTTATTCGTTAATTCAGACCCCGCATTGGTTTGCAGTTTGTAAGGTTTCCTCCCCAATGACACGAGAATGCGTTTGAAAGCTTTTAAAATTTCTCGACTACTTTTCGATTTTACTGGAACAGCCCATGCGAATTTAGAAAAAATATCAATGCAATTTAGAAGAAATTTAAACCCATCGTTAAATTGTGATAAGGATTGAAGATCAGCCAAATCGGCTTGCCATTGTTCGTCTATCCCACTTACTAGAACCCTATTTCTGGAATATGTTTTTCTAGCCTGCTTATGTAAAGTAAGTATACGTAGACTGCTTTTCGAGTCATTTTTTCACAGTAGATCGTTTAATTTTTGGGTATTTCGCTCTAGCTTTTCTATATAATTGTTCTAAACCCCCGTACCCTTCTTTAGGATTATAATAAATTTTCTCCATGCTAGTTTAGCATGATTTAGCACTGATCGTATTTATAATTTCATTTTACTTGTGAAAAATACAACAACAACAATAACAAAATAGAACGCATATTTATTAATTTTGCTGCTACTGCTGCATCATATAATGTTTCAGAATCGCATTGCCGGCTTCTTGGGCCGCGTAATTGTACTCGAAGTATTTCGCGCACATCTGGATCGTTATGTATCAGCGGCCGAAATTCGTCTGGAACGCTTCTTTTTCGGAACTGGCTTTCTGGCAGAAGTAGCAGAGCTGAACCGGGACTGATACATGGGTCGCGCATGTTTTTTGAGCAAACTTCAATTGGCAATTTGACGGATTGACCGCACGGTTTCTTGACTTGTTAAACTTCCATGATGTTTTAACAATTTTCCAAAAAATTCAATGAAAAATTTCAAAAATTGGTTTATTTAACCTTTGCTTAAAACACAAAAGTCACGGGTTTAAAGGGTTCAACGTGTCTGAACTTGTTTTTTTTCGGCTTAATACATTATTATTCATACAGGTATGCTAATTTTGGCGCGTTTTATATGTATTTTAAACTAATATAGATGTACATATGATATGCTAATTTTGAGGAATTTTTTGACTACGTGTATGTATTTGTACTTGTAGGCTAATTTTCGACGGCTTCTTCATGTGTCATACACTAGTATTCTTATTCTGTATGGTAATTTTTGACAAATTTACATACGCGTATGCTAATTTTCTGGCTCTTTCTATCAATTTAATACACTTAATATTCATGAATGTATGCTAATTTTTAGTACGCTAATTTTTGACATGTATGAACGAATTTGATTCACTAATTTTTAGATGCTAATTTTTTGGGTGTACACTGAACACGTCTGAACACGTTTAATTAGTACACTAATTTGCTGGCTTCTGATTGGTTGGTACTTTGCCAGCTCGCTTCTGATTGGCTGAAAATATTAGTATACTAATTTTTTTAGTACACCAATTTTTAGTATATAAGGCGCCGCCTGAAGAGCAAAACTAGTCTCTGCTTATTTTATAGGAATTTCGTCTGCTGATCAGTCGCTTGTTCAATTCGCTCTCTGCTAATTCGTCAAATTTGCTGATCAATTCGTATAATTTGCTACTGATTTCGTCAAATTTGCTTGAGGAAAATAGATCGATAATTGCGTCAGCATTAAAACCACCTCGAATTCTCGAGCATTAATTGCCTTTGCGAAAAGCTAAAGGACATTATAACCTCCCGAATTTGGATCAACAACCCGGCTTTGATTAACGCTATTTGGAGAAGATGGAACGACCTCAACCAGGACATTTCGCTTATTTCGGCCGACTTTTGGAGCTTTACGCTGGAAGAAAACGATCCGAACACGGCTGCACCCGCCCCGACTTTGGAATTGCTGCAATTTATGGTTGATTGGAGCTATATTCAGGCGAGCCTACCGTATTGACATATATTATTGAGAAATTTGTTGAAAAGGGGCTAAAAAGAGTTGAGTTTGGAAGTGTTGCGTTCTGGAATGCAATCTTGGGGGTGCGGGAGGAAGGCAGCGGGCAGATTGGCGGTGACCTATCTTTGAACGAATTTTACAAGGTGGGAGAGATGTGTCGCTTAAGGGTGCGGAAGTTCGGCTCTGGCGCTCGGGGGTACAGTCTACGGCTCAAGCGCACGAATGAGGTCCACGATTTCGGACGTCTCATTCGATCAGTTTTAGATCATGCGCTTGAGCGGATTTAAGATGGCTGTGCTCCCGAGGACAAAGTCGGGGTCGAACTGATGCATCCTCTCTCGACCACCGAGTACTAATTCCGTTCTGCCACCGACAACAGCTCAATGCTGACCGCATTCTCAGCGTGGTCGAACGCGTGAGCCAATCCAAACGCGACTTTCTTTTCAATGATCGAATTTTTTTGAATGTAGTTATTGCTGACGCTCCTATGGGGGCTGGAACTCACCATAACAAGCTTAAAAAAACTCGCATTGTCAACTGGGATACCTGGTCTGCCCGCCATTGCGGGAACGGGGGTGTTTCATTCAAATCAAAAATACTGATAAATTGTGCCTTGCCCGGGCCATAGTTGTCGCTCGTGCTCGCCTAGATGGGGACCCGAGGTGGAAGGCTATCAGGAAGGGGGATCAATACCGTTGCACTCTGCAGAAGAAATAAGCCGTTGAGCTAATGGAAGCTGCGGGTCTAGGCGAACACAGGGGACTCTGTGGCTTGGAAGAGGCAGAAAAAATTCAAAATTTTCTGACTCCAAATTTTCAAATTAAAATTTATTCTAAAGATTGCATGGATGCTTTAATTTATGCCAGCTCTGAATCTGATAAAATCATTCACTTGTACTTGCTTCATAACCACTTTGACGTAATTACGCGCATGCCAGCATTCTTTGGCGAGTCTTATTACTGCGAAAAATGCGATAAAGGCTATAGTAATTCTGATAAACCATGTTTGTAATAGAGGCGCTTGCAATTGTTGCGATGCTACCCTCCCAATGCGTGTTAGGATAATTGGAAATATTGTTCTGATTGTAATAGATGGTTTATGAGCGGAAGCTGTTTTGATAATCATAAAATTGGTAAAAAATTTAAAAAGGGCGAAAAAACGTGTCTGTCGGTTTGTTCAACCATCAGCCGTTGTACAAAATGTAATCAATTGTTAAAAACTAGTAAAAATGGTAAAAATCATAAATGCGGGCAAATTTATTGTACTACTTGTTGTATAAATGTTGACAAAATTAATCATAAATGTTATATGATCCCCATCCCATCCGATTCCGGACCCAAACGAAAACCGACTTTTATTTTCTTCGATTTCGAAACGTGTCAGGATAAAGAGTTTGGCGAAAATAAACAAGGGGATACAAATTTCAAGCACAACCCCAATTGCTGTGTTGCGTATAAAGTATGCGAAAGCTGCATAAATGAAGAGTTGGGAAATTGCGCGAAATGCGGTTTTAATAAATATTATTTTTCTGGTCAGAACTGCTTAAACGAATTTGGTCATTGGTTGTTTAGTAAAGAAAATGAAGGCGCTACTGCATTAGCTCATAATGCGAGCGGTTTTGATTGTCACTTTTTGCTGCAATATTTTCAAGATAACGCTACAATTACTCCTAAAGTTATTTGTCGCGGGCTGCAAATCTTGATGTTGGAAGCGGGAACGGTGCGGATCATTGACTCCCTGAATTTTCTCCCCTCGGCCTTATCATCTCTACCAAAAACCTTCGGGATTTTGGAACTAAAAAAAGGAGTATTCCTCCATTTTTCAATACACTCGAAAATTGGAACTATTCTGGCGTCTTATCCGATATTGACTTTTATGCCTCTAATAATATGAAAGAAGAGGCTCGTACAGAGTTTTTGAACTGGTATCGAACAGGAAAAATTATTGAATAAACCATTTGTTTTGCAAAAAGAACTAACGGAATATTGCGAGTCTGATGTTGATATATTAACTCGTTGCTGCTTGAAATTTAGGCAAATTTTCATTTCTGAAACGGGGTTGACCCCCTTCCTCGTAAGTATTACTATTGCTTCAGCTTGTAATTACATTTACCGCAAAAATTTCTTGACCCCAAACCATCGGCATTGTGCCGCATGGCGAGGTATTCAAGTAAAGAAAATCAATCAATTATTGCTCTGAAATGGTTGAAATATATTTCTGAAAGCCAAAATATCTATATTCGTCATAAATTAAACAGGGGCGAAATTAAAATCGGAAAATATAAAGTTGATGGTATTTGCGGTAAAACAATTTATGAATTTAATGGTTGTTATTTCCACGGTTGTCCTAAATGCATGACTGATCGTACTAAATTAACTGCTGATAAACGGTACTGCTGAAGAAGCTTATTTATCTACTGTTGATCGTAAAATGTGTTTGCAAAATCTTGGCTATACCATTGTCGAAAAATGGGAATGCGAGTTGAAAAAGGAATTAGGCAAAAATTTGGAAATGAAAAAATATTTTGACGATATTGAATTAATTACGCCATTAGGGCCCCGTGAAGCTTTTTACGGAGGTTGCACTAATGCTATTAAATTATTGCACGTTTGCGCGCCTAATGAAAAAAATCAAATATGTTGATGTTTTTAGCTTGTATCCCTGGGTATGCAAAACCGGGGAGTTTCCACTCGGTCATCCTCAAATTTTTACGGAAAATTTTACCCCACTTTCTGAAAAACTCATAATGGCATTATTAAATGCACAATTATCCCCGCGTGACCTTAACCACCCTGTCCTCCCCAACCGTTATGGCGGCAAGTTATTATTTCATTTATGTAAAGAATGCGTTATTGATAAAATTGAGGATTGCGAGCATTCTGATGAGCAGCGCGCGATTACAGGCGCGTGGGTTAGTTTGGAAATTTATAAAGCTCTCGATTTGAGATATAAAATTTTAAAAATTAACGAAATTTGGCTAAAGTACGACCCAACCAGCAAGACTGGCGGTCTTTTTACCGATTATATAAATACTTTCTTGCGCTTACACAGCAAGCGGACGGCTACCCTTCCTATTGTAAAACTGATACTGATAAGTTGAATATATTGCTAATTATGAACGTATTGAAGGTATTACACTTAATCCTGCACAAGTTGAGAAGAATGCTGGCATGCGCGCGCTCCGCTAAATTAATGTCAAATTCCTTCTGGGGCAAATTTGGCACAGAGGAATAATATGTCTCAAATCAAATATATTTCTGATCCTAAAGAGTATACTAATTTAATGTTTGATCATACTAAAGAGATGAGATCTGCGCGCTTTATTAATGAAAGTATGGTTTGCTGCAGTTATGTCAGTTGAAGATGAGTTTTTGGAATCTCTTAATAATACTAATCCTGAATACGTGCAGACGATTGTGGAAAGGAAATTTTAAGGGATGGGGACCACAATGTTTTGACTAACATGTGTAAGAAAGATTATCGGGTTGTATACGACAAAAGATGCCTCTTCCTAATTTTTTTACGCTACCGTTCGGTTTTAATTATTTTTTGATTTACCCGTGCCTTATTTCATTATTTAACCCTCTGACCGTCATTTTTTGTTTATTTCGTTCCTCTGGCCAGTACCTGTCTTGAAACACGGCGTGACTGGACAAGACGTCATTTTGTTTTGTTCATATGACGGTCATGGTTACTATTTTGTTTTTTTCTCGCCTGCCTGCCGGGATCTCCCTGAGAAGAGCAAGTGCCGGTGGGTAGTCGAAACACGGGTTGAGTTTTTTGTTTATTTCGTTCCTCTGGCCGGTACCCGTCCGAAAAACGGTGTGACCGGACCAAGACGTCATTATTTTTATTTTATTAGAGAAATTGTAAAAACCGGAACGGTAGCGCATACCCGTAAATAAGTAAAAGGCATCATTGTTGTATATAAATTGGTAGTCGTTTTTGTATATTCTAGCTAAAATATTGTCGTTTTTTATTCCTTTAAATTTCCATTTCCATTTTTGTTTTATCGTGTTTTTCATTTATCTTGGATGCCAACAGAAAAGAAAGAAAAAATTAGAAAATAAAAGAAAATAAAATTAAAAAATCGACTTTTTCAGCCCAAATATGGCTGACAGCCCGAATATGGCTGAAAGTATTTCATTACTAGCAAATAAAAATGCTCCGATGCAACAAAAAAGGGAATATACTTGGGATTGTGAATTATCGAGGATGTAAAAGGAGGGGACTAGGAAAAATCTCCCTATGTTATATGCCAAAAATCGCAAAATATGTTAAAAACCAGACTTTCTCTAAACAATGCAAAAAATCGAAGTATATTCTGCGGCCTTCGAAAAATGCAAAAGTTTAGTAAACAATTGTTGTAGACATGTGTAAAAGAATATATACATAAGGTCTGTTGCACGTCAGCTTCCGTGTTTCCTACTGCTTTGAACCAACAATATCATCGATTGTCTTGAATGCATCGATATGTACTATTTCATTCAATTCGCTTAGCTACTGCATTGCTAATTCGCTGCTTTTTTCAATCAATTTTCTTGGTAAATAGTTTATTTCTATTGGGAGGCTGCAGAATATACTTCGATTTTTGCATTGTTTAGAGAAAATCTGGTTTTTAACATATTTTGCGATTTTTGGCATATAACATAGGGAGATTTTTCTAGTCCCCTCCTTTTACATCCTCGATAATTTACAATCCCAAGTATATTCCCCTTTTTGTTCCATCGGAGCATTTTTATTTGCCAGTACCCTACTTTTAATTAGCAAGATTTGGAAATACAATACTAGATTTCATTTACTGTGCGGTTCTTCTAATAATTGAATGGTTTAAACTTTACAAAGCTACTAGTTGTAGAAGAAACAAACATTCTGATTAGTAATTCTTATGTTACGTAGAACATCCTGTAAAGAAATATGCTTCCAAAACTTTCTAGAGCTTAACTTAACTTATATTTTAAACTTCACACAAGAGTGTAAAGAATTTTAGTGGGATTAATAATTTCGATATTGCTCTGATATAACGATCAGCATTTATTAAGAAATGAAACCTCTATTTTCAAGAACGAATTAACATTAGGTGTTAATCACTTTACATTACTCTTCATGCGCCCCTAGCAGACGTATCACATCTGTTTCCATATTTATTTTACGACTTTGAGAAAAAATTAAGTTACCGTGAGGCTCTAGAATGGAGCTTATTATATAGTGTAAACTTTACACTAGCAACGAGTGTAAAGAAGATTTTAGTAGGATCTGTAAATTTGATATTACTCGGATATTACGATCAACATTCATGAAAAAATTACATCTCCATAACGCTTTAAGGACAAATAGACACAGATGTAAACCACTTTACATCACTGTTGAATGTAAACGAACGCGCCCAGCTGACGTCCCTTATTTGATTTTTTCAGATTTTGGAAAAAAATTCAGCTTTCCGCAAAGTTCTAGAACAAAGATTAATTAGCAGTGTAAACTTTGCACAACCACCGAGTGTAAAGATTCTAGTCGGATTTGTAAATCAGATATTACTCGGATATTATGATCAACATTTATGAAAAAACTGCATGTCTACAATGGTCTGAGGACAAATAAACAATGAGTGTAAACTACTTTACATTACTGTTGGATGTAAACAAACTCGCCTACGTGACGTCTCACATTTGATTCTTTGAAAATTTCTAGACTACAGGAAAAAATTAGGTTTCTGGATAGCTCAAAAACGAAGATAAATACATATGTAGTGTAAACTTCGTGTAAACACCTAGTGTAAAGAAAATTTTGGTCAGATTCGTAATTTTAATATTGTTCCGATATTACGATTAATATTTATGAAAAAAATTAGGTCTCCATAATGTTCTATGGGCAAACTAACAATAGGTGTAAACCACTTTACAACACTGTAGAGTGTAAACATATGCGACAGACTGGCATATCAAATTTGGTTCCTGGTCCATTTCTAGACTTGATAATCGTGTCCCTGACTCATAACCGGAGAAGCAGGCAGAAAAAAACAAGACAGAAACACATTTTAAACACCAAAATTTTGACTTCACCCTCGCTAAATATTAATGTATAGACAATTTGCTTTGACATGCACCCGATATAAAGCACTTTATTTTATTCTATTGGACTTATCTCGACTTCTGGACGGAGAAAGTGGCGAACAAAAAACGCAACAAAAACGTCTTTTCCATCATTTAGAACACTGTAAACTTTAAAATTCCTTACCGAACTCCCCATTGAGTGTAAAGAAACTCGGTTCGGTACAATTTGTAGCTTTTGAATCGTAGTACATTCCTGTATGCCAAAATTCTCTTGCAAAAATTATTTGGTATGATTTATTAATCAAAATTCGGAAAAAACGTGTTTTTTTGCCCATTTTTTACCTCTGATTTCGAACTTTACACCCCAATAAATAACTCAATATTGCGTTTTTTTAAATGCGGTTTGCTGCGATGTGTAGCTTCTGGAAGGCACTTTATTACTGCTGTATTCAATTTACCCTGACACATGAGCTTAAAAATTTGGCAGAGAAATCTTAGTTAAAATCCGTTTTTTACACCATCTACTAGAGTGTAAACTTTAAACCCCAGGATCTAACTCACCATAGAGCGTAGAAGACTTTGCTTATATGCAGAATGTAGCCCTTGATCCGCTCTACATTTCTGTCAGAAAACGTTTCAAAAAACTCATAACCGGAGTTAGTATCAGACATAAGCAGGTTGAAAACTCGACCAAAAAGTGCTTTTTCACCCCCAGATTTTCGCACTCTTTACACTGCCATTCGAGAACTAATACGAATTTCGAATAACAAAAAAAAGTTATTCTGTAGAATTCATCCCTCTATAATCCTATGCTGTTCAATTGTTCGAGTCATCAATACTCAGTTGTCCATATGCCGCAGTAAAAAGGTCGCCAAAATTTGTCCTATGTTATAACGTTACACAAAAACTTTACACCTTCTTTACACAGTCAGTTTTGAGTTTCAAGAAAAACTAAAAAACACAGGCAGCGAATTTTTTTATTATATTTCTTTTAAAAAAACCGCACCTTCCAGCAGTGTCCCATTATAGCTGTAGGGGGTGCACAGGTGCTGGGGTACCCAAGTATATTATAGGTACAGCGCTAACGCGCTACCTATGATTTTAATTAAAATCGACGTTGCAGTCTAAACATGACTGAGAGTATATGTTGAAGAATCATCTGATTTGTTATTGAACGAAAACATTTTTTCTTAATTAGTTTGAAAATAAATAAAAAGAGTAATATTATCAGAAGAACTAAACAACCAATTATTTGGTTAGAAACACTTCCATTGAAATCAACTCTTTCGAGACATTATTCTATTTCTTTCAGAGGAAAATCTCGATTTCTACTCGCTAAAATTAAGATCCATTTTTGTTTTTTATTTTAATTCTATTTTTGATACTTATAAATTTATATTGCGACCTGCAAAGACTCGGCCTCCACGTGGCGCAGGTTGGACCCTTTGCTAACGCAAAGGTGACTAACTGAGTCTATCTATTTTTTTCAATTGAAACAGAAATTGGGGAAAATATTCTTCCTTCCTATCCACGTCGGATATGGATATCATATAATTTTTATCGAATATATGTTTTTTCCAAATTGCGTATGTATATTGTATAGTAATTGACTGAGATGTTTTTCTCAATTACGTAATCTTCAAAATCGTAATGCGTTGAAAACCCTAATTGTCCTATACTTATCACTAGAACGCATTTTTGGGGTTTGTCTGCTAATGTTTTACATAAATTGAAGACAAAAGTGCGACATCATTTTATTGTTGCACGTAAGAAAATTAACTAAGAAATAGTCTAATCTTTTTCCAGGACGAAACTGAAAAGTCTGTTGCAGCATAATCCGTTTCAAAATTATTTTCTCGGCATCCATAACTTTTAAGAAATTTGCGTATTTTTCGTTTAAGTACACCCATTTAACTATTATCATATCTGTTTCGTATATTTCAGCCTCCGACCATTCTTCCGGCTGACACGCGTTGAGAAGCAGCTGCTTTGCGGTCGAATTTCTGGCGAGGAACGTTCGAATAAAACGCGAATCGAATTTGTCACACATTTTCAATTCGATCGGATTAATGATTTTCAAGACGCTCATAGTTTGCTCAAATGTGGGATTTGTTTTTACGGAAAGGGGGTTGGTGAGGATTACCATCAGAAATTGTTAGAATAATTTTGTGAGAAATGGGTCAAAAACTAAAATTTTTGATAATTTCCAACCATTTTCGACATACTCTTCGCAATTTCAGTCTCGTTCTTCCATCCAAATACTTAAATATGAAACGATTTTGTAGCTATGAAGAAGAGGTGGAAAAGAGCGATGATTATTAAACCGATTATTGACAAATTTATAGAAAGATTTTAAACTTTTGTCAGAAAAAAGTTTCTTCAGAAGCAGAGAAATTTTTAATTTCAACATCCATTTTTACAAAACGATTTATATTTGATTTTTGTATCGGTGGAGTGATAAAGTTTATGTTTCTTCCAAAGCATATGTTTTTTAGTTAACATTCCTTTAATTAGTTTGGGATATTTACGTTTCATAGGCTTGGGGTGAGTTAATGGGACAAATGCATAAATTAAGGAGTGAAGCACTCCAACAAAGAAATTATACATATCATTTACATTAGAACAGGTATCAAAAAGATCCAGGCCAAGAAATCTGAGACAGTGTTAGACCTAACGCATTAAAATCAGCTTTACGAAAGTTAAAAAAAGATGATCTAGGATTTTGGACTGGCATCAAAAAGACAATCAAATAAAATTGAATTATGATCACCAAATATCAACTTTTACGTTACAAATTTGATCAGATGCAAAGAGAAGATCAAGTATATTGTTACTAGCAAAGAAAAATGCTCCGATGGAACAAAAAAGATGAATATACTTGGAATTGTGGATTATTATGGATGTAAAAGGAGGGGACTAGGAAAAATCTACCTAAAGTCGGAAAATCTGCTAAAAATCACACTTTCTCTAAGCAACGCAAAAAATCGATGTATATTCTGCGGCCAACAGATTAAAATAAATATTCAACCATAACAATGATTGAAACAGCAGCACGTTAGCTATGCAGTAGCTATGGGAAATGATATTAAGTAAACTAACAGTCTTCCAAGCCAATTGAATGAAATAGCAAACATCGAAGACAATTGAAGACATGGTTGGTTAAAAACAGTAGGAAACACGTAAGTTGACTTGAAACAGACTTAATGTAGATACACTAGCATGCCCGAAACGATTGTGTGCACTAATCAATCGGCTCCTGCTTTGCTTGCTATAATGCTCATAAAACAAAACAACTTTAAATACAATACCTCTTAGTTTTCTATCAATCAGGTGCCAGCAATTTAAAAAAGTAACCTTGATAGATTTCGTTTATACACTCTTATCTGAAACTTCGAACATTATTTAAAAAAGACACTTTTTTAGAGGCCGCAGAATATACATCGATTTTTTGCATTGCTTAGAGAAAGTGTGATTTTTAGCAGATTTTCCGACTTTAGGTAGATTTTTCCTAGTCCCCTCCTTTTACATCCATAATAATCCACAATTCCAAGTATATTCATCTTTTTTGTTCCATCGGAGCATTTTTCTTTGCTAGTACACTACTTTTAATTAGCGTGATTTCAGTACATCAGTCAGTAAACACAATCAGTAACATGCCACAATAATGACAACAGTCCAAGAACGCGGAAAACAATATTGTTCTTAACATCAGCATTATCCTTTTTAAACAAGACAACCTTATTGACACCATCCATTTTCAAATTAAAACTGCATTAAGTTATTTCTTCTTAATGTGCAGTTCACTTATAATCAAGCACAAAAATTTAACCAACGAATTCACATTGCAAATCCTCACTCAATCAATACACAAGCACAATGTGTTGTGACTTTTGAAATTGAAAACACTCCAATTTTCAATTTTCAAATTGAAAATTGGATCAATTTTCAAATTGAAAATTGGGTCAATTTTCAAATTGAAAATTGGGTGTTTGAATTTGCGATGAAGAAAATAATCAAAAGATAGTCACTTGGTTTATTTAAGCCGAGTAATAAAATAACGACCGTCCACCAATTCCAAACTAAACGCAACTAATCTGATCACTATGAAAAAGTTTTGAAAAATGAGCTTGCTAAGCGAGAGTTGTAAACCAAGAGAAACTTAAAGTTAAAACCTACCATTAAATTATGAGAGAATTATAAAAGATTTTAAACTTCAAGAAAATGGAAAAGGCGGGATGTTGGTAAATTAGAAGGCAAAGATTTTCGGCAAAAATTCAAAAACTTCACGCAAATATCAAATGTAAGGAACAATAACGCTTTGATTTGGTAGTAAAATAAATTTGTAGTATAGACTACATATTAACAACAAATGAATAGTGCAAACTTTACACAACTACTAGGTGTAGAGAATACTAACAGTTTACGGCTTATTAATGTACATGATTACAATAAAGCTGTATATCTTTGTCGACTTCTGTGCACAGTAGTGTGATTGCTGGTTCATTTTAAACCACTTTTGCAGGCAATTTACATCAATTAAACGATAGCTCTCCATGTGCAAGATTTTGTGAAACATATTATAAACACGGCTAAGAAGGATTTAACTTTAATGCAACCCATTTTAGACAAAATTACATCTCTTCAATGATCTAAGGACACTTGAACATAATTTTTAAATCACTTTAGATTACTTTTGAGGGTTAACAAACTCATTTAATTGATGTCTCACATTTGAATCCTTGAAAATTTCTTGACTTCAGTTACAAAGTCTCTGCAAGTCTATCGAATTAAGGTTAACACGTAACGTAAACTTTACACAAACACATAGCGTAAAGAATATTTTAGTCGGATTCGTAATTTTGATATAACTCCGATATTTCTTTCAACATTTATGGAAAAATGAGTCTCCATAATGTTTTAAAGACAATAAACATTAGGTTTAAACCACTTTGCAATACTGCTGAGTGTAAGCAAGCGCGCCCAATTGACGTATATATTTCATTCCCTGTAAATTTTTATATCTCAGGAAAAAATTTCGATTTTTGCAATGCTCTAGAACAAAGGCTAACATGCAGTGTAAAAAATTACTCGGATATTATGATCAACATTCATGAAAAAATTATGTCTCTACAATGGTCTGAGGACATATAAACAATGAATGTAAACTACTTTACATCACTGTTGGATGTAAACAAACGCGCCTACGTGACGTCTCACATTTGATCCTTTGAAAACTTCTAGGCTCCAAGAAAAAATTAGGTTTCAGGAATGCTCAAAAACGAAGATAAATATATATGTAGTGTAAACTTCATGTAAACACCTAGTGTAAAGAAGATTTTAGTCAGATTCGTAATTTTGATATTGTTCCGATATAACGATTAATATTTATGAAAAAATTAAGTCTACATAATGTTCTATGGGCAAACTAACAATTGGTGTAAACTACTTTACAACACCGTAGAGTGTAAACATATGCGCCAGACTGGCATATCAAATTTGATTCCTGGTCCATTTCTAGACTTGATAAACGTGTCCCTGACTCGTAACCGGAGAAGCAGGCAGAAAAAACAAGACAGAAACGCATTTAAAACTCCAAATTTTTGACTTTACACTCGCTAAATATTAATGTATAGACAATTTGCTTTGACATGCACCCGATATAAAGCACTTTATTTTTATTCTATTAGACTTATCCCGACTTCTGGACGGAGAAAGTGGCGAACAAAAAACGCAACAAAAACGTATTTCCATCATTTAGAACACTGTAAACTTTAAAATTCCGTACCGAACTCCCCATTGAGTTTAAAGAAATTCGGTTTGGTACAATTTGTAGCTTTTAAATCGTAGTACATTCCTGTGTGCCGAAATTCTGTTGCAAAAATTATTTGGCATGATTTATCAATCAAACTTCGGAAAAAACGTGTTTTTTAGCCCATTTTTTACCTCTGATTTCGAACTTTACACCCCCATAAATAACTCAATATTGCGTTTTTTTAAATGCGGTTTGCTGCGATGTTTAGCCCCTGTGAGGCACTTTATTAATGCTGTCTTCGATTTGCACTGACTCATAAGCGGAAAAATTTGGCAGAGAAATCTTAGTTAAAATCCGTTTTTTTACACCATCCACTAGAGTGTAAACTTTAAACCCCAGGATCTAACTCACCATAGAGCATACAAGACTTTGCTTATATGCAGAATGTAGCCCTTGATCCGCTCTACATTTCTGTCAGAAAACATTTTAAAAACCTCATAACCGGAGTTAGTATCGGACATAGGAAGGTTGAAAACTCGACCAAAAAGTGCTTTTTCACCCCCAGATTTTCGCACTGTTTACACTGCCGTTCAATAAATAATGCGAATTTCAAAAAACAAAAAAAGTGTCATCTGTAGAATTCATCCCTCTATTATCCTATTCTGTTCAATCCTTCGAGTCATCAATACTCAGTTGTCCACATGCCGCAGTAAAAAGGTCCCAAAATTTGTCCTATGTTATAACGTTACACAAAAACTTTACACCTTCTTTACACAGTCAATTTTGAGTTTCAAGAAAAACAAAAAAACACGGGCAGCGAATTTTTTATTATCTTTCTTTTAAAAAAAACCGCACCTTCCAGAAGTGTCCCGTTATAGCTGTAGGGGGGTGCCCAGGTGTTGGGGGTACCCAAGTATATTATAGGTACGCGCTAACGCGCTACCTATGATCATGAGTATTATCTGTTATTAACTGATGTAAACCAGTGCCCGAAAGTGTGTCGAAAAATAGGGTATTAAGATTAGGAAGCGAATTTATCCGCCAATTAATTTTTCGCAAATTGAAGCCTCCTAAGATTACAAGAGGAAAAGGAACAGAACAAGCCCAGTCAATACATCTACATAAAATTTCAGCATAGGCCAAAATCAGGAGTCGGTAAACCAAGATAAATCTGATCTTTCTATCAGAATCAAAGATATCAGTTATTAAAATTTTGGAAGCTATAAAAGCGATTGGCGGATTAATTTGAATAGCATTAAAAGAAGTTTTAAGGAATAAAGCTACACCCCCTCCACGTTGACAGTTACGATCACAGCGAAAAATGCGATAATTTTTCCCAGGGCACAATAGTCCATCGGCAATATCAATATGGAGCCAACTTTCAGAAAAAATAGAGCATCAAAACTTTCTTCATTCAGCAAAAGGTATAAATTACTAAGTTTGTTCAAAAGACTTCGAGCATTTGCATAAAAACACTTGAATTTTAAATAATCTTGGGGCGCGAATACCTAATGAGCGAGTCGCGGGCTCTTAAAATTTACAATTTGTTTACATTTAACACAATCGGCACGAAACTCAATATAAAGTCCTTGTTCACCTCGAGATTTACGATCATTTAGCTCGCAAACCAGTTCGCGTTGGCGTTTTCGTTGAAAAAATGAGAGGTCAGGACGACACCGTAGACGCGAAAGTGGGCCTTTTGACTGGACGTGGACTGTCTTATTTATCAGCAAGATAAAACGATGCCTTGCCTGAACCGAAGTCAGGCAAACTTTGACGAATTGAACGCGATTTTCATGAATGGGACCATCACGAAAGACGCGAGTAATATCGGACGACACAAGATCATGACCATCAGAATGAGAGTCAATTAGAGATTTTACGTGATCAATGTCCTCGACACTGTTCGATAAAGGCAAATTAAATAAAACGGCATTGCACTTTTTAGAATCTCTTTCAATTGCGTCATTTATCATGGCAGACAAATCGTTTTTATCATAATCAGTAGAATGATTTTGTGAATGTTCGAGGCAGTCAATTTTATTTTGTAAATCAGCAAGCTGAGTAGCAAAATTATCTAAGCGTTGTTCAATATGCAAATATTTTTTTACAATCGGTCTACAGTGGAAACAATAGAAAGTGGAATGAGGCTTAGAATAAGTTTCATAGTCGTGATCGTCAGCTTTTAAACAAGAAGTATGACCCCAGTGTTCACAGAAATCACATAATAAAGCAGTATCGTCATCAGTGACTAACTTGTAGCAGATAACACAATCGGCAGAATTTTCATTTGCAGCGTTAAGTGCAGCAAAGTTTGACGTCCGCGATGGTGACCTGGAACGTAAACTGGTATCGGCATTTTTCGAAACGCAATTTCTTTTACCCATGGTAGAAATCAAAGTAACACGTGAGGCACAATTATAATATTGATCAAAATTAGTTAGAATTACTCATTGCGGCTCTTCAGCTCGATTAGTCGCCACGCCACCATAGGTGGGCAGCACCAAAATTCTGTGGGGGGGGGTGAAAAAATTTCTGGGGGGGGTGAAAAAATTTTTAAAAGTCAAAAATGGCCTTAAAAATGGTGGTATGGCGAAAAAAACATTTTTCGACGTTTCTCATCAAGCTCTATCCAATGGCATCAAAAATTGCTAAAAAAGCAAAAAATTTTTTTCTGGGGGGGGGGTATTTTGATTTCTGGGGGTATTTCAACTTCTGGGGGTGCATACCCCCAAACCCCCCCCCACGCCCATGTGTGGTCGCCACCTACTTTACAACTTTTATATGATTATCTAAAATGTCCATCTTTTACTTTTATTATTAATGTCGCCGTTCTTTATATATAGGCATTATAAAACACATGGTTAGTTCGTTGCGAGACCGATTTGATCGGCAGGTTAGCCAAGATACATTTACTTTGTTAAATTTATACGAAGTTTACTATCGAATCATATGAATATAAAATACATGCTACAGGAATTTTGGATCACAGAGAAATTGCCAAGTCGTCAACGATAATATCGAAAGAGTAGCCAGAGAGGCGGCCAGTGTTGCCAACTTTGCTGGAAACTGGCAAGAGTGCACGGGTTTCTGCCTGCTGGAAAAAAATTATCTTTGTTTTCTGCTATAAAAATATTAGGTTCGCCGCTTTTAATGAAATTACGCCTAAAACCCAGGGCTGGCAAGGGCTGGGTTTTTTGGGTGCGAAAAATTCCGAAATTTTAGGTTTTTGGGTTTTTTGACAGCAAGTTACATTTTTCATGTAGTTTTAACTTGCCAATGGGCAGAACAGTTTTACTGTAGTTTGTTGGTGATTATCAGCGTTGCCAACAGTACTAAAAAAAATTTTGTACTAAAAAAATGTAATTTTAGGTTTAAGGAATACTATATAGGATTTAAATATTGTACATATTCTTTTTTAATATACTAATACTAATACTAATACTTTATTCGAAAAAACACAAGGTAAAACAGAGTCGTAAGGAAAATAAAATAGCATAGAGTAAAATGCGAAATGTTCTGGACACACAAGCAAAATATAGTGCGCTCACGTGTGCCCCATCGAAAAATTCCCAAAATCAACCTTTTTCGAATTTCTCTTAAATGTCTCAACATTTGGAGAACTTCGAATATATTGTGGAAGATCGTTCCAAATTCTAGCTGATCTAGTAGCAAAACAATACTTTTTACAATCAAGTCGAAATTTTTCTAAATAGATCTGATTTGCAAATGCATTTCTAGTACGCGAATGACGATAAACCTTATAAAAATCTTCAGGAGGCAAGAGATTATTGTGAATAATATTATACGTAACAATTAAATCAAAATAAATTCTACGGAGTTCAAGCCTCTCTAAATTTAAGGCTTTTACCTTTCATCATAAGAAGAAGAAGAAGAAAATTTATTCGGTAAAAGTATTAAAAAAACACATAAAAAGTAGGTAAAAACGCATTGTCAATGTGAACATAATACACAATCTGCATAAAACAAAGTATGTGCATAAAGCAACAGATAATGCAATGGTACCAGGAGCGTAAGGCACAATGCTCTTACGTACGCCCCTTAAGATAAACACTAAAATCAATTTCCGAAATCATATTCCTAAAAGCTATTGGGTTATTCCAGTCAACTGTATTCTGCAGGAGAATGTTCCAAATTTTAGCCACCCTGTTCGCAAAGTCATGTTTTCTACAATCTAAACGTGATTGTTTGATGAACAGTTTCATGTTATTTACGAATCTAGTACCTCTATCAGGTGCAAGCTCAAAAAATTCATTAAATGTCAATATTTTGTGTTTAACAATTTTAAAGGCAAAGACAAGATCAGTGTGGATACGACGGGTCATACGTGGGCAGCAAGAAAATTCTGGGGGGGTGCAAGATTTTTTTGAAGGTCGAAAAATGACCTTAAAAATGGTGGTATGGCAATAAAAACACCATTTTTCGACGTTTCTCATCAAGCACTATCCATTGGCATCAAAAAATTGCGAAAAAAACGAAAAAAATTTCAAAAATTGAATTCTGGGGGGTATTTTGATTTCTGGGGGTGGGGTATTTTGGTTTCTGGGGGTGCATACTCCCCCCGAACCCCCCCCATGCCCAGGTGTGGTTTTGAGTCGTTCTATGTTCAGTATATTCAATCTTTCATCGTACGATAAAGTTTTATTCCAAAATAATTTTTTTGTAAATTTTCTCTGTACTTTTTCAAGTCGTGTAATATCTCCAATTTGGTATGGATTCCAGACAACGGATCTGTATTCAAGGATAGGTCTAACATATGTTTTAAAAGCTCTGATCATCAAATCGGTTTTTTTAGACGAATGTTTTGTGTATTAAGGATGCGACTCTAGCAGCTTTAGATGCAATATTTGTATAATGAATGCCCGATGATAAATCATTAGATATGTAAATACCAAGGTCCTTCTTACAATTTTCGGCATTTTTTAAGTCAGATAGACCTAACTTATAGCCCACTTCCGGATTTCCGTAACCCAAATATAACATTGCACATTTTTTGTAGCTAATTTTCAGTTGCCATTTTTCGGCCCAAGAATGCAATGAATCAAGATCAGAGTGTAACAGGATGGAATTTTTAGATTTGTTGAAAATTTTCAAATCATCAGCAAACAGCATTATATTGCTATTTTTAATCGAATCTACTAAATCGTTTATAAAGATCAAAAATAACGTGGGACCCAGAACACTTCCTTGAGGAACACCGCTTATTACTGGCAATGAATTAGATATATGACCGTCGATTTTTACCTTCTGTGATCTGCCTAATAAAAATGATCGAATCCAGTTTAGCAAAACTCCAGAAATTCCCAAATATTCAACTTTCCGTAACAGTTTAGAATGAACAACAGAATTGAAGGCTTTACAAAAATCTACATAAATTATGTCAGTAGGAATCCGATTATCTAAATTCTTAGTCCAAATATTTTTGCATTTTAGTAATTGAGAATCACACGATTTGTTTTTCATAAAACCGAATTGCTGTGGGTTCAACAAATTGTTTCGATAAAAATAGTTTATGATACAATCATTTATTATTGACTCCATAATTTTGCAAAAAATACATGTGAGTGACATTGGTATAAAATTTTCTACGGAATGGGGTTCCCTTTTTTAAAAACTGGGGTTACCAAGGCTTCTAACCAGGACTTGGGAAGTTTTCCAGTTCTATAAGAGACTTCAAAAATTGTAGACAGGGGAGCAATCAAAACATCACGAATTTGTTTTATAAATTATGCGCAAAACCCATCGGGATCAATAGAATATGTGGGTTTTAGCTTATTCAATGCCAAGGAAATTACCGAATATTCAAAAGCAACTTTCGGTCGATCTGTTACGTTTACGCGATTCACATTATCTGGAATTTCATGATTGTCTAAAGTGAAAACCGATCCAAAAAATGTATTAAAAGCATCTGCCTTGATTGATTGGTCGGATACAATTTGACCATTAACCTCTAAATTGGGAATTAAGCGCTTCAAGTTTAGCCGAGTATTGACAAAACTGTAGAACTTTTTTAAATTAGAACCATTTTTTAGTAAATATTCTTCCTCTTTACAGCAAAATGAAGCTACCGCATCATTCACATCATTACAGATGTTTTTGTATCGATTTTTCAAATTTGGATTTTTCTTAAGATTTCTCCAAATTTTTAACTTTTTCTTCTGAAGACACAAAATATTTTTGGGAAACTTTTTATTTTTAATGGGATGCTTCTTAAAAGGAACATGGGATTTAATGGCTTCAGTTAAATTAGTAGAAAAAGCTTTATAAAAGTCGTCAATGTTAACACAGTTTGAAAAAAGATCAGGCCAGCTTATTATGGATAAATCACGAATAATCGAGTTATAATCAGCTCTTTTAAAGTCGAGGTTTCGAGTGTTATGATTTTCCTTAAGTTCTATAGGAGTGGATATATTGAACTCAACTGAGTCGTGATCACTAGATGCAAAAGGTGGCAAATGTTGTATACACACCTGGGCGTGGGGGTTTGGGGTATGCACCCCCAGAAAACCAAAATACCCCCCCCCCCAGAAATCAAAATACCCCCCAGAATTCAATTTTTGAAAATTTTTTTCGTTTTTTTCGCAATTTTTTGATGCCAATGGATAGTGCTTGATGAGAAACGTCGAAAAATGGTGTTTTTATCGCCATACCACCATTTTTAAGGCCATTTTTCGACCTTCAAAAAAATCTTGCACCCCCCCCAGAATTTTCTTGCTGCCCACGTATGGTTGTATATCGAATATGGATGACTTGTCTGAGCAAAAAACTAAATCCAGTATATTATTACCTAATGTTGGTTGACGTATGAAGTGGTGTAATCCGACCTGATTCACAAAATCAAAAAAATGTGAAGAGATACTATTTTCAGCAAGTAAAAAATGTTTGTTCCATTTTATTTCTGGAAAGTTAAAATCCCCCAATAATACGATGATCCTAGGAGTTCTACAAGACCATTCTAAATATTCGAGAAGTTGGTTGTTCATTTCATTATTCAGCAAAGGACTTCTGTAACAAGGCACAAATCGATATTTTGTATTGAGAACGTCAAAATCACAAACAACGGTTTCTTGTTGCATATAAATGTCAGGAATGTTCAAATTTTTGAGTTTTAGCTTATTATTGTATATGATTGCAACACCACCTCCGACCACACATGGGCGTGGGGGGTCTGACCCCCCAGAAACCAAAAGACCCCCAGAAATCAAAAGACCCCCCCAGAATTCAATTTTTGAAAATTTTTTTCGTTTTTTTCGCAATTTTTTGATGCCAATGGATAGTGCTTGATGAGAAACGTCGAAAAATGGTGTTTTTATCGCCATACCACCATTTTTAAGGCCATTTTTTGACCTTCAAAAAATCTTGGACCCCAGAATTTTCTTGCTGCCCACGTATGCCTCCGACTCTATTTTCACGATCACTGCGGATAACACTATAATCAAAGTTTAGCAATAATAAGGAATCTGGAAAAGAATCATTAAGCCAAGACTCTGTAATGAATATGAGGTTATAAATCGACTGAGAGAGTAAACAATGAAGTTGGCCGATTTTATTACCTAAACTTCTGGCGTTAATTAGTATGCATTTCAATGATTGGCGACCAGGGAGACCAGTATTTTGAGGTATAAGTGTTTTATTGATTTTTTCTAAATTAACATTAATTTCAGGTTTTTCAGTACTGTCCAGAAAATTTGAAAGGGGCGTACATCTTCAATGATTAATAAAATTGAACGAATACAATGAAAAAATTGGCAAATGACTCATCTTACAAATTATGGCCTTGAGCTTATAATCAATATAATGAGAATCCTGATCAAACACTTTCAACTTATCACGCAAATTTCGCCCATCCACCCGCTGTTGAAAGGTGAGATCCGGCCTGGCACGCAAATCCTTGTACTCGAGATCCTCTAATTTCACAACTTTGTTTATGTATGCGATAAAAGCGTCCCTCACCTTTGACGTGGCACAGATCACCTTCAAAAAACGTGGACTACTGTCCTCGTTGGCCGGCCCATCTCAGAAAACTTGCTGGATGTCAAAAGGCGTGACGGAATCATATCCCTTGCTCGTGCTGATGGACATCAACTTCCGGACAGAGGTCAGGTTGTCAACCGAGTCAGGCAGCCCGAAAAGAACCACATTGTGTTGCTTCATCTGCGCCTCCAAAACCGACTCCACCGTTTGGGCGAGCACCTTGCTGTCGAATGGCGGAAAAGATGCTGGCTGGGCCATGGGGAACAAGGGCGGCGGTCGAGCGGTTGGAAGTGGCGGCAGTTATGTTTGTGCTGGAAAAGGATTGTTGTTAGCAATGGAAAAATTGAGTTTAGTGTCTACTTTTACCTCTAGTTCACGGAAGCAGGCCTCCATGTCGTCCATACGTTTTTCCATGGAAATCAGGTGATCTATCTTGGGTACGCAATTTGGGCAGAAGAATTTCATGGATTTGGCGCCGCATTTTTTGAGTGCGTTGTAGGCAGCCTGGTCTAATCCCATGCACTTTGGGTGACGACCACACAGGTCGCAATAGTTGCACTGGACGTCCGCCAAGTGATCACCAGCCTTAAATAAATTGCTGCACAAATGACACTTTTCGGCCGATTTGGATGTTGTATCCGCAGCTTTATTGATCTTTGGCGAATCGACCGGTTTAGAGTTTAAGCTCAGCATAATTAATAATATCGGGCTTTCAAGTTCGGGTAAAAAACCATATAAGAAAGTCCCATATATCCAATTAACCTTTTAGTAAATTTTCGCTGTACCAGGTGTTCTCATTGACCATTTCAACTGCCACTTCGGAACGCAATTTTTCCACATTTGGGTTTATCCATTCAAAATTATGAAACCAGCTGGCACCATAAACCGTCCGAAAATTAGTCTTTATCAAGACTAATGCCAATCAACTTGGAAATTAAGCTGAAGGCGATTATGATGATGAAAATGTTGATTTGGATGGTGAAAAATGAATATAAAAAACATTTGTTTGAGTACTCCTGATTGAATAAAATTTTGTTTTAAACTTTTTTTGTAATTGAGATTGTGGAATATTTCATCCAATACGTTACTCCCAATTACTTTATTAATAGTTGGCTTCCTCTAAGCTTACCTTAAGTAAAAAAAACTAGGGTTGTGCCGGGTCCACTTTTTTTGAAAATTCGGGTCCGGGTCCGGGTCCAACATTTTAGGAAAGTCGGGTCCGGGTCCGGGTCCAAAATTTTTATCAACCTCGGGTCCGGGTCCGGGTCCGGGTCCAAAAAGTCGGACCCGGCGGGTCCGGGTCCGGGTCCGGGTCCAGTAGCATAGCATTGTGTTGTACCTACCAAAAACCACCGCATCCTATCAATTTTTCCCACATGTCCATGCTTGCACATTTATTTTTTAGTTTCTTTGTTCCAGGATAGGTTCAGATGAGGAATGGTGCAACAAAGGAATATGCAAACAAACAGCAGTGCACTAAGTGGCGACTGAGTGTCTGATGCCTGTTTGTGCGTGCAGCACGATCCCAAAAGAACGTCTCCATAAATGTTTGTAATATGCTAATGCGTACAGTTACTAAAAGTGCATCTATAAATAACTTAATGCTTTATATTGCTATTTTGTCACCCCCAAGAGACATGGCCTCAGCTTTAATATAGCGCCAATATTTGTCACATTATTAGTCGTGGCAAAGCTGCTTCCATTTTTGGTGTTATACTGTGATTATGCGTGTCGCTTGCTTATGATTTTTCAATCTTCGTTTTGATATCACATTTAATATTCTATAAACTTTTTCAATTTCAGAACAGAAATTATTATTCTAAGTATGAATAACAGCGTTCAGGCTAAGTTAACGAGTATCCTGTGGGATTATTTTACTTTAACGGCGGACAACAAATCATTATGCAATGCCTGCTCAACCATGTTATCGAGAGAAGGCGGGGGAAGTACTAGTAGCATGCGAAAGCATTTGGAGTCGAGCCACCCTGATGTGCACAAAGAATTCAAGTCAAGATCGGATACCAAAAGATCGGACGGTACGCAAAAAATACTAGTTGAGTTGAGTATAAATGCTTAAGTTTAAACGTTTTTAGAAAAAGAAAAGCCAAAAACGAAGCGTGAGGCAGTTCGATCAGATGTTCGAAATCAAAATCAGACAAGCCTGACCAATTGTTTTCAAGTAGTGAGCAAGCAAAGTATAAGCAAGCCAAGCAGAAGCACGTAGCTGGCCGTCCTATTTTGGGGGAATAACACCAATTTTGGGGGGACTAAGCCCAAAAAGGCCAAAAATAGCACAAAATAACGTTTGAAAAGTCCTATTTTTCCGATTTTTCAGAATTGTGGGGGGTCCGAAAGCATCCCTTTCCCCCAGCGATACGTGCCTGAAGCAAACAGGAAAAAGTGTTGCGCCAATACCTGGGCGTGGAGGGTTTGGGGGTATACACCAGAAACCAAAATACCCCCAGAATTCAATTTTTGAAATTTTTTTTTGTTTCTTTTCGCAATTCTTTGGTATTAATGGATAGTACTCGATGGGAAACGTTGTAAAATGGTGTTTTTCCCCATACCACCATTTTTAAGGCTATTTTTTGCCATTGAAAAAATCTTGCACCCCCAGAACTTTGGTCGCCCATGGTTACGCCTAGAATATTTTGATTTGTCTTTTTAAATTATTTAGAAAAAAATGGCCGACCACGATCCAAGATCGGTCAAATTAGATAACAGAATAGCTGAAATGTTGGCGCTGGATGATATGCCATTTCGAATAGTGGAAGCAATCGGATTTTTGCGAGTTATGCAGGAAGTAATCTGTTCGTTAATGAAAATCTAATATTTTTTTCTTGATACGTAAACTAAGCGTACATAGGTAACGTAATGAATGAACGATTGATAAAGTCTATAATTCAGGCGAATCCAGCGTACAGAATGAAGGGTCGAAAATTCTACAAAAAAAGATTTTTGGAGCGGCATAATCAGTTGTATGCAAAAATATTTGATATCGTGCAACACAATTTAGCTAACGGAATTTCGTTCACAACCGACGTTTGGTCCAACACACGGGAGTCGCTGTTCAGGTTTTATATGGTCTTGTCAGGCACGTAGCTGGCCGTCCTATTTTGGGGGGGCAACATCAATTCTGGGAGGGACTAAGCGCAAAAAGGCCAAAAATAGTACAAAATAACGTTTAAAAATACCTATTTTCCCGATTTTTCTGAACTTGAGGGGTCCGGACCGCCCCATTCCGCCTAGAGCTACGCGCCTGTAAATGGTAAAATCTTGTCTAATTTTAATTTTCTATTTAAAAATGTTTTTTAGCTTGACGGCGCACCTAATAACGCCCGATTGCATCCGGAAAAGATATGTTTTGCACGCACAGCCGCTAACGGACGAAAGACATACGGGTGAACACCTTTCTACCGTTTTGGACAACATGCTTACCGAATGGAACATAGAAAAGGAACAGGTACAAGCACGATATAACCTAGCTTAAAACAAGATCTAAATCGCCCAACATATTTTTATTTTCGGTCTACGTTTTGGCGCCGCCGTTTTGGCGCCAGCAGCTTATAAATTACTCTAATTAAATCAATTTGAAGCGATTTTAAAATAAATTATATATTCAGAAAGCAGGTTCTACAGGCTACAAAATAGTATATTGTTCTTCTTTAAGTACGGCTGAAAAAGTGTAGAAAATCCAGTATATTTTTAGATTTATTTAAATATCTCACTAAATTCAAACATATTCTAAAAGTAATTTATACCATCAACTAGAGAATTCAATGGGCTTTAAGAATCTGCATTATACATACTTTAATAATAAATGAAATGTAAATAATTAATAATATTACAAAGAGTGTGGCACAAAGACAGCGGCGCCAAAACGTCCCATTTCGTTTTACTTTATATAACAGGTTCACGTGGTTGTTCGGGACGGTGGCTCAAACATCGTGAAAGCATTAGATATTTCGATGCTCAGCAGCATACATTGCGTTGCTCACCAGTTGAATCTGGTGGTAACGGATGGTAAGTTTGAAAAAAACATATTTTATGTTTTATAAAGCTGTTATAATCTGCTAAAAATTACGATAAGAGAAAATTTAAAAACTTCTTCGAACGCATCCATAAAATAAAGCAAGTCTATTTACACGAAGAATATTCTTATCGAAAAATTAATTGAATATTTACTATTTATTTAGCATTAAAAGTGCAACTTTTGGTGAAGAATACTTTACACACGTGCCGCACAATAGCCGGCCACTTCCACCGCAGCGACCCAGCACGGAAACAGTTTAAAGCAATTCAGCTGCGTTTGAACCCCGAAAAAGAGCCCCTAAAGCTAATCCAGGTGAATATTCAAGACAATGAATTTTATGCATACGATCAGAATAATTGTGTTATGAAATATAATGTATGCATTGCATATGTAAATGTGTTTCTTATGTTGCATATGTACATTGTGCACAAATGAACAATTATTGAAAATTAAGGAATCTCCAACGCGTTGGAACTCTACGTTGGACATGATAACGCGGATTAAAGACCTTAGAGAAGCAATCGCGATTTATGCTACGGAACAAAATTTAACCGACTGGTCATTCCAGTCGAATATTATTGACAAACTGATCGAAGCTTTAAATCCTCTAAAAGAAATTACAGTAAAAGTAAGTGGATTATTATAAGTAATAAATAAATAATAAATAAATATGTGTAGTAAATAAAAAAATGAGTACGACGACAATTGACCTGACACCTGTGCAGCGCGTAGATGGCATAGGTGGGCTCCACCAAAGTTCTGGGGATGCATGATTTTTTCAAAGGTCAAAAATGGCCTTAAAAACGGTGGTATGACGAAAAAACACCATTTTCCAACGTTTCTCGTCAAGCACTATCCATTGGCATCAAAAACTTGCGAAAAAAAACAAAAAAAATTTCAAAAATTGATTTCTAGGGGGTATTTTGGTTTTTATGGGGTGCATACCCCCAAAACCCCCACGCCCAGGTATGGTAGATGGTACAAACACAGCACAGTATTACAACAATTTAATTACGAGCTGAATATTGACAATTTTGTAGCTAAGCGATGGAAACGCTTCAATCGCGGACGTACTGCCGTGCATTAAATGGATCAGCTCAACGTTCCATTCTTGGAAACGAGAGAACGAAATGGGTTTCCTCAGTACATTGGATGCTCTACGAAACGGAATCATAACACGATTCGGATCGTATGAATCTAACATGTAATCAAAGCCAGGCACGTATCTCTCGGTGGGATGGGGGTTCGGACCCCCACAATTCAGAAAAATCGGAAAAATATGACTTTTTAAACGTTATTTTGTGCTATTTCTGGCCTTTTTGGGCTTAGTCCCCCCAAAAATTACTCTTGCTCCCCCTCAAAATAGGACGGCCAGCTAGGTACGTGTCTGATCAAAGCATAGCTGATTCAAACTTTTTATTATTGATGCGTATTTCCATTGCAGCATGTAAATGATTTGTTTCACTATTTTTCATTCTTTCACTTGACGTATGTAAATAATTTTTCACAGGCTTTTTTCGACCGCGACTTTTTTGGACCCTCGCTACAAAAACAAATTCTTCGAAAAGCCTGGAACATTGCCAGACGTGCTGCTAGAAATCAAAAAATTTCTGAAAAAATTCGACGTCGTGCAGGTTTGCATTGTGGAAACGCCCAACAAAGTTCGCAAGGATCGCAGGACTGATACCCCACGCCCAACCTGTTCGTTTGATGATTTCGTAGCAGCAAGTAGCAGCGACAGTGACAGCGAAAAAGAAAAAACAACGGACGCTGAAGCTCAGCTTGCAAAAGTAAAAAGGAAATTTAGCAGGCACATACCTCTGGAGGGAATGGGGGGTCCGGACCACACCTGGGCGTGGAGGGGTTTGGGGGTATGCACCCCCAGAAATCAAAATACCCCCCAGAAATCAAAATACCCCCCAGAATTCAATTTTTGAAAATTTTTTTCGTTTTTTTCGCAATTTTTTGATGCCAATGGATAGTGCTTGAGGAGAAACGTCGAAAAATGGTATTTTTATCGCCATACCACCATTTTTAAGGCCATTTTTTGACCTTCAAAAAATTTTGCACCCCCCCCAGAATTTTCTTGCTGCCCACGTATGGTCCGGACCCCCAAAATTCAGAAAAATCGGAAAAATAGGACTTTTTAAACGTTATTTTGTGCTATTTTTGACCTTTTTGGGCTTGGTCCCCCCAAAATAGGACGGCCAGCTACGTGCCTGAAATTTCGAACAATATTATTCAATATATTTATGTAAAATAACTGATATGATATTGCATATAGCGAAGGGGTTGGGGATGGCTTACAACAAAAAAATCTACAGAATTTTGTCATTTTGAAAAAATTTTTAGTTTTTGAATAGAAAAGATGTGGAATGATCTGAAAAGCTCAAAAGTGACGTTTATTCAACTTCTCGGCAGTTCTGTCTTGTTTCACAAAACTTTATAGGACAGGGACCCCAGAATTCCGGCACTCAAGTACCTAGTAAACTGCCTCTTAGTGAATGTCAATGCCATACATTTATTTCAGGAGGTTGAAGGTTACCTAAAAGTTAAGCGCATCGCGCTAAATGGAGAATCGCTAGCCTGGTGGACGGAAAATTCTACAAATTTTCCACTGTTGGCTGCAGCCGCCCGCCGATATTTATCACCACCGCCCACAAGTGTGCCCTCAGAACAACTGTTCAGTGGTGCGGGCATTATTTACGACTCATTGCGATCAAATTTGAAAGGCGAAACGGCAGAAAAATTGTTGTTTATGAAATACAATATGATTGAAGTTGAGCTTAAATTTTAATGTTTGATGAGGCCATCAGTTTGTTGCTGAGTTGATTAAAATGTTGAAAATGAACCAGTTGCCTGTTTTTAAGCCTACCTCATTTTTCTTCGTTTTTCAATATTACTGCAATGCAATAAGCGTGCATTATATATTTGGACCCGGACCCGGCACCATATTGAAGGCGGGTCCGGGTCCGGGTCCGGGTCCAAGTTTATGGATACAGACGGGTCCGGGTCCGGGTCCGGGTCCAGAAATTTAGGATTGTCGGGTCCGGGTCCGGTCGGGTCCAAAATTTTAGCCGGGTACCCGGCTATTCGGGTCCGGGTCCGGAATATGCCGGCACAACCTAAAAAAACCCATAAAAACCCAAAAAAAACCCACAAAAAAACCCAAAATTCAAAATTTTCAAAGTTGGGTTTTTTTCCAACCCTGCTAAAACCTGTTTTAAGTTTCCTTTCGTCGGTTTTCAATTTTTGATTTGATAAAACGGTGGTGGCAGAAGTTTGGTTAGATCAAATTTCTTATTTGCTCAGAAGTTAAGCTGTGCGTTTTTGTAATTTTTATGCCCTGGCAATTTTTCGGAAATAAATAAAACCAAATCGGCTAAACTTTACTTTATGGTGTGAACGGAAAAGTTGCAGTTGTACGTGGAAAAGAACAATATTGATTGAAATGAGGAGGACATGCAAAAAGAAAGTGCGGAAGAAAATTTTATGAAAAACGGACCAATATTGGTGAAGATAGAGTTACTCAGGATATAGCTACATTACAATGAGGTACATATTTTACAGTTTACCAAAAATGTTCCGAATTTGAGCTGAAAACATATGTATCTGACATTTTCAAGGTCGCTGATTACGAAAAAATAACTTTTATTGTACGGAAAAAAAATTTTGCTGGAAATTTTTAAATTTGAAAAAACAAAACAATTTTTTGCATATTTTTTCTGTCTAGATGTGTGAAAATTCAAGTTTCTGCTTAAATGACGCTTAGGCTTAGGCTTAGTTTATCTGAGAAGGTGTTTTTGGCTGCTTAGGTCGAGGTCGCTCCCACTTAGGTCGAGGTATAGATGATTAGGTCAACGTATAGATGCTTAAGTCGATATATAGATGCTCAGGTTGATGTATAGATGCTTAGGTCAATCTAAGTTGGGTACATATTATTCTGCATTCCACTGCTTCAAATGGTTGGAACTTTAAGATAATCCAAAAATGCTGTTTGAATCGTATTAAAGTAGAAATCTTTAACTGGATGTAAACAATGCTAAAAATAGTGAAATAAAAAAATTTCTTGAAAATTTGGGCAAAAAATTACAAGAAACTTTTCTTTAATCTTGGTTTCCCGCGCAGTATAACTTAATTCTTTGTAATCTACGACCTTGAATATGGCAGGAAAATATTGTTTAGTAAAAATTGGAAACTTTTGTGAAACTGCTAAATTTCCTTAAAGTGGCTCAAAATGGTGAATGTCGAAGTATGATGTCTGAAGTACCGTAACTATGTGAGTTTTGTATGGATTTGGTTTATTATTTTTTACCGCGTCTTTTAGTGACACAAAGTATCGTTTTTGCACAATTGTATGGCAGTTCTGCCGGAATGGCGCAAAATCGGTTCACACCATATTCTTCAAAAACTCCATAAATCAGTTGGCTGCATACGTGGGCAGCCAGAGAAATTCTGGGGGGTGCAAGATTTTTGAAGGTCGAAAAATGGCCTTAAAAATGGTGGTATGGCGATGAAAACACCATTTTTCGACGTTTCTCATCAAGCACTATCCATTGGCATCAAAAGATTGCGAAAAAAACGAAAAAAAATTTCAAAAATTGAATTCTGGGGGGGTATTTTGATTTCTGGGGGGGGGTATTTTGGCTTCTGGGGGTGCATACCCCCCAAACCCCCCACGCCCAGGTGTGGTTGGCTGGCAGCCGGTTTCTCCTAGCTTTGACAATTATTTGGCTTTTGAGCGATTGTGAGATCGCGTTGCTAAACAATTAACGGCCACCAAAAAATTGCAGCTTGTGCAGTTTTTGCGTATTGCTAGCTTTTTTGATATGCAAATATCATTCTTTTTATTTGCTCAGCGCAAATTAAAAAATTTCACACAAAATTTCTTTCGAGTGGATTATAGAATACCTCCATGTTCCAGATTTTTAAAAAAACAGCGTTTTTATGCAATTTCAAGCTGGTATCTTTAAGATAAAAGTTGAAAAAACAGACGGAAAAGCCTTTGATTGAAGAAAAATTAAAAAAATTTAATTATCTTTCAGGAAAAATTTTGTAATTTCTGATTTTTCATGTTCTTACAACACAGCAATTTTGGGGTTTCTAGTCATCACAAGCAACACTTAAAAACCTAAAACTGGCCGTGGAAACCAGGTTTTCATATGCAAATTAGCCTGATTTGCGTAGTATGCAAATTAGCTAATTTGCATATTGCAAACTTGGTTCATGGCATGTGTTCAGTTCAATGTGCTGCTCCTGATGATTAGAAGCCCAAAAAGTGCTGTTCGAGGCTTCAGTTTGGTGTCAGGGGATGACCTAAGCCTAAGCCAAAGATAGGGCGAAAATTGCTTACGCCGCCTCCACAATTTTCTGCCCCATCTGACTCAGGCTTACATCATCCCCTGGCACCAATTTGAAGGCACATAAGCTAAGCCTAAGCCAGTGCCAAGCTCAACTAAATGGATTAGAAAAATTACACCACTCATACTAATACTCCAGTTCCTCCTGGCTGTCGCTGTCATCCTCTTGTTGTGGTGCACTGAGGTTACATGGATTGTACAGCTGTCCAGCCATGCAAAAAACTCAATCGTAGGATCAAGTTGCCGTTCCTTGCACCACTTGTTGAACATGTACCAATCTAGATTACCAGGTACATGCGCTTTGATTCTCCCTGACGATGTAAAGGTAGACTTGGCTGCTTGCTGCCATAGGACTCAATGGCGTTAGTATGTGTCTGTGTCAGGATCTTTGAAATGAATAGAATGGTTTACTTTCATGTGAATGTAGCCATGGTCTCCCAATGCCTTCCAAAAGTCAGAGAGAATTGTCGTACCTGGGTTAATACAGTCTCAGATTATGGGAAGCAATGTGTCAGACCCCCGGGCCTCAGCGGCTACCATAAACACTCGACCGGAGCCCCGTTCATAGCCGCCAAAGACCCATTGGCCCTCCACATAATGCCCCTATGATATTTTCGCTTGCCAAATTTGGATTCATCAATCTCGAGGACCTTACCAGGCCCACTGACTTTTTCTGGATTCCTGAAGAATGCATCAGATACGACCTCCCAGCAGTAAAATGACCAGTTGACCAGACTTTCTTTTGCCATCTCAAGCTGTTCGCCAGTGAATATCAATGATGCACCTCCTACCCAGAAATTGATGAATCCAAGAACTTTACATATCGGCAACTTCGAATTCTCAAAAACGTGTGCTTGCGCAGAGTCCACAAGGCCGCACCTTCTGCTTCCTGACCGCCACATGCACTCGGCGGCACGTCCATATCCATCTGTCCATATCCATCTGTCCACCCACAATTCATCTTTATTAAAACCGTCTTCTTGCCACATGTTGGACAGTCATATGCGCCTGCATGTAGAATGAGTCCTAGCTCCACCAGCTTCTCTGGCAATGCGTCTCGATCTTTGCAAAATTTAATAATTTTTAATAGATTCATTTTAATCGTTCCCTGAATAACAAACATTTATATAGGTAATTATTTTTGCAGTGCATCATTTCATATCTATAATTGATTTCCAGCACAAACAATATGTACATCACGATTTTACAAAGTATTATTCATCATGCTATTGACACATTGATCATGCCACCCTTTCTCATTTCCAACATATTCACCCATTGGCACACTGTGATCTAATTGACTATGCGCGCATGGGCTCTGCATCCCTTTTTATAGGTAATTTTTCCTCTGTTGCTAGAAAGTTTGGTGCGAAATAATTTGATTTGCTGATGATGGAATTCACAGAAGTCAGTGAAAAACGAAATTTTGCACTCTACCCTACCAATCGCATGACAGCCTCTTAAATATTATCCAATCAGACCGCAAACCACAGTGAATATAGCAAGTCTTTCGATTTATGTGATACAGTAATTTTTGTGAATAGATGATTTTGATAAAGGAAGGTACTCGATCAGTTCCAGTAAGGCTTTACTAACAACAAATAAGACCAAACTTGTGTTTAACAGCTTCTCTATAATAGCATATTCTGTCATTTCTATTAATATGTCCCACACTACCGTTTATGTACCTCCTACCTCCTGCATACGTTCTAATCGTTTAGGATCATGTAATAGTCTGTTTCGCCGTACTACACCTTTTGGGGATGCCCTTCATCATGTTAGCTATGAATGAATATAGTATGTACATGAGCAAACAATGTTCTTACATCGATACATTAGGTAACATTCTGATATGGAGTCAGCAAACATGGAAATTTGGCAAAAATAAAAAAAATTACTAGTGGGGTTAAATTACCCCTACATAGAATGAATGAAAAACTAACTTATTTTGTTTGTTTCATGTCTTGCAGCTGTTCACGTGATATTCTACAGTAAAATGAGTTACACACACACCTGGGCGTGCGGGGTCTGCGGGGGTATGCACCCCCCCAGAAACCAAAATACCCCGCCCCCCAGAAATCAAAATACCCCCCAGAATTCAATTTTTAAAATTTTTTTCGCTTTTTTCGCAATTTTTTGATGCCAATGGATAGTGCTTGATGAGAAACGATCGAAAAATGGTGTTTTTATCACCATACCATCGTTTTTAAGGCCATTTTTTGACCTTCAAAAAAATCTTGCACCCCCCCCAGAAATTTCTTGCTGCCCACGTATGGTTACACATAGTCTGTTTCATTGAACTTTATATGTCCCACATTAATGTTTATGTACCTACCATAATGTTTATGTACTTACCATTTTAACTCCTTTAAACTAATGCGGTTATTGTCATATTCTACAGTTTAATGAGTTACAAGGGGTCAAACACATCCGCCTATATCTTTATTATACCAAATAAACTTATCACATGACTAAGTGATGCTTTGACGTCTGATTATCGGTTCAGGATAGCTTCACTCTTTCAGTTGTTCTGCTTCCCCTTTGCTCTGTCATATTTCCATCAGCTTTGCAGCTTGAGCGTTCCAGTTTCTTTTCCGCTGCTCAGTCTTTACTCTTTTTCCTTATTTCATCCACCTCTCTGCTTCTCCGCTCGCTGTTCACTGATTTGCAAACTCAGTAATAACAAAATCCACCCATCTTTCATATCCGTCTGTTTTTTCAACTTTTATATCAAAACATCCTACTTGAGTTCGCATAAAAACGCTATTCTCACCTTAATCAACATTATCTTTGGGCTCTGTGCGACTTCAGATTGGTGCCAGGCCACGGTTTTTTTTTGTACTCGGCAAAGATTTTTCCCGATGTACAAAGACTTTTCGGGACCGTCTTTGTACATGTACAAAGATTTTTGGGAAGACAAAAATTGCAAAAAAGGTCTAAAATTCGGGAAAATTTCGGCGCTTTGCGCCTAAATGAGTAATTGTGTGTTCTATATATCTTTATAATGGCAGAAATTGCATTTCAAAAGTAAAAATGTCAAATTTTTCGGCGCTTCGCGCCGTTTTAAGACGATTCTTAGTGATTTTTACCCTTAGAGACCCAGAAATTAGCTAAAACACACTATGAAAAGTTGGAGAACTCTGTTTTTACCACACTAAAGTCGCTGCTATACCATATTATAGTGCCCAAAAATTTTGTGTGTACAAAATGTACAAAGATTTTTAGGAAGACAAAAACTGTAAAAAGATGTAAAATTCCCACAATTTTCGGCGCTTCGCTCCAAACTGATAAATTATTTGTCCTATATATCTTTAAAATGGCAGAATTTGCATTTAGAATAGAAAAATGTCAACATTTTTTGGCGCTTCGCGCCGTTTTCAGATAATTTTTAGTATTTTTTGGCGTCAGAAACCCAGAAATTAGCTATAATACACTACCAAAGATCGAAAACCCTGTTTAACCACACTAAAATCGCTACTGTACTATAGTATAGTACACAAAAATTTGCATGTACAAAATGTACAAAGACTTTTGGGGACCATCTTTGTACATGTACAAACGGACCTTGTACAAAAAAAAAACACTGTCTAAGCCTAAGAAAAGATGGGGCAAAAATTGCTCTGCTTGCTTTGCTCGCTCCGCAATCTTTGCCCCATTTGTCCCAGGCTTAGATCATCCCCTGGCACCAATGTGAAGGCACATAAGTAAGCCTAAGCCTAAGAAATAATTACTAGAAGAGACATTTAAAGAAAATGATGCTAACACCCATATTTGTCACATAATCCTTCCCTTTCTAACTACCTTAATAAAAAAGAATGATCACCGGATGGTTTGCATGTCTTAATTATCATCAGTACTGAAGTATAAATTCTAACTCACTTTTTTATGTTGATATCCGAGCTGATCCAGATAGTCATACGCCTTTCAGCATTTGCTGGATAATATTTCATTTATCAATAGTTTTTAGCGCTCAAAATTTGTGCCACATCGAAACGAAATCAGATTTCCGCATCAATAGCCGCTGTCCATATGGCCAATTTCAATGCTCCGCCAAACCTATCAGATTTATTATCCGACTCCTCCAGTAATAATTGTAAACCTTGTACCAATTGTAAGAGTTTCGCCGAATTGTCAGATTGTTCTTTAATTTCTCTAAGATTGAGGAAGTTGGTTAGAACGTTGCCACCGCGCAGAGAATCATGAACGTTGATGAGAATCCAATATAGGTAATGAGTGTTGCACAGCAGCATGGTAGAGCGTAAACAACTGGAGTAAGCAATTCTAGCGTACGGAACAATAAATCACTCATGATTGAAAAAAATTACATAGAAAGACAATGTTGACTTTCACAGGAGCATAAGGTTAATAATCTAACACCAACCGTTATAAACCATTCTCACGTCCGAACCTGCGCCTATTATGTAAATCACTCATGATTAAAGAAAATTTGCATAGTAAAGCTACATCACCTTCCACGTGAGCTAAAGATTACTAATCTAACATTCTACAGTACATAAATTATTGTCAGTCAGATGTGTCCCACAGCTCACCTGCCTGTTCTGTCAAGCACATCTTTCATCCAATGCATTAGGAACAGAGTGTTCTATCAAGGCTACAGTAACTGCGCCTAGCTTCCATTCTTTTATATTTTAGCCCTCTTAAGTTACATCGACCGATCGCAGTGTATTCATTTAAGCACATAATCTTTGTTCCAGCTCTACATAAAAACCAATAAATGCATTGTGGATAGTTACTTATTTACTTCATAAATGTTAATTGTGTGCCCGTATGTACGATTCAACCTGTTGTCCTTTCTTTCATCTTACAGTCATCTATCATCAGCATTATTGTCGTTGCCTTCGCTAATGTAATGTACATACTACCTATGTCCCTATACTTACATACCTATGTATACACAGTCAATTTGATCAATGGTTGCGACGATTTTTGCGGTCGCCTTTCTGCTGCAAAGCCTTTCTTTCTTCTAAAGAATTATTCGCTTATTAATTTCTTATCAGCAATTAAATTTTGAGTCGGGCATACAAAATAATGTGACCAGTCCCATATCCAGGAGGGATTGGGGACATGTGCCCCTCCCCAAAATGAAATATGTGAATGATTTTTTCCTTTACCCCTTTGCTTTTTCTAGCCAAAAATCGCAAAAAAATTTCGGCGCCTTATGCCAAATTTCACAATAATAATTAGAGCCTATTTAGTCCTAAGCGTGCGGCTTAAAAGCTCCATTTTCAATCTTATACATCCTAAAGCGTATTTTGCATCTATGTCTTCTTTTTTCCACAGGTTTTATGCAAAAAATGAGATTTGTTCAAGGTGTCCCTTGGATTCTTACCATATTTAAGGCATCTGGGTAGCAAAATTTACTTAGTGTACAGCTCTAATGGTCTTAAAACGTTTTTTTAATTCATCCTTTGGTCCCCTTATGTTTTTTAAGAAAATTTGGTCGCCCCCCGCCCCCAAAACAAAATCCTGGATACGGGCCTGAATGTGACACTCATACTATTTCTTTGAACTGACTAGGCGCCTTAATTTGAGGTTTATTATTCTTCGTTCGCACTAAATTGGGGTGTCTTGGTTCAATGGGCTTTCTTTTAAATTGCACTTTTGTTCTAGAGTTATCTTGCCTCAAAACTTTTTGCCCCTACCCCGAAATAAAATTCTGGTTACGGGCCCAATTACAACCACCATTATTTTTGTTGTTGATGGCGTCATACTACTCTCTAGAAGTACATACCAGGGCACACATTCACATAAGGGGGTAAAGGGGGTATTACCCCCTGAGGGCCCGAGACTTGAATCACTGTCGGATGACTTTGAGCTATCAAACATTTTCTGCATGCTTTTTGGGTACAAAAGCAGCGAAGATCTTAAAATTGTTTTGGTGCTTCGCACCGACTACTACATTTCTGTTTTGTGCATACCTGGGCAATGGATTCTGCTTCTGAAGGTACCGGGATCCCCTTTGTTGAGGTTATTTGGTTGGTTGATTGTTTGGCCGGTTGGTTGGTTGTTTGGTTTATTAGTTGGTTGGTTGGTTGGTTGGTTGGTTGTTTGTTTGGTTGGTTGGCTAGTTGGTTGGTTGGTTGGCTAGTTTGTTGGTTCTTTAGCTGGTTGGTTGGTTGTTTAATTGGCTAGTTGGTTGGTTGGTTAGCTAGTTGGTTGGTTGGTTAGCTAGTTGGTTGGTTGGTTGGCTAGTTGGTTGGTTGGTTGGCTACTTAGTTGGTTGCTTGGCTAGTTGGTTGGTTGGCTAGTTGGTTGGTTGGTTGGCCAGTTAGTTGACTGGTTGGCTAGTTGGTTGGTTGAGCGGTTGGCTAGTTGGTTGGTTGGTTGGCCGGTAGTTGGTTGATTGGTTGGTCAGTTAATTGGTCGAGCGATTGGCTAGTTGGTTGGCTGGTTGGTTGTTTGTTTGGCTAGTTGGTTAGTTGTTTGGTTGAGTTGGTGGTTGGTTGGTTGGTTGGCTAGTTGGCCGGTTAGTTGGTTGGTTTTTTGGTTGGTCAAAAAATTTTCCCCAATCAAAAGCTGTTTTTTCTAGGGCTACCCAGCTGGGGTTCTGAAGGTACCGAGTGCCTTCTGGCGCCACCCGGTGGCGCGGGTGGCGCGGCATTGCCCACCTATGGTTTTGTGTACCCATAAAATTCCTGGAATGAACTAAAAATGATCTGAAAATTCTAAATTTTTGTTGAATTCTCATATTTTTTGCTTACAAGACTGACGAAACTAGTCAGAATGGGACAAAAGTAGTTAAAAATGCAGTTTTTCACATTAAAACATGCTATATAAGATGTTTTAGCCATTTTTTATATTCGACCTGCAAAAAAGGCTAGACGATAAGTTTAGTGGTCCTAGATTTTAGGATTTCACCCCCGCTGAACTTTCGACCTCGGGAAACTATGTACCAGGGCAATACCCAAAGCTTTAGAACGTCTAACTATGAGATCTCTTAAAGATAGCTAGGATCAAGGTGGGTTAAAAAGGCAATGTTGTTTGATCTTCACTGGATTCTTATGTTTTTCAAATTAGCCTATCCAAATAAACCCTTCAGTTTTCCAGCTTTTTTGTCAGCTCATTTCATGGACGGTCTGGGATGGGCTGTTGCCTTGGTACCTCAAAGAAATACCGCACAATCACGTATATCGAGCTGTTTGAAAAGTTAAAAAATGTTTTGAATTTAGTAGACGTATATTTATCGGCTTTTGTAACCAGAAAAATTTCCTGTGGCAAAAATCTGGTTTTGCATATAGAAAAAATATTATAAAAATGAATGCGGGTAAGATCTGAAAATCGAATTTCTAGCTATCAGCCAGAAAATGGAAAAGAAGTTAGTGCCTTAGGATTAGGGCTCCCACATACTTTATGCCAGAAAAAAGGACATTTTTCGCAAAAAGTCTAAATTGACAAACGCTTACTGAAATTTAATGGTATGTTTAAACTTTAAGTTTCTCTTGGTTTACAACTCTCGCTTAACAAGCTCATTTTTCAAAACTCTTACTGAAATCATACACAACTAAGTTAATACAAGACCAATACAATGAGATCAATGAACGTACTTATTGCTAGATTGAATTTGTCTAAGTAAGTATTCGTTCTGAATGTAGCATGAAAAGTTTAACACCCTACTTTTTATGGCAAAATGAGCAGTTCAGAATAATGCGAAATTATGGGGTAATAAAATAAGTACAGTAAATAAAACTATATTAATCTGAAAGAAAAAAGTTAGTCTAGAAAACGTCCATCATATAACTGCAACGCTCATAATAAAGGTACGTCATTAATTTGAAACAAAATCCTTCTCGAATGGCCAGTCACCCGACACGGCGGTAATTGTGTAGAGATTTTTTCAGGCTAAGTAGCGAAAAAAGGACAAAAAAGGACAGGTTTTAAAAAGGACGCTGATGCAAATAAAAGGACTGTCCTCTTAAAAAAAGGACATATGGGAGCCCTACTTAGATATATATCCTACAATCAATAATGGAAAATTATCGATTTCTACTCTTAAAAAGGTTGTTCTTTTATAAGATTTGAAAATTGAAGCGCTTTTTGTTTTGCTTATCTATCTGTATGATACATCACGATATGTGCAAGATTTTAACGTCAAATAGATTTATTATACTCGGATATGTAAAGAATTTATTGCTTTAATCAGATAAATAGGTAGGTAAATGATCTCTTTAGGCGCTTGTTTTATTTTCGCCGTTATCCGTTTGAATTTCAGCTGTTCACTTTTCTAGGTTTATGAAGGTGAAAACCATGATGAAACCTATGGGATGGGCTTGCAATGGTATATACAAAATTCGAGCATTTGATGAATGTTTGGTTTAAAAACTGGGAAAGTGTTCACATTGCTTTTTTAATTCGCCCACTGTATTGGGTCAAGCAGTTGCTACCTCTAAATACGCTCCTGGCTCCAGGCACATGCATTAAACACCCCTAGATCAATCCTTGCACAATTTTAGATAGACATTATTATACACTGATTTACGCTTTCTTTCTTTCGCAGCATTTTGTAGTGGTGTGGTGCTCATATAATTCGATTCGCTGATCTAGAAGTTTGCTGGTCGTTGTTGTCACACAGATTCGTGCAGTCGTGCTAATCTCGTCGCGTTTGATATATGAAAATTCAAGCTAGGTTCCTAATTAGATGATTTGCGAAGTGGACTATTGATCTAGACTTGGTAAATTCTATTTTGTCGTTGTGGTTGTTTTTTACTTGTTTGTTTATGCCTTGCTCTAGTTTCCTCTTTACCTTTTCCTTTTTCTCTTCCTTCTTTTCCTTCTATTCTTTTCCATCTTCTGTTTATTTTTTGTATTTATTTTTTTCTTTTCTGATCTTGAGGTTGCTTAAAATTAATGGATACGAGTCAAGAATATCATTTTTTGGCGTCTTTGACGATTCTCAATCATATGGGACGTAAAATTGAACAGTTTCTTAAATTATCAGAAAAATTGGCATAAATTGAATAAAATGTAGTCATGAAGTGATTTAGCGCCGAAAATTTGACACATTGAGCAAACTATAAATTTTCTGGGAAAACTCAAATTCTTGAGTGGGGCAATGTTTTTTTTTGTACAAGGTCCGTTTGTACATGTACAAAGATGGTCCTCAAAAGCCTTTGTACATTTTGTACATGCAAATTTTTGTTTACTATTATATAGCACAGTAGCGGTTTTAGTGTAGTAAAACAGGGTTTTCGCTCTTTGGTAATGTATTTTAGCTAATTTCTGGATTTCTGACGCCAAAAATTACTAAAAATTGACTCAAAACGGCGCCAAGCGCCGAAAAATTTTACATTTTTCCATTCTTAATGCAAATTCTGCCATTTTAAAGACATTTAGATCGATTATGATAGAAAAAATTATTTTCATAAAAATTGTATATAAATTATAAAATTAAAAATTTAAAAATTTATAAAAATATTATATAAAAATTGTAATTAAAATTATATTAATTATTACAAAAATTACATCAAAAAATAAATATTTTTAAAAAATTCTTTGAAGCAAAAATATAAAAAATAAAGATATATAAAAATTTTAATTAAAATTATTATAATAAAAGTTATATCAAAAAATAAATATGTTTACAAAATTTTTTTAAGTAAAAATATATAGTCAATGCCTCTAGAAAAACCACATTTCATGTTTTTTGCATATATTCATTGTGCAAGCACCCCAGTCTAGAAATTTATATAATCAGAGCAATGTCCCGTCGATGCTCCATCTTTCGCCACTTAGTTGATTTCATAGATTCTTTTAGTCTTGGAGAAAAAATCGATCAAAGTCAAAACTAACAAAAACCAGGAAATTCCATCTAGGAAGTTAAAAAAACCTTAGGAAATAGAAAAAACACCCCCAAAATGTTGGGGAAAGTGCGTGGTTTGCAGCGTAAAATAGTTAGTTGACCTTAAATGATCATATTTTTTGAAAAAATTCATTTTTTACGATATTTCCGTTCATTTCATCACATTTATATAAAAATCAATAATTTTTCTGAATTTTATTAAAAGTTCTATAAATTTCACAAATAAAGTCTTCGAGTGATAAAAATAACTCTAGGTAAGTCTCTTCTACAGGTAAGTCTCTTCTACATCCTCTGCAAGAAATCAGTGCAAAATTATGCAACTTGATGAAAAGTAATTTCGTTGCCATGGCAACGAATACATAGCATTGGTTTTTTTAGGTTACAGTGGTTTTTTTAGGTTACAGTGGTTTTTTAGGTTACAATCGAACTTTTTTGACAGTTTTTGCGGTGAATACCTTTTTTTATGAAAAATAAATATCAGGCATCATGTAACCTGCTACGAGGCACATTCCTGCTAAAAGTTTAGTGAAAATTGGCGCTGGTTTTTTTAGGTTACATACAACTGGTTTATTTAGGTTTGACTTTGAAGGTATACTGTAGCTATGTGGATGACATAGGACAACTAAATTTTTTTCTGGTATTAGTCTGCAAGGGAGCTTAACTTGAAAACAAAAGATTCCAGAAAATATGAATACGGATAGAAATACTGACCCTCAAAAATGCTTTAAAAAATCATACATAAAAACGACAATTTTTAAGAACTTTCCGACAAATTTATACCTCAAGTTTCTGAGTGATCTGGAAAGAGATCAGGGGTCAGTTGTAATCCTCACGGCATAGCTTGTTCGCCCGTATAATATCACCAGTCATCTCCTTTTGGTTATGGAAAAAAGGGTGGTTTTTTAGGTTACAAATCGACTGGTTTTTTTAGGCTAGCGCTATAAAAAATGAAAATTAAAAAAATTAAATTATATTGTATAAACATTTTATTTAAAATTATTTTTATGAAAATTATATCAAAAAATACCTATATCTTTAAAAATTTGTTCCCGTAACAGAAAATGATCACATGCCTTTATCCATTTTTATCATCATTTTTCCAAATTTTCTAGCGAATGACATTCACTAACTTTATTTAACTTCTGAAGCCTCGTGTTTACATCAGAAGAGTAGTCCAGGTCAGGTAGAAATCAAATAGTTATTTTGCTACTTCTCTTACAATAATTTCTTGCATATTTTTTCAACACTTACGCCGATTTTTGCATAAAGTTATTTTTTGTTTAGATGAACTTTTCAAAAAATTCGTTCCATTGTGTCATTCCGAATAAAAAACTGAGAAATAAACGCGTTTTTCTCAACATGTATATTTTGTATATTTAGTATTCCATGCTGGCCATTGCTTCGCCAAAGAGGCGGTAAAAGTTAGTTGGGCTGTTATCGAAGGACCTTGCAATTTGTTACAAGATGTCAAAGCTGAACGTTCATTGATTCCATGACGGCAGATTCTTGCTAGTGACTTGTGGGAACTGTCCGTTTATGATAAAATGCTACTAAAGTTATGATTTATTGATACTTACATGAATGTTATTCCCGTCCATGACCGTATTTAAGGGGACGGGGAGGGCGGCCGCCCCTCCCATTGGCCGGGAAAAATTTTTGAACGGCAAGACAATATGCAGAAAAATCAATAAACTGCATCTGTTTGTCATGAAATACTGAAATGTTCGGTGTTTTACGCCACATGTGTAATAATTCGCTGAATTTTGACTCATGAATGACCTAAAAACGACACTTTTTCAAGCCCTATTAAGAAACAAATTTTTTGAAAAGGGTTAGAACATTGTGATATTATGGGATCGTGCTTGTCAAAAAATATCAAAAATACGATTTTTGCAAAGCAATTAATGACGTTTCCGAGATATAAACCAATTTTCACGCTGGTTCGGGTCTTGATTAAGTGTAACCACACCTGGGCGTGGGGGGTTTGGGGGTATGCACCCCCCAGAAACCAAAATACCCCCCCCCCCAGAAATCAAAATACCCCCCCCCAGAATTCAATTTTTGAAAATTTTTCTCATTTTTTTCGCAATTTTTTGATGCCAATGGATAGTGCTTGATGAGAAACGTCGAAAAATGGTGTTTTTAACGCCATACCACCATTTTTAAGGCCATTTTTCGACCTTCAAAAAATCTTGCACCCCCCCAGAATTTTCTTGCTGCCCACGTATGAGTGTAACTGACTTCTAATTAAGTGCATTAAAATTTGCTGTTAATGTCTGTAGTACAGTCCGAGACACAACCACACATGGGCGTGGGGGGATCTGGGGGGGTCTGGCTGGACCCCCCCAGAAACCAAAAGACCCCCCCCAGAAATCAAAAGACCCCCCAGAAATCAATTTTTGAAAATTTTTTTCGTTTTTTTCGCAATTTTTTGATGCCAATGGATAGTGCTTGATGAGAAACGTCGAAAAATGATGTTTTTATCGCCATATCACCATTTTTAAGGCCATTTTTTGACCTTCAAAAAATCTTGGACCCCCCCAGAATTTTCTTGCTGCCCACGTATGGACACAACTAACGCCCCAGAATTCCAACCGATTGGAATTGTAATTTCATTGATAAAAAATTGGAAAACGGTTGAGAAAAAATTGAAGTCATACTGTAGGAATAACCTCTGTTGACCGAATTTCAATCGAATTCAAGAAATTCAACCGGCGGCTTTCTTTGATCAATATGCCCTTTGTTCTAGTATGAGTCATCATGAGTGACAGCAATAATTCAATAAATGCGCAGTCAATACCTACACTTTTGCTACAAGCGCACCATTTTATCACGTGTGGTTGTTAATCAAAATATGTATCTATGTATTCTTTTTCCACTATATGCAAAGTATAAAAAATATGAAAGCAAGATATGTTTATTGTTTTTTATCTTTAAATTTATCTAGATTTTTCAATCTGTAGTGATGCTGCAAGGTAATAGAATATAGACTTAAATCGAAATTAAAAGATTAATTGATTAAAATTTAAATTGCGATTTTTAGAACTCTTAAAAATTAAAATTTGATTTTAATATAACTTTTAAATCTAGGTTAATTTAAATATGCTTTTAAATTTTTTATAAATTTCAATCTATGAGATTTGAATGATTAAAATCTACTATAAATTCAAATTCTAAAAAATTTAATAAATTTGTAATTTAAATAAATTAATTGATGTACTGGAAGATGTACCACCAGCCCGCCTAGCCAGTAGCTATCATTAAGTTTGCATTTAACTATATTTTATACAAGTGATAAATTATATTTAATAAGTAACATGGCCATTTTGTGTTTTCGGAATTTTGTGTGATTGAAGGATAGCATAAAATACATAATTAAGACTAATTTTCCAATGGACAAAAAATATATTTAACTCTGCAAATATCAAAGGTATAACGTAACTTATTTAAATAAGAAATAAAAAGATATGTACTCGTCTACATACGTGGGCAGCAAGAAATTTCTGGGGGGTGCAAGATTTTTTTGAAGGTCAAAAAATGGCCTTAAAAACGATGGTATGGTGATAAAAACACCATTTTTCGACGTTTCTCATCAAGCACTATCCATTGGCATCAAAAAATTGCGAAAAAAAGCGAAGAAAATTTTCAAAAATTGAATTCTGGGGGGAGTATTTTGATTTCTGGGGGGGGGGTATTTTGGTTTCTGGGGGTGCATACCCCCCAAACCCCCACGCCCAGGTGTGCTCGTCTACAATATATGTAGACTACTTTTTGGTTGGTGAAGAAAGCTAAATATATGTAGGCGAAAATGCGTATAATGAATTAGTTCTAATTAAAAATATGCAAGAGCGTTCCACATCGTTTAATGTGAACATGTAGAACAAAAAGCACACAACATGCATGTGTGTGGTGTACCGAGTTCATTTTATGCCTATGAATCAATTCAGACCGCACAATAGGTTATTTTGCCTTACTCATACAAAACGCGCCATATGACCTACCCGATATTAACAGTCCCATCAAATAAAAAAAACAAGAAAGTACATAGGTACGCGTACAGTATGACTGACCCGCTCGCCATGGCGTCGCCTATATTTTTTGACGAGGGTCGCCAACTGACAGGCATTGTTAATTCAGGAGCGTAGAAAACAGTAGCGCTGTAGCTTTGATGTCCGTGTCAATTTATTTTCAACTAAATTCCAACCGAGCCAGAATCCAACCGAATGGAAAAAAATTGATAAAAGGTTGGATTTTTATTGAAAATTACTTGAAAAAAGCTTGGAAATTAGTTGGGCCCCAACCCAACCGATTGTGGGGCGTTAGTTGTGTCTCGGACTGTAAGCGTGACTACGATTAATTCGATGTAGTTCCGTAGCTATAGAGCAAAATCTTAGTTTATAGCTCAGTACCTATAAATTAAGGCATAATTCTAGACGTTTCAGCCACAGTAGCTTCATACTTGCATATAGGGGTTGAAGGGGTATAAGCCAGTAGCCACTCTGAGGGGTTAGTCAGACAGGTACCGTCCATCGATTTCGAGCTGAATGAAGATCTTCTGCATCATTTTGAGCTCATAATGTCTTCGAATAATACTTTTATATGCCTTCTACTACTAAAGCGTCCAAAACGGATCATTTTTTCTGATTTTTAGTGTTAAAAGCTATAAAATGCGATTAAAACACACTTCAAATCTTTTTCAAATGTGGTATCACAAGAAAAGGCGTTTTATTTTGACCATTTTCATCGGATGACTAACAAAAAATCCTGAATTTTAAGCTTACTGTGTTGGATTTCTAGGATCTTTATCCCTACCGACTCCGACCTTGGGCATCTATGAATCGTTTTACTCGTTGCTCTTGTAAGTGTGAAACTTGTTGACTGTATTTTTTCTCGTCATTGAATTAAAGACGAGTTGTACACACACGTGGGCGTGGGGGTTTGGGGGGTATGCACCCCCCCAGAAACCAAAATACCCCCCCCCAGAAATCAAAATACCCCCCCCCCAGAATTCAATTTTTGAAAATTTTTTTCGTTTTTTTCGCAATTTTTTGATGCCAATGGATAGTGCTTGATGAGAAACGTCGAAAAATGGTGTTTTTATCGCCATACCACCATTTTTAAGGCCATTTTTTGACCTTCAAAAAAATCTTGCACCCCAACCCCAGAATTTTCTTGATGCCCACGTATGGTTGTACAGATATTATTTTTTATATTTCAAAACTTCCATATTCGAGTTATATTAGCATTACACGCATATAGATTTTCGTGCTTTCGGATGATTCACAAATTAGGTAGCAAGTACATGATTTAATTTATTAACATCCCGGCTGTGGCCTTTGTTCAGGGGGTGGGGGGTTGCCCCTCTTTGAAATGTAAAAAATTCTTCGTTTTACTATGGTCACTTCCGCTCTTAAAAACCTATAAAACAGGTTTTTAGTGTACTATTGAGCTGATAAACTCAAAGTTTTCCAGCGCTTTGCGCCAGATTCATGATTTATAAACATGTAGTTTTAACGTCTGAACTGCCCAAAATCGCTCAAATTCGAGTTAACCGTTGAGAACATCTCGCGTCGGATTTATTGTTCAGATATAGTGCTGGCCTCTAAAAAAGTTCGCCGATTTTGGGAATCAAAAAACCACCTCTTTTTCATAAGTAAAAGTAGATGTTTAATGATATTTTGGCTGGCGTAAAAGCTTTGCCATACAGAACAAAAATAAAGCATGGTTACTTTTTGAAGCATTTCCAGATTTGAGATACAAACTTCCCGGCTGGACTGCAAGAAGTTGACGAGCACTCCGTTTGATAAGCATGTCTACTCGCTCAAGCGCTTATCCGGTATTCGGCTAGGGGTGGAGGCCATAGGTGGGCGGCACCAAAGTTCTGGGGGTGTGCAAGATTTTTCAAAGGTCAAAAATGGCCTTAAAAATGGTGGTATGGCGAAAAAACACCATTTTTTGACGTTTCTCATCGAGCACTATCCATTGGCATCAAAAAATTCGAAAATAAACAACAAAATTTCAAAAATTGAATTCGGGGAGGGTATTTTGGTTTCTGGGGGTGCGTACACCCCACGCCCAGGTATGGTGGGAGCGGACTAATTATAAATTGGTCTATATCTTGGGAAATTCGCCGGGATGGCTAAAAAACCGCATTTTTGACGTTTTTTGACGCTCTGTACGTTAAGACCATAAAATTAGAACTTTTCGGGAAAAAAATCTTTGGTGTCGTTTTTTCGTCGCACTTGAGCCAAAATTATGGAAAATACATCAGATCTGGCGCGAAGCGCCGAAAATTGAAGATCTGATGAGAAATACGTGCGATTTTTTCTATCTTTCCGTGCATTATCTTGCCCATCTAATTTTTTTCGGCCAAGGAGGGGGCAGCCAAGGTGGGATATTTTCCGGCTAAGGAGGGATATTTGACTTGAAAAGTTTATCCCTTTCTCAATATAGAAGGCTATATAGCTAGCTACGTGCCTGAGCCTTATAAGTTTATTGAGCAATTTTCAGCGGTCAGAAAATTCATTTTGAAAATCAATCTTGCGACATGCCTACGCAACCGCGTGTAAACGTAAAGTCTTAAAATTGGCGTATTTTTCAAACCATTTAATAGATTGGACTGTTCTAAAAGATAAAGGTAGAATTTAAGAAGACTATCTGCTGCTCTGAAAGCGGGAAAGAACTATGTTTTAATAAACATTTTTTACTGGAATCTGAAAGAAACAGTCGGATGACCGAAGTTTTTGGGAATTGAATCGCTAAAGCGGACCTTCTTTTCACAACTAAATTATTAGAATTCATAGCGAACATCGTAGTAGATTTCTTTTCTATATTCTAATGAACGCTCTTTGAAATTAGCGAATATTGACTGCGCCAGTTTAATATTGATGCAGTGATTTAGTCTCTTTTCGCCATGTTGATTTGACTGCAACTTCTTCGAGTGATCACATCATTGTTTTATCGGTGCTATAACTATTAACGACAGTTTGACTTGACCACGCGTCCCCCAACCCAAAAGGCCAGATAATTTTTGACCGCCACCTCCCCTATTTTCGGAAAAAATTTACTTCTCTGGTCATTTTATGTGTTTTTTTGCTATTTTCAGCCAAAATTGGAGGTAATTTACCTACCCCCTCCACCCTAAAAAATAACCCCGAGCCATTAGATGTCTGGTCTAAAGTATGGTGGACGGTCAACTTGAAGGCAGTAAAATATAATACTCAATAAACAGCAGCTGAAATTCGTACAAAAATCTCCCTTGTGAGTGTACCTGCTGCAAATTTTGGAAGCAACAAAAAGAATAAGAACCCACGAAGACACGGAGGCGAGCAAATCGAAGTTAAATAGATTCCCCTATTGCAGCAAGGGCGTAAATTCTCTTTCTGACCCTTTTGCTCGGCTGCATGACAGACAGCGTCCGAAAAAGATGTGCAGTCTTTTGAAAGTCTTATTCGCTTCCTCCTTTGATCGCATTGATCCATCGAATACAGCTGAAGGACTTCTGAAACGAGCAAATAAACAAATGCAATATTTGTTTCTGCATTCCTTATTCTACGCACAGATGAGTGAAATATAAAATCGGTAAACCTATATTTGGATATCAACTAGCAAATGGGGCGCTACACTTCGCTGCCCCATTTGCTAGACCAATATTTTTTTGCAAATAGGTCGCTTCGCTCCTATTTGCAAAAAAGACGGATATGTACCGACATGATCATCAATATCCCAAAAAATTATCAACAAATTCATATGTCTTATTTCTTATTGTCTTCGGGCCGGATCACACCTGGGCGTGGGGGGTTTGAGGGGGTATGCACCCCCCCAGAAACCAAAATACCCCCCCCCCCCAGAAATCAAAATACCCCCCCCAGAATTCAATTTTTGAAAATTTTTTTCGTTTTTTTCGCAATTTTTGATGCCAATGGATAGTGCTTGATGAGAAACGTCGAAAAATGGTGTTTTTATCGCCATACCACCATTTTTAAGGCCATTTTTCGACTATCAAAAAAATCTTGCACCCCCCCCCCCAGAATTTTCTTGCTGCCCACGTATGGGCCGGATGACAGAAGGCGATTTAGCATTAAACCGAGTTTAAAGTCGACTTAAACGTGATTTAAAAACTCGATTTAATTTTTGTGATGTGACAGAAAGCGATTTAGGCTAAACTCAATTTAAAAGTTGACTGTTTTAAATCGAGATTTTAATCCTGGCAGGGGGCAGGTTTATCTTCGATTTAACTGGATGAAACACATTGATCTTATAATTTCGCAAATCATGAATGCACCCGAGTTTGTTGAATTTGTCGAGCTTTCAAGCGATTCTGATGTAGAAATTGACATTGCCCAAAATGTTATCAGTCGGATGAACCCATTTGAAAAGTAGTACATGGTGTGTAAGCCAGTCGGGAGTGTCACGTGTTGTCCACAGCGTATTCGAAGCTATTGCGGAATTGAAGCCAAAATTTATCAACTTTCCGAATGAAGATGAATATCAAGAAATTCAGGAAGCATTCTATCAAAAAAGAAATTTTCCAGGAGTTCTTGGTGCAATTGATTGTACACACGTGCCCATTATCAACCCAGGCGGAAATGATGCAGAACTCTACAGAAACAGGAAGGGATGGTTTTCGATCAATGTGCAACTTATGTGCGACCACAAGCTCATCATCAGAAATGTTGTTGCTAGTTGGATGGGAAGTAACCACGATGCAAAACTTTTTCACGAATCGCGCCTAAAGGAGAAGCTAGAAGGACTGCCTGGTCGATTTCATGTTGTGGGTGATCGAGGTTATCCCTGCTTACGTTATTTGATGACTCTACTAGCCAACCCCCAAAATCCTGCTGAAAAGGGGTATAACTTTGCTCTATCTTCAACTCGGATGGTCATAGAACGGCTGAACGGAATCCTAAAACGAAGATTTCCCTGCCTTGGTCAAAAAATGCAATTTAAACCAGTAAAATGTGGACTTATTATAGTTGCCTGCTGTGTGCTTCATAACTTTGCGCAGATGCGTGGTGATCTACAAGAGGATGACGTGCAAGCAGAATTCCAAATGCCAGTAAACGAAGAAGCTGAATATCCAGTGGTTAACAATAATCAAGGATTGGCTAAACGCCGCACAATTGTGACCGATTATTTTGGAAGAAATTAGGTTTATTAAATGTAAAATGGCTGGTACTTGTACAGGGTGGCCAAGAAAACAAAACCGATGTGTTAATATCTTTTGAACAGCAGCTAGAAAGCTGCGGGTTGCTTTCAAAGAAAGACAAAGCTGTCTGCGAAAAGTTCTCAAAACGTCACCTTTAAAAATTTTGTGTGCGAGAAAATTAAATTTTTGTAAATGTATTTATTTTTATAAAAAATTAATTAATTACTTTTGCTTTCTCAGTTTCATTCTGTTTGCTATTTACTCATGCTTTATGCGAAATCTTTTCGCTTTGAGACATCAAGAACATATTGCTATTCCTACTCTACTAGCTTTGATGAACTAGCGTTGTTGATATTATTAGCTTTCAAACTTTTTCATAGAATGTACTAAACTTGACGGAATTAACATATTTCTAAGCCTCGTTTTTGAGCCACCCTGTATATTAACTTATAATATTTACGTGGAACATATTTCTTACTGCCTTCAAGTTCTTCCACTTCGATTCAAGTTGTGCTGGAATCCGTGTTTTACAATCCGGATTTTCTTTAAAAGCTTCGGCTATAGCGCTCCACGATTTCTTTTTCGAATTTGTTGTATAACTGTCTGTTTTCTTGTTTTCGAGTACAATCAAATGTTATGAGACGCATTCGATAAGATAATTGATTTCCAAAAGTGAAAAGTGACTATACCGATCCTTTTTCTTATCCGTACTCATTTTATTTAAGCAGCACAAATAGCAGTATTTGAAAAAGGCACCCAGTAGTTTTACCTAACAGGTGGAGACACTACACGAACTTTACAAAAATGAGGTTGTACTACAAAAATCTTATTACAAACATAAAATATTGTGTACAATGATTCCAAACTGTCACCTTAAATCGAGTTTAAGCTAGGTTTACGGAAATCGACTTCAAATCGCCTTCTGTCATACCAAGTCGATTTAAACTCGACTTGGCTTAAATCGAGATTTAAGCTCGGCTCCGGTAAGCGGAGTTTAAATTCGATTTAACGCTAAATCGAACTTAAACTAAATCCCCTTCTGTCATCCGGCCCTTAATGTTATCTTATTATTCTTATTTGCACCTTTCAAATTTTCCTGCTTTCTCTCACTCACTCTGTAATATCCATTGTTTAGCACCTATCAGTCTTACATTGAATCTCAAAATATTCTTAAGGAGCACTATTCGCCAAAATGTTACAAAGTGATGAAGGCTGATTTCTTTAGTCACTTTACAGCCACTGATGTTATTTCGCTTACTTAAATCTTTCTTGCCTCGTTTTTATGCTCGTATGACAATTAGAGGGCATTATAAACTGCGCAGAAAATTAAAGTTTGCCAATTTGCAAACAAATGCTAAAAGTTCCACGTAAAATTAGCTGCAGGAAGTTCAGTCAAGATACTTATAATCGTATTTAGTAATTTCAAAAGTCATGCGCATGTTGCTTTGGTCACTCCAAATATTACCTAAAAAACAGATGAAATTCAAATGAATTTTGCCGACTGCGATTTGAGATATGAACAAAAATGCAACTTCAAGTAGCTTGTTCCTTACGATTTTCGTCACTTTACACGGCGGTGCGAATAGGTTTACACAAGCCGATAGCGCATTAAGACACAATTTCTGAGAAGTTCGACCAACTTTGTGATGAGTCAAAAATTAATCATACCTCAGAACAACATATATAGCATAATTCTTTATTCTAAGCATCATCATGATATTTATTTGACTTGAAAACAAAAATTCGCCGTGCTACAGTACGCCAAACATTGAAATTTTCGCCATTTTTCATTACTTTTATTAAAATTCGATTTTCTTCACTAATATTTGATATTCATTCAAACAGCTCTCAATCGATAGAAAAAAAATTTTTATATCAGCTGAATGCAAAAAAACAGTCACACACATCAATTTACACTTTACACTGCGGTTTAAACTTTATAAGTATTCGTTAAAAATTGCAAAAAAATTTAACTTATTTTCGGTTCCTGCGGGCCCCTTACATAAAGAGCAAAAGCTTTTACCCTTTTTATACAGCTTGTGCCTTGGACTGAATACGAAAAAAATTTCATTAAAAAAAGTACCCTGGACTACAAAAACAAGCGTCCGATTAACCCAATATACCCAAATTTGCATATAAAAACAGTGCTTTGCATAAGCACAGCCTTTTTTCAACGAATACTTAATTAATATCATTCGTTAAAAAAGCTACCAATTGATAGGAAAAAATTTCTTATCAGCTGAATGCAAAAACTTGTTAAACCCTTTACTTTACACTTTACACTGCAGTTTAAACTTAATACATTTTCGTTAAAAATTACAAAATTTTTAACATATTTACGGTTCCTGCGGGTCTGTTACATGAAAAGCAAAATACTTTGTCCTTTTTACGCAGCTTATCCCTTAGTCTAAACATAAAAAAAATTTAGTAAAATAAAAGTACCCTGAACTACCAAGACAAGCGTCCGATTGACCCGTTATACCCAAATTTGCATATAAAAACAGTGCATTGTATGAACTGAGCACAGACATGGCCATCTCCTAATCTTTCCAAAATCTATGATCCAAACATTTTTAAGTCATCTGTAGTAGGCTTGACTTAAATATTTAACTTGATTTTAGTTACGCAGGAAAAAATTAATATATTACAGTATGCAAAAAAACACAAGATTACTATTTTTTCAATTTTTAACCGTCATATCTGAATATTTTTTTCAGAACCAAATGATGTGTTTCATTTATGAAACTAAAATTAATCTTTCGAAAAATTTCCTCTTTTACATATAATGTGACTGCTGTCATAAATAACTAACAGTATAGCATACAATAGAAAAGTTTTAGCATAGACTTTGCAGCACCAAAAAAGCAGCTAATTCAGCTTTATTGTATTAAATATGGTAGACCAATATTAGCAATTTCATATATGTACGTATATATCTTTTATTTCACTATCAACAGAAAAATACAGATGAAAAAACTAAAAGGTTTTAAAAGCACACCCAAAATTTTGAGCTGTTCATCTATAGTATAAATAGCAAGCAAAATATTCAGGATACCTAGCTGCTGAGGAGTAAACTTTCATTGTCATTTTTTGAATATGTCGAGTTAAACGTTCTATGGATAGCTCCAGCGAGAGTGAAACTGAGGCAGAAGTTACGAATAAACGAAAGCGACCATTATATAAACCGAGGATAAATTTTGAATTAGATAATTTTTAAGAATGCTTCCGGCTCAATCGGCACGTTGTGAAACAAATTTATAATACTATGGTGCTTTTTTGGAACCAAAGACGCATCAGAATTGTGCTTTATCACCGGATAAGCAAATTTTACTTACGCTTAGATTCTTAGCAACTGGAGGAATATATACGCTTGTCGGAGATGCTCACGGTTTACATAAGACAACGGTGTGTCGAAAGATACACAATGTCGAATGTTCGTCCAATCTTCTCGAATTTTAGTCCAAGCATCTCGTTTAGAATCGCGTGTAACAGGTAAGAGTGAATTTTCTGAGTAACACTTTTATTTTCGCGAATTAATTTTAAAACGATGATCTTTTCCTCTCGTAACATGATAATGAATTGAAGACCGGCTATTACCGACTAGATTGAATACAAAACGACTTAGCCGTAAAAATTCCACTTCGATTTACTCCTACACTCCTACACTCCTAAAATTACTCCTACTAGGAGTAAAATGAGAGTTTACTCCTAGGTTTTTGTTCAAAAATTACTCCCGCTCTAGGAGTATCTTGTGCAACCAGATTTTGGAGACTCCTCGGCTAGGAGTAATTTTACTCCCCTATGTCCTACACTCGTACACTCCTAATCTTGTGCAATAGGGCCGGCCCCGCTAGCCAAGATTAGGAGTGTAGGAGTGTAGGAGTGTAGGAGTAAAATTACTCCTAGCCGAGGAGTCTCCTAAATCTGGTTGCACAAGTTACTCCTAGAGTAGGAGTAATTTTTGAACAAAACCTAGGAGTAAACTCTCCTTTTACTCCTAGTAGGAGTAATTTTAGGAGTGTAGGAGTGTAGGAGTAAATCGAAGCGGACTTTTTACGGCTTAGTCGTTTTGTATTCAATCTAGTCGCTAATAGCCGGTCTTCAATTCATTATCATGTTACGAGAGGAGAAGATCATCTTTTTAAAATTAATTCGCGAAAATAAAGAAGTGTTACTCGGAAAATTCACTCCTACTGTTACACGCGATTCTAAACGAGATGCTTGGAATAAAATTCGAGAAGATTGCATAGCAACTGGATTTGATCCTCTTCCCGAAGGAAAAGATTGGCAATATCTTCGGGACAAAGTATATGGCAACATAAAAAGCAAGACAAAGGAAAAGTTAGACAAACGAAATAAAACTGGTGCTGATAGCTTCAATACGGAACTCAATGAGATTGATTTGCTTATAATAGAAATTATTGGAAAGGATTCTCCTGAGCTTAAGGTAATTAAATAAAGTGCGCAACGCTCTGAAGCTTAAAATTTCAAATAATAAAGTTTATTTGGAGTTAGGCATGCAGACATTAGAGCGCACGACATTAGAGCGCCGACATTAGAGCGCAACGACATTAGCGCGCGCGACATTAGAGAGCGCGCAACGACATTAGAGCGCCGATATTAAAGTGCAGTGGGTATTTTTCAGTTTTTAATTTGTGGCGACAGCAATAGCTTGCGGATTCAGATTGGTGCCAGACATGGGCTAAGCCTAAGGCATAAATGGAGCGAAAATTGCGGAGCGAGCGGAACTCGACATATTCAAAAAATGACAATGAAAGTTTACTCCTCAGCATTTAGGAGCATACAAACACTCCTAGATTTTGTGTGCACTTCTAGGAGTAAAATTACTCCTACAAATAACACTCCTAACTAGTGTGCAACAGGAAGAAAATTTACTCCTAAAATAACTCCTACGTCAGCCCCTTTTACTCCTACATTTACTTCTACACTCCTACTTTAGGAGTCTCCTTACTCCTAGACTGTGCAACAGGAATTCCTCCTACACTCCTAACTCCTACACTCCTAGCCGCTTGTGCAACAGGGCCCTGATCTCATGTTTTTTAAAAATGTACCAGAAATCAGACTTGATACGCCAATAGGGCACCTTTGTTCACACTCTCAACAGTGGTGTAAAGTACTTTACATCTGATATTTATTTGTCTTCAGGTAATTGTAGGAACTTAATTTTTTCGATCGTAATATCAGAATTACGAATCCGACTAAAATCTTATTTACACTCGCTTTACTCGGAAAATTAACTTTAATTCTAGAGCCTTGCAGAAATCTATATTTTTTTTAAATGTTGATGTAACGTCAGAATTACGAATCTGACTGCTAGTTTTCTCCACACATCATGGTTGAGAAAATTTTACACTATTTTTTTACTGTTTTGAAAAATGAGCTTGCTAAGCGAGAGTTGTAAACTAAGAGGAGCTTAAAGTTTAAACCTACCATTAAATTATAAAGATAATAATAAAGATTTAAAGCTTCAAGAAAAAGAAAATGTGGTAAATTAAAACAAATTTAAAGGATATGATGAAACATTATTGTTGAGAATAGGACGATCATGTGCTATGTATAATGACTCCTTGATTAAAAAGATCAAAAGAGTTGGATGCTCGACTGATAACCTTGAAGCAATCTGATGTAATTGGATGATTGCTATTTGAGATATGTTTGTGAATAGCAGATAAACGATCACCCTGAATTGGCTTTCCTGTAGCAAAATGAGATGCCAATATGCTCTGCCATTCTACTCCCAAAATGTCGGCGAGTTTCACCGATGTAACTAGCCATACAGCTAGAACACGTATACTTTTATACTAAATTTGAGAGTAGCTTAGCAGGTACAGCATCCTTGTTCTTGAAAAAAAAACTACAAAGTTATTTTACGCTCAGAGTATTGCAAAAGGTGATTTTTTTCAAAATATGTTTCTTGAGGTCAGGATTGCGAATCCGACTGTATGTTTTCTTTTACACCCAGTAGTTGTTTAATGTTTACACTTGAAATCAACTTTACTTTCAGAGCGCTATAGAAGCTAAATATTTTTTAAAATATTCCATGTAACGTTAGTAGTTGCGTAATGTCTACTCTGAAAACATTTGATCTATTTGAGATGGGTAAAGCCTGGTTTATACTTCACGCATCGCGCCGAACTTGCGAAATATCGCAGTCGCAGGATCGGGCAAAGCACGCGAATTCGATTTATACTATCGCGCGAATAATTGTTCGCGCGAATCGCAGGATTGTCCGCGATACGATTTTTCGATTTATACTTCCTGCGAAGTTCGCATCGCTTAATAATTCGCGCAGGCAAGAAATTTCGTCGTGCGATGAATCGCATTTCAGTTTATACTTCATCGCGTTCATCTCCGCGAAAAATGTCAAAAATTACTAATTTTAGTAACAAGTTGACGTCCGACGCGAATTCGCAAAATTGGGCTCGGAAGCGAATTCGCGTCCTTTTTTGCGCACATTTCTATTGAACTGTCAAATTTGACATGTGCAACGCCGATCGACGCGGGTCGACGTGCCTACTTAAATCATTTATGTCACGTAACAATGCTTTGAATTTGTAATGAGGTCAGGCGAGGACGAAAATGAGCAAAAATATGCGCGAAAAAATCGTGCGATGATTCGCAAGATTCGCAGAAAAAATCGCACGATTTATCGCAGGATAGTCGAGTTTGCGAGAAATCGCAGCAAGTATAAATCGAAGACGCGATGCGACGAATTTTGTCGATTATCGCACGATTTTTCGCAGGAAGTATAAACGGACGGCGCGAGTGCGTCAATTCGCACGATTTTCGCAGGATGTGCTATTTTTAGAAAAAGTCACGCCATTTAATCCTGCGACGCGATCCTGCGTGAAGTATAAATACGGCTTAAGGATGTCTTGATACTGCTGATGTTCAGCACAATATTGTTTTCCGATTTTTATCGGACTGCTGTCATTATTGCGGTACCGTACATATGTGTTTACTCACTAATTTACCTAAAGTCGTGCTAATTAAAAGTAGGAGTAAAGAAAATTTGCTCCGATGGGATGAAAAGGACGAATATCCTTGGAATTAAGGATTATCAAGGATGTAAAAGGAGTGGACTAGGAAAAAGCTATACTTATGTATGTGCCTAAAGTCACAAAATCTGTTAAAAATTAGACTTTCTCCAAGCAACCCAAAAATCGAAGTCTATTTTGTGGCCTCTGAAAAATGTAACCTTATTTAAATAATTTTTATTGCTTCGCAAAAGAGTGTATAAACATAATCTAAAATGTATACTTTTTGTAAATTGCTTGCAAGTTGCAACGCTGACTTGCTTCGTATCGTGATTGATAGAAAATTAACTGCAATTGTATTTAAATGTGTTGCGCATTATACATAGCAAGCAAACCTAGCGTCAATGAGTTTGTGCACATAATCGTTGCGGGCATGCAAGTTTCCCTACATGTAGTCTGTTTCACGTAAGCTTACGCGTTTCTTACTGCTTTAAACCAATAATTTCTTTGATTGTCTTGTAAGCATCCGTGTTTGCTATTTCATTCAATTGGATGAAATTGAATTACTCTATCTACGTTCCTGTAGCTACTGCATAACTAACTTTCTACTATTCAATCCTTTTTTGGATCAATACTTTTTTCAGTCTTCAGGCCGCAGAATATACTTCGATTGTTTTGCGTTGTTCAAAGAAAGTCTGAATTTTAGAAGATTCTGCAACGTTCGGCATATACATGGGTAGCTTTTTCCTAGTCCCCTCCTTTTACGTCCTTAATAATTCGTTATCCCAAGTATGTCCGTCTTTTTTGTTCCATCGGAGTATTTTGCTTTGCTAGTGTATATATATTCAGAGAACGTTATGCAATACATACGAATATTTAAGTAAGTTTGTCAGGAGCGTCGGCCTGACTTCTGTATTCTTGAACTACATCACACTACTCTACACATTATAACAAGGCCTCACGCTGGTAAATCAAACACTTCGAATGCTTCATTTTTTTATGCTAAGTAGCTTATATAGTCCCACTCACATAAGCGTGGAAAAATGGGCGTTTACAATCAGAATCCGAAAACCCCTTAACCGTGCGAAAACTTGCAGACCCCCAGAATTAAACTAACGGCCGTTTTTTGCTATTCTTCCCTCAGACATCCAGAATTTGGTCACTCGTCTCGTCTCATGCACGTGATTGCACTCTCTCTCTTTTTAGGTCATTATTATTTTTTCTTTTTATTTTTTGAAAATTTTTTATTAAGTTGTGTGGATTATGAACACGTATTAAAATCGAGGCAGCAGTCATACATATTGATGTACGGTGTACCTATTTGAGTTTTAAGCTTATTTTAAAATCAGTATTCTATATTCCAACTAGAAATAGTCAAAATGATTTTATAAGAAATTTCTTTTTTCAGATCGTAAGAAAATCTTGGTCTATGTAAATGATAATATAAGAGATTTTTTTCAGATCGTAAGAAAATCTTGGCTTTTGTACAAATAGTGTGTACTGGTCAATAAGTCTTATTTCCTATTTTTATTCTTATTTTTTAATCTTGTACGTTGATAACCATTAGTCTTGCTTTTGTCAGGAGGCGAAACGATTTTCCCGGAAATTCCACTTTCTATTCATACAAACTTGGGAGACGTGCTTTATTTTGAAAATACGGACCGTCAAGGCCGCAATTTACAGAAAAGTATGCACGGTGCTTGCCCCGTATTGGAGGGCGATAAGATGATAATCGTTGGCCGCGTTCCAGGTGCCTGCAACAATATAGAAGATATGCAAAGAAGAATATTCCAAGATTAATTTTTGATTTGAAAAATTTTCAGTTTTATCTAATGACACTGCAAGCTGAATTCAAATATCTTTACACTGTGAAAAAATTGCTGGATTTACACAACAAAGTTGGGAGTAAATTTACGCCAAAATTTTGTTGTATTAATCGGACTCAACAAAGTTGGCTTAATCGTTAAGAACTTTGACGCACACGACATAACAAAATTGGGTCAATCTTATCCAATTTTTGCTTAATTAATGCATAATAAAAGTGAAACCTACCCAACTTCTACGGAATATCTACATATGCGATTGAAGTTGAGTTAATCCTACCCAGTATTCAAATAAGTGTACAAAAGCATAGCGGCTATTCAAGCCACCGCCTGTACATGCACGCCGTTTTCACACAAACTGAAAAATTTGGTGCATTTATGCTTATAACTTTTAATCCATTAATACTTATGAAAAAATTAAGAACAATAAAAAATTGTTATTCATTGAGCTTACATGAAAAGTAATACAAATACAGTACAGCTGCAGGCATACGTGGAAAGCAAGAAAATTCTGGGGGGGGGGGGGGTGCAAGATTTTTTGAAGGTCAAAAAATTGCCTTAAAAATGGTGGTATGGCGATAAAAACACCATTTTTCGACGTTTCTCATCAAGCACTATCCATTGGCATCAAAAAATTGCGGAAAAAAACGGAAAAAAATTTTCAAAAATTGAATTCTGGGGGGGGGGGTTTGATTTCTGGGGGGGGGGTATTTTGGTTTCTGGGGGGTGCATACCCCCCAAACCTCCCCACGCTCAGGTGTGGCTGCAGGCCAAAGCAAGTATATCTCCTCACTAACAAATAATGCTGTTCAGTGAAATGGCTATTTTTGAGAAGTATACAGGTCTTGCTTTATATTTTAGGAAATAGCGAAATAGATATTTTTGTGCTCTAATTTTACCTTTTTTTGTTTTCGTGTTTCTGTATAGTTCCTGCAATTTCAATTCAATTTTTTTCCAATAGCGCTGCCCCAATAAGGTATGCATTTTACTCGCGCTATGTTTCGTAATTCTCAATGTTTAAGCACATTATATAAAGCCCAAAAGAAGGTTTTTCGAATGCTGTCTGATTTAGTAAAGAAGTCCAGATTTTCAATATGGCCGCCAGGAAGGCTGTAACACTGTAACTTTTGATGTTTTCAACTATTATTTTGTGAGTTTCTGACATATTTCAAAATTTTTTTCCAGTAAATAGCTAGGAAATTTAATGTTCTCTCTAATGAGCTATGTATGTTACATGTTCTAAATCCTTCTAGTTCGTTCAGGAAAGTTCAAAAACCACAAAAGTATTCTTTGTATAGTGAAAACGACGTGCATACGAGGCGCAAAGAAGCTCGCCATATTGAAGAGATGCAAGTAATGCCGTTTAGCATTATTAGAATGGATGGGTCGCGAACAGCACTGGCTTTCAATGTCAGGAATAGATAAACTTTTGTTGGGTCAATCCAACTTTCAAAAATACATAACTTTATTTTTGTTTACCCAACTTTTTTGGGTTAATCGTTCCCACATGAAATTTCCAGCTTTGATCCAACAAGGTTGGGTTAACAGGCTCTTAACCCAATTTTATTGGGCGAATTAGACAATTTGCTTTTACAGTGTACATATAAACGGAGTTCTGATTGAGGTGGATCTGTTTTGCTTCCAGCCGCCATTGATTGGACAGAAATATGCATATAGTCTGTTTCAAAATTCTTGAGACCTTTTTTACAGCAAGGTGATTCAAGAGCAGCGAAAATTCAGCCGACTGACGTACGCCTTTTATCTGCTTAGCTATTGTGTACATATTGCACGTTATTTGGCTCTTAAGCCTTGTGCCGTGGCAATCTGGGTCAGTTTGGCTCTTAGGACCTGGGAGAGTACAACTGGCAACCTCGCGCTGGAAAAAGACCTATGCACGCACGGAGTCGAACTCCATAGGTCTCTCGGTGGTTATACCGATAAACCACTTGGGGAAGCGGCAGCAAAAATTGAAATATTACAGAGCTTATTGTGCAAGTAGCGCGAGAGGCAAGGACTAAGAAACTGCTCTTTGCCGATTGGCTAAATTGTTAATACTTTTGAATCACCTTACTGTAAAAAGTCTCAAGAATTTTGAAACAGGCTTACTGTTGTTTGTGAATAGATATGCAACTACCTTACAAGTGCTGGCCCCTTTAGTGTCCCGAAACAGTGGCATACACTTTCCCATTTCTTTACAATTTTCGCACCTGCTAATCAGTTTATGACAGTGATCGTTTAAAATGTAATGACGTCTGTGAGAGTATAAGTATGTACAATAGTCTATTTCACAAAACTTTGTGCTTGAAAACTAATTTTTAGTGTTCAAGAAAATAGGTGTAAAAGTGGCATCAATAGTCCGTTTCTGAGGTTTTTGAAAAAATTTGAAGTGCCTACAAAGGTGTTTTAAACTGCGCGCCATAGTTTTGATTATTCAACAGTATATCGAGTTACACAGGGAGACGTATGACAGTGTTAAGACAAATTAATGCAGAACAACATTAGATAACCTTTCTAGCATAATTCATGCGGATTAAATTCAGAGAAAACCGCAAAGTTAAAAGAAACAGACTGCAGACAGTGTACAGTAATACAACTAAGCACAAACTTAAAATGCTTATTGATTACCTAGTGCAGTATCATGAGTATTGCTTCAGCTTTAACTGCTCGTGTAATCGATTTGAATTGATTCGAAGATCTAATTCCAAGTACAATGTCTTGTGAAATAGACTCAAGGCTGGCAGGGCAGATGTGTTACAATTCGTTTAATGAACTCGTCCACACTCTTTTTACGATTTTGATCTTTTTTCAGCAATTTCGCATTGCATGTATATATTCCGTTGATCCTTATTTGCATATCGGTTTTCTGTTAAATGTATGCACTGGCACGTAATCTGTTAATCTGATGAATTATTATTTGTAAATCAGGCAGGATTTGTATGATGTGGTGATAAAAGTCAATTTTGTTAACTGTATCTGGGGAGCATCATAAGACTGCCAGCCACAGTCCATCCACTCCACAGTGTTGCCAGGTTGGTAGTTTTGCTACCATTTTGGTATGTTTTAAAGGCATTTGGTAGTTTTGGGTCACTGTAGCTTAACCACAGGGTGGTAGTTTTTCTGAGCACCAAAAACAGTTTTTGTGGTGTTTTTTGAGTAGTTTTGATAGTTTTTGGAATTTTGACCTGGCAACACTGTCCATCCACTCCACCCACACCCAGCGTTTTTCTCAGCGATTTGCTGGAGACACCCAAACATTTTGTCAAAATCTGGTTGAACGCAAAATCTAATCCGTTGTTCAAGATTAGATAAATATATTTTGTTGTGCTGTTGCACATTCATTTCTCGGATTGTTATTAAAACTGGTTCTACCTTTTTTGAAACAATTCGCCACCAAGTTTGACTACTGACAACCCATATATAAAACTTTTTTGGATATGTTTTTTTGTTAGCAATAATCTGTGCGTTGGATTAATGTTGCAAAAGCGTTTTCAAGAAACCTATCGGAGTAGCCCTGGGTTTTATAGTTAATGAAAAAGAATGTAAATTTTTGTTTTGTTTTGTTTCAGGGTGGCTCGAAAGTATTGAATCGAAAAAAGCATTTGGCGTAACGGAATTAACAGCTCGCAAAACGACGTTATTTTGATATAAAAACAGTTGAATTTAATTAGGGATCGGACGAGGCCCGGCCGAGGGTCAGGTGAAAAATGACCGAGGACCGAGGGTTTTTTAATTTTGCATTTTTTGAGTGATGCCGAAATGGCACAAATACAACAAAAAAACGCATGTGCTACAAAAGCCCCATTGCCTCAAATGTTATGCCAAGTCAATGCTGTGATATGCCAGCCTATAGACGCCAGAGACAATACGCATATGCTGATTGAAGGATTGTGTCTCAACAGCCCCACCAGTCCCAACAGCCCCACCCGTCCCAACAGCCCCATGAGTCCCAACAGCACCACCATCCCAACAGCCCCACCATCCCAACAGCCCCAACAATAATCCCAACAGCCCCACCAATCCCAACAGCCCCACCAATAATCCCAACAGCCCCACCAATAATCCCAACAGCCCCACCAGTCTCACGAGCCCCACCAATCCCAGCAGTTCCACGGTTCCAGCAGTCCAACCGTTCCAACAGTCGCTTTGTCCCAACCACACATAAGCGTGGGGGGAGGGATGTTTAGAGTTTAGCCCCCTCCAAACCCGAAATTCTGGAAATCCCCCAAATTATGGTAGACCCCCAGAATTCTATTTTAAGCATATTTTTCGGTCACTTTACCCCACCAGACCCACAGAATTTGTCCGCTGCCAATGTTGGTTCCAACTGCCCCACTGTTATAATCATAGATGCACAGCACGACCGGGCTGGAGAAGGAGTTTTGAGCCAAAAATACCTCAAAACTAGTATGAATGTTAAAATAGCTTAAAAACTACGCTAATCCACATTTTCTGGCTATTTTAAAGCAGATTAGCGTGAAAGTTTTGATTTTCATTTAATTCTAACGCTTATCTTTCCTTTTTCACTAGAACATTTTTCATTTTTTTCTGGCAGTCTTGACTTGGGAATAATGAGCAGGAATCTAATCTTGCAAGATGACTCGAATGAGGCAAAATCACGGATGCGCAAAAATACTGAAGCTCCAATTCAGGCGGGTCTACCAGTTTCTCAGGTAGAGTTATTCTGAAAATGTAAACCTGCATGCTCTTGTATAGTCTTGATAAAATATACGAAGTCGAAAAATAGTCAAAAAAATATCTTGATCAAACGGAGCCTGTTTAAGTTCTATGTTTCAAAAGTACATTCGTCAAACGCATTTCTCGTATAATAGCGATTGCAGTAATGATGGGGCTGCTGGGAGTACTGGTGGGGCTGCTGGGAGTACTGGTGGGGCTGTTGGGATGGTGGGGCTGTTGGAACGATGGGGCTGTTGGGATTGGTGGGGCTGCTGGGATTGGCGGGGCTGTTGGGATTATTGGTGGGGCTGTTGGGATTATTGGTGGGGCTGTTGGGATGGTGGGGCTGTTGGGACGGTGGGGCTGTTGGGACTGGTGAGGCTGTTGAGACATCACCGATTAAAGTAGGTACATTATGTGGGCGTTTTCCGTGTCCATGCATGCAAAACCTACTGAACGCGTAAGCCCAAGTTGGGCATGGGTAGAAAATTCAAATGCGCACGATGTGAATAAAAGTTGCAGTTTAAATTTATATAATTGTCACAGAAGTGAATGCATTATAAAAAAGTGTCGCTAACAGATAATTTCATGTTTTAATTTGTTTACAATGAAGAATAAGAAGAATTCGGCACAAATAACATAATTTAACTAATGAGCTGAATAATGGAATATGCCTAGACCGTATGCGCGATATATTGTGATAATAGGAAATATTAACAGACTCGCTTATTTCACATTTTACGGTTGGTTATATCAAATCACATTTACATTGTGATTCAGTCGCACTTTAGAAGCAATATGTTTCTAGGTTTCTAATGCAATTCTTAGCACATATTGCATAACTGCAGTGCTAATTTTCCATTTTATATTAGGAGATTCTGGTAATGGGTAGTAAAATTATCTTCTACCCGGGTACCCGGATAAACCCGGGTACTGGGGTACCCGTTCGGGTACCCGCGAGCACCTCTACTAAGAATCATCTTGAAACGGCGTAAAGTGCCAAAAAATTGACATTTTTCCTCTTCAAATACAATTTCTGCCATTATAAAGATATGTAGAACACACAAAATAGTGATAGCGAAAACGAGCTGAATGATCAAGACGATTAGCAATTTGTCACTTCTGTGCTTGTCATTTGCATACGTACCATAGTTTCCCAAGGTCGAAAGTTCAGGGGTTTAAATCCCAAAATTTCGGACCACTAAATTTAGAGTCTAGCCTTTTTTCAGGTCAAATATGAAAAATGGCTAAAACATCCTGTATAACATGTTTTAATGTGAAAAACTGCATTTTTAACTACATTTTATCCCATTCTGACTAGTTTCGTCACTCTTGAGAGTAAAAAATATAAGAATCCATCGGAAATTTTGACTTTTCAGATCATTTTAACTTCATTCTAGGTATTTTATGGGTAAACAAAACAGAAGTGTATTAGTCGGCGCGAAGCGCCAAAAAAATTTAATGTCTTCGCCGCTTTTGTACCCAAATCATTGCTGAAAATGTTTGATAGCTCAAAATCGTCTGACAGTGATTCAAGTCTCGTACCCTGAGGTGGGGGTAATTCCCCCTCACCCCCTATGGGAATGTGTGATACCAACCTTTGAATAAAATTTAAATAATAGCTTGTTAGCTTTGAAGTATATTACACTAATCAATCCTATTGCTACTGTACCCACATCACATGGAGCATATGTGTCCTATACTGTTTGTACTCATTTACTCATATTATATCTATTACAAATCCTCGGTCCCTCGGCCCTGCCTCGGCCGAGGCAAGGATTTCAAAGTTCCCTCGGCCTCGGCCTCGGCCGAGGGTAAAAAAAGACCCTCGTCCGATCCCTAAATTTAATGTTACATTGCTTTACTTTTAGGTTCAAAAAAGTTGCACTAGATATTTCTGTGATTCCGATATTCAGGGAACTTTCAACAAATCCGGGGAAAAATCTGGGGATACCTAAAATTTTGACCAGGCTACACTGCACCGTACCAGTGTCATGCCAGCTATTCGCCATTGTTGGCCCCCCAATTTTGCACTTATACAGAATAGTAGTGATCGACTGGGGCCCCGGCAATCCCCGGCCATTTCTCAGCATCCCCGGCCCCGGCCGGGGCAAGGTCAAAAAAATGGCCGGGCCGGGAAAATTTAGTGTAATTCGTATTTTGTACAGGATGTGATACTGCCAGTTATTTATCAATGGGCAAGTATTAATTTTGAGAACTGTACTGATTCGACCATATGTATGTACACATAGTCCTTGTTATATCTTTGCTACTGTGTATAAATGAGCTTTTACTGAATAAATGTTCAGGAAAATCTGCATGTTTTCGATCTCCTTCACTTAACTTATTAAACCAAATGCTACTTTTATCTCATTTATTCGTAGCTAGTGGCTAAAAGATTTAGAGTTGACAAATACGTTCTATTTCTAGTTGGAAATTGTACGTTTTCAAAAAAGACAATTTTTACAAAAAAACACTTACATTTAATTGAATGGGAACCGCCTGCTTTAAAACGCGTTTCTTGTGTAATAGTTATTAGGACGGAAGTTAATTGTAATCAAATGTAAACTACGCTGCAGAATTGCGTTCGATCCGATAAACTATATATGTATGTCTCATTACATCCGATACCTATTCCGCCCAATCGCGCTACATCTCTGTGATTCCACTATAACGCGTTTCTTGCGTAATAGTTATTGCAGCAGAAGTGAATAATAGGCGGAAGTAAACTACACTGCAGTATTGCGACCGATACAATAAGCTATATATTTCTAATTTATTACGTCCAATACCTATTCCGTCCAATCGCTACATCTTTGTGATTCCACTACTTATGTTTCTGGTTTTGTTAGTAACGATTATTACTTCTATTTTTCATATTTTTCATCCGAGCTTTCTCTTTTATATTCAGAGTCTTTGTTTCTTATTTTAACTTGCTTGGAAAATTTATGCTCTGTTAGGGCGTTGACTGTGTGCCATCATTTCTACTCGCTTCCAGATATGCACAGTGAAAAATTTCTGGGGAGGGAGAGGGGGTGCAATCCAAATAAATTTTTTAAAGTGCCTTTTTTACCGTAAAAACGCTTTAAATGCGTTGAAAACGCGATTTTTAAGCATTTCTGATAATGCTCTTTCTTTCTAGAACATAAAACACGAAAAAATTTTGAAAAATTGCATTAAATTGACCAAAATATAGTCAGAAAGAGACTACTTATTGACAATTCGCCAAAAATTGACAATTTTGAGCCATTTCAACGCTAAAAACTCCTAAATCTAGACACTTCCTATGATTTTTCTAAAAAGTGTGAATTCTGGGAGGGGTGAAAAATTTTTTGCGTGGGGTGAAAATTTTTTGGGGAGGGGGGTGAAAACCCCCAAGCCCCCCATGATCATGTATGCTCGCTTCTATAAGTTAGCTCTCACTAAAATTTTCCATTCAGATTACATAAAATCGCAATTATATTCAGTTACTGGTTTTAGGATTTATAACAAATTTATTTTTGTTTGCTATATGAATGACTAGCAGCCAGGAGTCCGTAGTTTGGCAATTTTTTGAAATTGACCCTACAGATCAGATGACAGCAATGATTCAGACAATGAAACACTGGACTAAATCTGTTTCTTGTGACATAAATAGTAATAAAACTTGATTTGAAAAGGCACACCTAACTTTGCACTCGCCATTTACTACTGAATGGAGCAGTCGCTGATTATTTCTCTTCCTATGCCCACCCCAAGTATGTGTCATGCAATAATATTTTCCTTGTCTGACCCCAGCCGGCTCCGGCCCCGGCCAAAAAGGTTGCCCTGGCTGATCACTACAGAATAGTAACTGATGTTGTGCAAAGCATAGTCGCATTTGCAACAATTATTGATTTTTTCAAACTTCTTGATTTTTCTAGTCTTAGGCTTAGATTTATGTGGGTGGTAGTACTGCCTGGAGGTCCGTATCGCTCCCGCTTAGGTCAAGAAAAAGGCAGTAGTTTGTCTGACGTCATAAAATATGAAATGCATGAAATAGTTTATTGCAACAGAGATGGAATTAAAACAATACAAACTTGGTCAAATTGAAAAAGAAGAAATCAAAGTAAGTACAATAAAATGACGTCAATGCAATGGAACTTGAACTTTGAGAAGACAATGTGTAATATCAATAAGCTGCGCAAGGACTATAAAGGCGGTTTGCACTAAGTCTAAGGTAAAACTAATTTTCTAAACCATTGCTGAATGAGGAGAAGTTTGGGGCATTTAAAACTTCTTCTGGCAAACTATTCCAAAGAGGAGGAGTCTATTTGCAAAACAGTATATACATTTTCAAAAATTTAAGCAATGTTTTGGTTTTCTAGTTTTACCGAGTTAACTGATTAAGTGATGCCATTACACACCGTGAACAACTCCTTAAAATTGATGTCTATAAGACATTGGTAAATTTATAGGGAACTGATAGATCATGATGGACTCAACGCAACTGAGGTAATTTAACTTAAGAAAATCTAAACGTTCCCTATAGCTCAAGTCGGAAAAATTTAAGACCCTTCTAGTAAAGTATCTTTGAAGTCTCAATAGTTCTCACATCTTGCTTTTTTGTGTGGTAACCAAATAATCGTGCAATATTATATAAAGATCGGATATACGTTTTATAAGCCATAACTAGCAGTTCAGCATCTTTATGCTTGAATGCTCAAAAAATCAGTGACATTCTAAAATATGCACTTTTAAGTATATGCGCAATGTGCGGCAAAAAATCCATATATTCATTTAAAAGAATAGCTAAATCTTTTACTTTCTTGTTTTCCAAAAGATCCTCCATTCCAATCGAATATTTTTGCGTGTGATTTTTCTGACCAAAATGCAAAACGGAGCACTTAGCCAAAGATAATGGTAATTGCCACTTTGCAGACCACCTCAGGAACATTCAGTAGGTAACAAATTAATAGTTACTATTCTGTAGAAGTACCCCAATTTTTTATCGGCCAATGTTTGGTACCTGTGGACTTTACTCCCCCTTCTGGAGCATTGACGTTACTGTGGCAATTTAGCAATGATAACGCCAGTGTCTCAGAAGGCGCCAAGCAAAAGTGCGAATAGTAAGTTGCAGAAGCGCAGCTTGGCAGCTGGCACTAGCGCTAGGCTGAGCAGCGCCCAATGAATTCATCAATAGCAAGTTGCTGCAAGCAACAGCAGTCAACGACTCTCCAATAGCATATTGCAAGCAAACGACTGACACCGCAAGCTTAAGAACCCCAGCACCGACAGGCGCCACCCTGCTAGTGCTTGGCCACACCAGCCACAGCAGAAGTGCATCAGTCAAGCCATGCAAAGAAGCCAACAGATCCGCCACGCAAACTGATTGGCCGTCTGGTCAGAAATTGGCAGGGCTGGGGCGAGCAGCATGCGTGAAAAGAACAGAAAGATGGCCATCTATATCATGCAGGCAGTGATCGGACCGAGGCCTCGGCCTCGGCTGCTCGGCAAGCCTCGGCGTTTTTTGGAGCCTCGGCCTCGGCGCCGAGGGCGAAGCTGAAAAGTGCCGAGGCGCCGAGGGTTAAAATCAAATTTGAATAAGTTTAATATATCCGTTGAATATTAACTATTCAGAATGCATCTGCAGTACACAGGCTATTTTTTACCTATAGACTTTTTCTTATGGTTTTAGTCGCGTACCCAGTTACACCAAGTTACATACAGCAAAGTGCCAATTTATTATTCATGTGATGACTAAGTTTTAATTCTCATGCTCGCTACATGGATCGGAAACACACATTCCCAAAGTTGGGGTGAGGGAGGGTTATTACCACCCTCTCAGGGTACAAGACTCAAGTCATTGTCAGACGATTTTTGGTGAAAACCTTTTGAATATTTTTTGACCTTAATATTTACTATGGCAAAAGTGCAGCTAATTATTAGAATTTCACGAAGTGATACAGTATTTTTGAATGTAAGCAAGAGTGAATAGACAAACTATCACTATAAAACATGCATGCAACAGCTCAAAATTTTCGGGAGGGGCTGTTCGGCATGGGAGGGTGGGTCAAAATTTTCTGACGTTGGAGGGAAGGGTGTGGGGAGGACATCCAACCCTGGGTGGATGGGGAATTCCCAAACCCCCTGTTACACGTATGGTTTTCGGCTATTTTCATGGGAGAGGGGGTAAATGATCACGAATTTTCGGCCGAAAATCGCAAAAACGCACCTAAAAATGGCCAATAAATGTAGGTTTTACCAAGAATCAATTTCGGCTAGTGCATTTTTTGGAGCCATTTTTATACAATGTTAAAATACTTTCTTGAACGAAGTTATATTAATTATATCGTTTTTCAGTATATTTTAGGAAATTTCAAAAAATTTTCGAGTGCTTCGTGCAAAATATCGCTAATATACTGTATTTAGATTGAAGTAGGGAAATAAATACTCCAAAATCAATTTTTGTGTAATCTGGGCATCTTTATGCAGATTTAAATATCTTTTGTATCTATTTATACTGTTTTTAAAAATTTTATGCAAAATAAGTACTATTTAATAACTTTGCACTTTTTTGCCATTCAAAGATAAAATTGACTAATTTATCCTGATGTTGCATTGGATTTCTAAGCACAGTAGTGCTTCTTACTAGATTTAATTGGCATATTACAATATCTGTAATATTTCTGATTTTGTAGTACAAGTTGTTTTAGCTTTCTCAGTCGAGTTTTATGTGTAGATTTCATCAAAAGCTCATAAAAATTTCAGCGCTTCGCGCCGAACTAACAGTATCAACTAAATTCAAGCGGAATTATCACATTTAGGGCCACTGTTTTTTATATTCGGCAACAATTTTTCATAATGTACAGAGACTTTTCAGGACCATCTTTGTACATGCACAAAGATTTTTGGAGAGACAAAAACTGTGAAATTTCCGAAAATTTTGGGCGCATCAGTAATTGTCTGTCCTATATATGTATCTTTAAAATAGTAGAATTTGCATTTAGAATGGGAAAATGTCAAATATTCAGAAACCCAGGAATTAGCTAAGATACACTACCAAAGGTCGAAAAACCCAGTTTTACCACACTAAATCGCTACTGTACCATACTATAATAGTACACAAAAATTTGCATGCACAAAATGTTCTAAGACTTTTGGATACCATCTTTGTATATGTAAAAAGGTATCTTGCACAAAAAAACACTGTTTAGGACTACATGCCGCTTGCAGGTCACACACTGGCAGTATGTAAAAATGTGTATCTTTAAAAATATATTTATATAAAATATCTACAAAAATTTGTTCGCTCATACAAAGACACTACTTAATTTACTGGTCCCCCATTTTGGGATTTCACCCTTCCCTCAACTCTGGACCTTGGGAAACTATGATCGGAAAGTACAGTGCAGTTTCCGTCATATTACCTGCCACACCAGAATTGGATGACCGAAAAAGCGTGTTTAAACATGCATTACTGCAAAAGCGAGCACAACAATGGCTACAGTTCTGTCTTTACTTAGCTTATTTCGTTTGTTCGTTTATTTCTTCGACACTGTTTTCTTATTTATAGTAATAAAAGTTTTTAAGTGCTTGTTCAGCCATATTTTTTATTAACTTTTCCAAGTCTTCATCAACGGCAACTTGTTAAATTAAGTATGCTTTCATGCTGCTGACTTTATTCAATAAATCCTTCACACATTTAATCTACTATTATTGAAAATAAAGATTAATTGTTTGACATTCGAAAAAGTGTTTAATATTACGATTATTCTCTAACTCATGTGCATACAAAATATTCTAAGAGTACTATTTATGGGTATAAGTATATAAGCTTGACCCTCGGCATTACCCTCGGCCTCGCGCCTCGGCCTCGGCCGAGGCAAGGGTTTTAAGTCGCCTCGGCCTCGGCCGAGGCCGAGGGTCCAAAAAGTACCCTCGGTCCGATCACTGCATGCAGGTAAAACATAAAAATCACGGGTTTAACTTGATTTTTTCCATTGATCTATGACTAAAACATGCTTCTTGGTTTACTTCAAAAATAGATATTATTTGGTTGAATACTTAGTTTATTCTATTACTAAATAAATAAAATAATATTAAACATGGATTTTCATTTTTTTGTGAACAATAATTGATTTATAACTGAAATTTCATTGCAATCAGAAGCCAGAAATGCATATTTCCTGCATTTGCAAGTTTAACTTCGCTCGAAAAATCAATCAAATAATATTTATTTTTGAAAGAAACCAAAAGAACATGTTCTACTTATAATTAAAAGATCAATAAAGCCGTATTTCTCTTTTCTGCACTCTCATGCCTGCTCGCCCCAGCCATGCCAATTCTTGACCATTTGTGGCGGCCAATCAGGTTGCATGGGTGAATCTGTTGGCTTCTTTGCGGAGCTTTGGATCTCCGGTGCGTTTCTGCTGTGGCAGTTGGTGTGACCAGCTTCAGAGGGGAGAGTAAACTCCACAAGTACTTAATGTTGGCCCCTAACGCATGCTCTCCGCATGCATTAATCGCCAATGGTTTTTGGTTTGTAATTTTTTTTACAAAAATTTAGCGCTCTTGGTATTGAACCTACGACTTGAAAACCACTTTAGTGACATAATCCGGAATCATGACTGTTCGGCCACATCAGTGGCCTAGCCAGGAGAGGGTCATTGGGGCCAATTGGCCCCCCTAAAATGTAAAAGTTGAGAGAAAAATGTAGAGGTAGGAGTATAGGAAAATCAACTGTTTTCGGGTTGAATTAGTTAATTTTTGGATTTCCCTGAATAAGTTTTACGCGATTGTACCCCCCCCCCCCCCCCCCCCCCCCCGCCCCCCAAAAACCTGCAAAATTTTCGGTGCTAGATGCAACTCAACCTGCACTTCTCGGCATCATATTCTTTTTCCTTTTCTCCTCTTTATGCTTCGTAAGGCCTTCAATCGCCACCATGTTGTTGTATTTGCCAGACATGGTATCATTGATCAAATGTTTAATGCATTGCTATCTTTGCTGGTTTCCTCCATAGTTTGATGATATTTGCTTGTAAAGGCCGTGACGGGCAGTTGAAGAGGTGTAGTGTGTATCTTCTGTCGCCACCAGGCAGTAAGGGCAAAGATCAGATGTTTGACCAGTGTTGTCTAGTCGGCTGCGAGTCGATGCCAATATGTAGCTGTATCCGCTCCTTAATTGTGCAAGTTTGGCTCGGGAGCAACGTGGGAGATTTGTTTCTTGTGCGGCAAATGTTTGGTGGGTGACGGAATATGAAAGGGTTTGGTTTGATGAAGCAGTGATGGCTGGCAATCACTGCCTTCTTGTGGAGATTGTTTTGACATTGGTGAAGTGTCGTAGGTGGAGGTAGATTTCTTAAACGGCATTGAACTCTAGTTTCTGAGTACATTCTAAGTAGTGGATTTGAGCCAGAAATCTCTTTGACGTCGGCAAGGTGGTCCAGGACAGCCGAATAACTGCCTGCATGGATGGTTGTTATCATACGTGGGCAGCAAGAAAATTCTGGGGTCCAAGATTTTTTGAAGGTCAAAAAATGGCCTTAAAAATGGTGATATGGCGATAAAAACACCATTTTTCGACGTTTCTCATCAAGCACTATCCATTGGCATCAAAAATTGCGAAAAAAACGAAAAAAATTTTCAAAAATTGATTTCTGGGGGGGCTTTGATTTCTGGGGGGGTCTTGGTTTCTGGGGGGTCCAGACCCCCCAGATCCCCCCACGCCCATGTGTGGTTGTTATGCAGGCATGCGACAAAATATTGGTCAGTCAAGAGTCGGCTGTGATCTGATACAGATAGCATTCTGGTTTCGCTATGCAGGTGGTCAATTGATGTGAGTTGAAGGCAACCGGTGGCCAAACAGAGTGCCGCATTTTGACAGCTTTGCAGTTTTCCAAAATTAGATGTTTTAATTGACGGCGTCCAAACTGATGCAGCATAATTCAAAATTGAATGGCCAATGGCCTTGTATGTTAGAAGAATTGTTTCTTTTGTGCACCCCATGTTCGTCCAGTTAAAGCTTTCAAGATGTTGTTGCGTTTTTGAACTTTTTGTTTGATCGTCTCGGTATGGCGGTTGAACAATAGGCTAGGGTCAAACGTAACACCTAAAATTTTTGGATATTTTTTGGTTGGCAGATGTACGTTGTTGATGGAGATGTTGAGTTGCAGTGAATGTTGTTTGGTTTCAGGAGTAAATAGTGTACTTGTTGGATTTTGGTAGAAATTGTGAGATGGCGGTTTTTGAGGAAGGTGGCTAGTAGAGGTAGATAGTTGTTCAACCGGTTTTCCATGATTTTAATTGTTGGGTTGCTTGTGAACACGCTTATATCATCCGCATACAAAATCACTTGATTTCCGGTGGTGGTGTTGGCAAGTTGCGGATATATGCATTGAATAAGGCTGGTGAAATCACAGAGCCTTGAGGCACACCCATTTTAGTGATTGTACTTTTTGATCTCACATTGCGGAAAGTACATATTGCTTCTCTTCCTCTTAAATAAGCTGCCAACCAGCGGCAGGTCCAGCCAGGTAAGGTCGAGTTGGCCAGTTTTCAGCAGCATAGTGTGATCCACAGAATCATAGGCTTTGCTCAGATCCAGTGCTACTGCTATTGTTCTTTTTGCTGGTTTTGGTTGGTTGAAACCTTGGCATACTGCCGTTGTAAGTGCAAGAGGGCAGACGTAGTTGAATGGCCAGTTCTGAAGCCGTGCTGGTGTAAGGCAGGCGGTAAATGATTGATAATGTGTGGCAAGAGTAGGCGTTCCATTATTTTTGCAGAAGGGCATAAAAGTGAGATAGGTCGGTACGATGATGCAGTATTAGGATCTTTGCCAGGTTTAGGCAAGGCGATTATGATCAAACGTTTCCAAATCAAAGGCAAAATAGCAGTTGAGGCAGACAAATTGAACAAATTGGTAAGGAACTGCAGACCAAAAGGGCTGAGGTGTTTTAGGTACGGCATTGCAATTTCATCTGGACCAAACGCCTTTGAATTTTTGGCTTCTTAACCTCTTTTGACATCATTGATATTAAACTGCACTTGGCTAAGTTGTTTTTTTGTGAATCTGACATATAACACGTCGGGTGATGAGGTGTGTTGGCGAACGGCTGTGAACTGTTTCAGCAATTTGTTGACAATACGATTGCTGTCAGTTTCTTCACTGGTAGAGAAACAAATGGGTGCATTGTCAAAGCCGTGGATTTTTGCTCGTCAAGTGCTTTTATGGTGGACCAAAGTCTTTTTGTGTTTGAAGGACGATTGTTCAGGTTGCCAACAAATTCTCGCCATTTCCTGGTTTTTTCCTCATTGCAGACTTGATTGAGCATTTTGGTCAGGTCGGCTAGTCTATTCAAAGTAGGGTCGATGCTTCTGATGGTATCATGTTCCTTTATCAGCTCATTAGCACGGTCAGATAGGCTTGGATCATAGAGTTTGCGACGACCAAATGGTATGCTTTTCTTGGCGACGGCTATAATGATACGTCTAAGCATGACTTCGCATTGATGCACTGAGAGGTTATTGTTCAACATGAGCAACGACACTTTATTTTCCACTTCAACGGTGAAAAGGGACCAGTTGGCTTTGTTGAAGTTAACGAAAGTCTTCTTTTGCAATATGATCACCTCTTGTTTTGTATCTATTTTAAGTATGATAGGCTTATGGTCGGATGACAGGGTGTTTTTTGTGTTCCATTGTATAAGCGGTGCAAGTTCAGAAGAAGCAAGGGACAAATCGGGCAAAGTTGGTCGTTGATTGGCTGCAACTGGCAGATGGGTAGCTTGTTTCTCATTCAGCAGCAGTAGGTCGGATTGATCGATTAGGTCGGTGACAAAATTGCCACAACCATCATTAGATGGTGAATGCCACAATTTATTGTGTGCATTGAAATCGCCCAATACAACTACTCTGTCCATGTCAAAAATAGCAGCCAGAGGCGGCTCATAGCCAGGAGGGCAGCTTGAGACAGGAGGAATATAGATGTTCAACACAGTGATGTCACCGTTTGACATTGTGATTGAAATTGCCGCTGATTTCATCGTACCATCATTGCATAAGACAGGGATGTCGATATTTTTTGCCACAGTGTCTCGCGGATGAGAAAGCCAATACCACCACCAACATTGGGGGTGATGCGATCTTTGCGAAGTAAGCGATAGCCGTATGTTTTAGGATCTTTGATGCTGGGGTTGAGCTTAGTCTCTTGCAACACACCAATGGCAACATCCTGTTCTTTCAAAAAGTTCATGAGCTCTGGTATTTTGCCTTTCAAACCATTTATATTTAATTGCGGTATTTTTAATGGTTTGTTCTGTTGTTGTAACATAGAAGTGGCGCATTTAGGACATTTGTATGAATCTTTTTTGTAGTCGCAAATTTTCTTCAAGCCGCTGCACTTCTGTTGCTTATGAATCCACATCTTGCAGTTTGAATAGAGCACTGAGTTGTAATAAGCGTTACTGCCACACACGCCACATGGGTAATGGATGGGGCGAGTTGGTTCAGGATTTGGTTCAACGCCAGCACTAAGTAGTAGAAGCTGGAGCAGCATGGCCGGCATGTGTAGCTCCACAAATAAAAATACATTTGATCGATGATGTTCCATATACGGAGAGTAAACATCGTTTGATCCAGCTGTAGATATTGTAGTGTGGAACAGGCACACTTGCGTTGACCAATGTAGTCAACGGCAAAAGTGACGTATTCGTGCCCTCAATCTCACCATCATTGATTGCATTGCTAGTCCCAGAGAGGGGCAAGGGGCTATAGCCCCAATCATACGTGGGCAGCACCCAAATTCTGGAAGGTGGGGGTCACAAGATCTTTCTAAGGTCGAAAAATGGCCTTTAAAATTGTGGTATAGCAAAAAGACACCATTTTAATGTTTCTCATCGAGCACTATCCATTAGCATCAAAAAATTCCGGAAAAACAAAAAAAATTAAAAATTGAATTCTGGGGGGTATTTTGGTTTCTTGGGGGTGCATGGGTGCATACCTTCCCAAACCCCCAACGCCCAGGTGTGGCCCCAATGCGTTATAGGAAGATATAATTTTAAAATCCTACGGCGCTTCGCGCTGAATTCACTTCCTTCATGCTCAAAGCTTATCATTGAACAATTTATGTAAACCAATAATTTAACAATATTTTTTCTATAGTTTTATCAACGCTTAAATAATCCTCGCGTTTATTTGACTGGGAGAAAGTGTCATACACTCTGCCTCAATTAGCTACTTTTGAGATCGCCTGCCTGGCAGGTAAATTGTGCAGAACATATGACCGAGAATTTTTGCCCTTCACAATGATTTTACATAGGCAGTTCGATAATATAACGAGCTTTTTTAATGCATTTTTTTTCGCAGAACTCGACAATTTTTGGCGCTTACCATCGTATTTTATTAAAACTGTTTCTTTGGCTAAAGGCGCGTGCACTCTAAATGTGCTGAAATATTCTTTGCATCAGTGAAATAGGATTCTGAGTTTTTATCCTTATGAAATTATTGTTGCAGTGGCACAATATGAAGGATTATAAGCTTTTCAAGCATATTTCAACAAATATTCTTCAAAATTTTTAGCGCTCCGCGCCGTATTTTATTAAAATTGTGTATCTAGCTTCAGGCGCGCACTCTAATCGCCACGAAGTTGTCTATGTATTATTACAATAGGAATCTGAGCTTTGTAAGCATATTTCATCAGAAATTCTTCAAAAGACTTTTGGTGCTTTGCGCCGGACATTTATTAAAACTGTGCTTAACTTTTGGCATGACTGTCTTAGCTTTATGAAATTGTGCCGCAGTAGCTCAGTGTGCAGGATTCTATACTTTCTTAGCATATACCATCAAATATTAAATTTTCGGCGTATTCGCGCTTATTTTTTTCTATATAGCCGTAGGCTCGCACTTTTAACACAAACTTGTTTTCGCATTAATGCGACGGGATTCTGAGCTTTTAAAGTACATTTCATCAGAAATGATTCGAAAAATTTCAATGCTCTGTGCCAGATTTTTTGTTAAATCTGTTTACGTTTTTTTGCATACTACACATCCACTCTACGCTTTTTGAAATTGCTGTTGCTTAAATAGTGCAATAAATGGGATTCTAAGCTTTTTTAAACGCACAATTTATTAATAATTCTTAAAAATTTTCGACATAGCCTTTATTGAAATTGACCACTTAACCGTAGCCGCGACTCTATGCACTACAAAATCGTTGTTGCACTACGCTTCTTGTGCTAAAATGAACGTTTACCTCATCAAATAACTGAAATACTACTGTCTATTTTACGCTAAATCTTCTAATATCAAGGGAAATTTATGAATATATTTTATACCTTATTTAGCAAAGCCTTCTTAGCTCTAAAAATATAAATGTAGATCATTGACTTCGTAGTAAATTTACGTAATATACTAGTTAGTCTATTTTTTATATAGCATAAATACATAAAAATGTTGGTTTGCCCACACCAAAAACAATTCCTAAAACCGGCCCTGAATTTGGACACCCCAAACATTGTTTCTCAAGGTCCAGAGTTGAGGGAGAGGTGATTATTATTATTTATATATTGTTATTAGCCCACAATATTTTTTGCGAGCTTCTTTATGCACGTACAAAGATTTCCGAAAAAGTCTTTGAGCGAACAAATTTTTGCATGAGGAGTGTTCAATAAGTCCGTAGCTTTGTATTATTAAAACATCGCATCAACAAGCAAACAAGATATTTTCAATCATAATCATCACCCATGTTGTGGACTAAAGCCCGCGTGCTCTGCTTTTTTCCACACCCAGTAACCAAAAGCTCACAGGTTCACCATTCAAAAGCCCATTACAGTCGCCTCTTTCCTCATTTTCCTGCTCGAAACGTCTACCCTTTATGTCAAATCTTTTTCTTGGATGTGTGGAAGTCCCTGGGAGCTAAACCTGGCAAGTTTGTTGGATGCGCGAGTTTGGTGGGATTGGCAATTAGCGAGGGTCTGCTGGCTAACTGTTGCCTTGTGCGTCAAAACATTGTTGTGCAAAATCATGCACACCACTGCTCGAAGCTCTCAGGTCTTTCTAGGCCGTGATAAACTCGTGCAACTATAACAACAGCTTTACACGGTATTGATCCTATTGGTTGCTCACTTGGCTGACAGCAAAATAATCCTGATTTGCCCTCTTTATCACAGAACAATGACATCATGGCCTTCCCAGTTGATTTGACAACGCTTGCTCTCATTTCGGGACGGCCACCCTCCTCTATCCTTTTTCACGGACAGTCGTTTTGTCTCAGGATCATGCCAGTGCGGACCCACGTTTTATGGTCAATTACTCCTGCCTACCGCTCTTTTTAGGATCAGCATTGAAATGGTGGTTCAAGGCAATGTTCAATGTTGCCCCAGTTCCTGGTACCCGTTGCATCCCGATTGTTTTGCTAGAGGCTTCCTTCTTTTGACCAACAATTGATGATCATTTACCCCCCTACGTAAACCCGCTACCCTTTCCTAGAATTTTAAGCTGTTACATGTGTGCCATTAAACGTTTCACTTTATTTCAGCTTTTCTTCAGTTTGCATGAAAATGTATAAACGTGCTGAATACTGTGCCTAGATTGACGCGATTCCAGCGCAGTCATGATTAACGTTGTCGAATTTTATTCTGGAATCGGTGGCATTCACGCCGCATTAGCAAGTACCTATTACAACAAAACTTATACTCTAGGGACCGCATTGCATGACAATTTTGATCTATTAAAAATGGTTTCGGAAAAGTGTATTCAGCTCCCTAATTTTTGATAGGAAATAAAATTTATCAGGGGGGTTGAAAAGTTCGGGAAATATTTTAAATAATGAGCGTCTGAAAAGGCTGGAGATGTTTGATAAAACATATGTTAGCATGAGTACATTTGCACGCCTGAATAGAGGTTCGCTGGCTCTCTTGCGTGGGTCTCTGAATTTATCGATTGTGATTTGCTGACATATTTTTTATTTTTTTTTATTTTTTGACTCGGTACATTGCTGACCTATAGTCAGGCCCGTATCCAGAGGGTAATTTGGGGCAAGTGTTCTCCCTTGAAAATAAATTTGGCGAATGATTTTTCCTTCACTTCCCCTTTGCATTTTTTGGCTAAAAATCGCAAAATTTTTGGCGCTCCGCACCAAATTATACAATTATTAATTATTATATATTTAGTCCTACACGCGCAGTTAAGAGCACTCCATTGTTGTCGAATCTTTAAAACAAGCTGAAAGCATGTTACTGCATATATGTTTTCTGTTGTACGCAGGTTTTACGCAGAAAATGAGATCCGTGCAAGAATGATAGACATTTTTATCTAAGATAAAAAAATTTTGTAATGAAGTTTGACTATCTTTAGTCTGATATCAGAACAAAATTATGCTATTTTTTAAAAAAATATAATGTTGCGATCATATATGCACAGCATGGGAATTTAGGGGGCGAAATTATGCAGTGCCTTTTTTGGGCCTAAAAATGGTAGGTACGCGTCAAAAACATCGTTTTTCAGCGTTTCTGACGATGTTTTATATTTCTAGAGCATAAAGACAAAAAAATTTCGAAAAAATCAAAAAGTTAGAATAAATTGAACAAAATACAGTCAAAACATGAGTATAATGGCCGAAACGTTGCCACTTTTTGAGCAAATAGATCGCTAAAAACGCTTAAAAAAGCATCTTTTCTACAAATTTTTTTGAAAAGTTTTAGGAACTTTCAAAAAACCGCCAATTCTGGGGGGTGAAAAAGTTTTTCAGGGAGGGGGTAAAAATTTTTCTGGGGGTCAAGCCCCGTAAGATCATGTATTGTTGCGATTTAAGTTCAAGATGTTTTTTTCACAAGATTATCCTGGGCTTGTGGGCTCTGGCCCCGGACCCCACTGGGAAGCACTTGAGCGCGCCACCTTAGGACCCCCAGCCCTGGAAGGTAGGGTGTCCCTTGAATTCTCACCTTATTTAAGGTATCTGGGTAGCAAAATTTGCAAAGTGTGCAACTTTAGTGGTCGTAGGCACAGGTGGGCAGCACCAGAATTCTGGGGTTGGGGTGCGAGGTTTTTCAAAGGTTAAAAAATGGTCTTAAAAATGGTGATATTGCGAAAAAACAAAAAAAAATTTTCAAAAAGTTGAATTCTTGGGGGGTATTCGGCCTTTGGGGGGTGCATTTCCCCAACCCCCCACGCCCACGCGCGATCGTAAAACGTCTTTTTAATTCATTCTTTGACCCCTTCTTCATGTTTTGAAAAAATTTTGGCCGTGCCCCCCCCCTCTCCCCGAAACAAAATCGTGGATAAGGCCTGCCTAAAGCTGTGGAACATAGTACTTAATTACTATTTATTGCTCGATTTATAGAAAATACGTCACATTGTAAACGAGGCTCTTATTTTGCTTATTTATCGAAACTCATTAATTTAATTGCAGATAACGAAACTTTAAACTTTAAACCTTCCCCTTAAGCTTAAACTTAAGCAGTGACGGATCCAGGATTTCTCCTCAAGGGGGGGGGGGGCGGTACCCCCTATGGGGGCGGAACCCTGACTTGGGCGGAAAAATTAGCTGTTTTAACCCAAAATCGCTAAAAATCGCTCAAAAATCCTTAATTTTGCGCGCTATTTTGGGCCAATGGGGGGGGGGGGCGGCCGCCCCCCGTAGCCCCTAAATCCGCCCTGAACTTAAGAGTAGTTTTTCGTAGTTCAGTGATTCCAATCAATATAACTTATTGTTATAAAAATCTAACACCTTTTAATCATGATCAACTGGTTCAAGATTGTAAATTGGGGATCGTCGGTCATTTTTTTCAAGGAAGTAATGAATTTCGCTCAAAAAAGACAGAAAAGCACCAAGTATTATATCGAAGAATCGGGAGCGGGAAAAATTGAATTTCGAGGTAATGGCCGACTTCGGGTGGAATCATGCCTGCTATTGGACGGTTGAACCCTCCAATTGGTCACGGAGTATTGCCGGAGAAGGAGTCATGACTCCTCCCCCACCCCCAGAATTGGCCGATTTTCCAAAGCAATCGTAAAAATGTGCTCTTTCAAGCGTCTTAGATAACTTTTGACTCAAAAGTGTCAAAGTTTTGTCCTCTCGCGTCATTTACTCGTTTTTGACTATTCAATATTAATATTTTTATTAAATATTATTTAACTAAATAATTTTTAATAAATATTAAATTTTTATTCAATATTTTTATTATATATTCAATTTGTTTAATAATTTATAAATTTCTGATTATTATTTAATATTAATTTATTCAATTATTATATTGAATTATTATATAATTAATAAAAAATTTATTATAGTATTTTATTAGTATTAAAATTATTATTCAATTTATTACTAAATAATACTCGATTTCTTCCAATTTGTCAGAATTTTTAATGTTTCTGCCCCAGAAAAAACGAGCACCGTTTGAAACATCAAAAAGCCATTTTTAACCTATTTTCACCATCGCTATTCAGCCCAAAAAGACAATTTATAAAAATTTCAGGGCCAGGCTTCTCCCTGAGTTCCATGCTGCATGTGTATGATGGTTATCCGCCTACTTCTTTTTTACAATGATTGTTCTATTCGTATGTACATCGTTTAAGGACTGAATAATGAGAATGTAAGAGTTTGTGCTGCGTACGAAATAAATCCAGTTGCCAACGAAGTTTATTCGTTTAATTTTCCAACTACGTCGCTTCATCAGCGAAACATACTCGTAAGTCGTTTGAAAAAGTGATTATTGTAGTCTCGCATGGTTAAGGATGGAATTCTAGGGGTCTGATGGGGCGAAATGGCGAAAATCGTGAAAAAACGCCAGAAATTCAATTATGTAGGCCTACGACGGGGATGGTTATTTTGAATTCAATTATCTTGGAGAGGCTTTGGGGGTTTTTCAACCCCCCCCCGAAGGCTACTCCGGATAGTCGGTTTGTATGACTACAAAAAATTTAAAATTCACAAGAAATAGTGAATTCGCACCAGAATTTGAGTTTTTTTAAAAGAATTTCCGGTCGTGATCGACGTTGATTTCATAAAGTCGAAAAATGATTCTGTTGCGTCCTTTTTTGATTCTTTCCGGTTACTTTATTTTTTAGTCAGCAACTGCAGAAGAACTCGACCAGCTCGATGCTGATCTTTGGACCATGTCGCCACCTTGCCAGCCGTTCACAAGGTATATACTATGCATGCCGTATACAGTAGCTTATATGACTACCACACTTGTACAACATGGGGATTCTGGGTGGATTCGGCCAAAGAATCGTTTAAAAAGTGTTTTTTTTGTCAAAAACTATGTTTACACGTCCGAAACACTATTTTATGATGTTTTGGACGGTGCTCGTTGTTTTTAGAGCATAAAAACATAAAGTGTCGAAAAAATTTGAAAAATTTGATTAAATTGAAAATTTATAGTCAAGAAATGGGTGAATTCGACAATTTTTTGCCAAAAATTTAGCTAAATGCGGTCTAAGCGGCACACTTTCTACGATTTTTCTATGAATATCGACAAAGGTCAAAAAAATGGCCCTAAAAATGGTGATATGGCGAAAAACACCATTTTTCAACGTTTCTCATCAAGCACCATCCATTGGCATCAAAAAATTGCGGAAATGACTAAAAAATTTCAAAAATTTGATTCTGGATGTATTTAGGTTTCTGGGGGAGTATTTTGGTTTCTCGGGGGTATTTTTGGTTTCTCGGTGGTATTTTGGTTTCTCGGGGGTATTTTGGTTTCTCGGGGGTATTTTGGTTTCTCGGGGATATTTTGGTTCCTCTGAAGAAGGGTGCACACCCCCAAACCCCCTACGCCCAGGTGTGATCCTGACCCCCCAGAATTTTCCTGCTGCCCATGTATGGGTGTAACCCAGAGTTAAAATTCCGGATTTCGTGTTATTATTTGACGCCAATGGTAGAGATTGATGAAAATCGTCAAAAATTGTGTTTTTCTATTGAAAAAACTATTTTTATATTTCTTCTTTTTCAATTTTTTATTTTTATTTAAATTTCAACTTGCAATTATTCATCATATTTTGACTTGATTTCGTAATCGAGCTTTTTCAGCCGGGAGGGGGCATTTCTGAAAATGAATATTATAATTTTATTCGTCGAAAATTGAAATCTCTTTATTATTTGATTATATTTTACAGCGTGCCTTGTCGTTTGTTTTTTTATTCCTGATTTCAAAACTTCTATGAATTTTAATAAATTACCTTAAAACCGGTTTTTTTCAATTAAGTGGCGTATTGACGTATTTGAACGTTTGGACGTCCTTTGGCCGAAATTCACTCACAAGCATAGGTGGGCAGCACCGAAATTATGGGAGGGGGGTGAAAAAATTTTCAAAGGTCAAAAAAATGGTTTTAAAAGTGGTTGTATGGCAAAAAGCCACCATTTTTCGACTTTCTCATCGAGCACTATCTAATGGCATCAAAAAATCGCTAAAAAAGCAAAAAAATCAAAATTCGAATTCTGGGGGAGTATTTTGATTTCTGGGGGGTATTTCAACTTTTGGGAGTGCATACCCCCCACGCCCATGTGTGCTCACAAGTCACAAAAATTAATAAAAATTTTGAATTTATTTTAAAAATATCTCAATTTGCGAATTTGAATTCTTTTACCTACTCAAGAAACAGATTCTTGTTTGCAGGCTGGGACTCCAAAAGGACTTGAATGATCGACGAACAGACTCATTTCAACATTTATTATCGATATTATCGCAGTGAGTTGAAACATTATTAATTTATTAATTTTAGTGCATTCTAAATACAGTATGTACCAGACATGCCAGCTTGGGAATTCTGGGGGGGGTGAAATTTTTGAAGTGCCGTTTTTGGCTTGAAAAAATGGTGGATACGCGTCAAAATTACCGTTTTTTGGTGTTTTTGACTATGCTCCGCCTTTCTAGTGCATAAAAACATAAAAAAGTTTCGAAAAAATCAAAGAAGTTCGATTAAGCTTGAACAATGTTTAGCTCAAAACATGAGTATATGGCGCAAAGAGCCGAAAATTTGTCACTTTGGAGCAAATAGATAGCTAAAAACGCTTAAAAACCACTTTTCCTATGGATTTGCAGGAAAATTTTGGAAATTCTTGGAAAATCGCCAACTATTGGGGGGTTGAAGAATTTCTGGGGGTGAAACCCCTTTCTCCCTACATCGTGTATGGTGTGTACTTTTGTCGATATGTCTACTAGCGTACATACACTACTCGCCACGAATGTTTACGCTTTAATAAGCTTCTAGAGCTTATTAGGGCTATATCTTTAACACGTCAGTCCTATTTCCGCCCACGCACGACCGACGTGTTAAACATATAAGCCTTAACAAGCTCTAATATCCTATGGAGCATGTTAAAACGTAAACATTCGTTGCGAGCACTGCAAGCTCAACTACGGAGGGGACAGGCGTACAACAGGAAGTGGGGTATGCTCACCCGAACTTGGTCGTTTCTCCTATTTTTCCATTTTTAACAAAAAGTTGAAGGTCTATTTACCCACGCCCCCTATAAATGGTCAGAAACGCCCACCGAAAATTCGAGCCTTTACATTACTGGATGGGGTCCTCAACCAGAAGTCGCCAAAGTCGACCGTCTGATAAAAATAAAAGTCTTCCTTTTCTGACAAAAAAACTTGTGTTTCTAGGCCGTTTTTGATACTTTGATGCACTTTCTGCAAAAAATTTAAATTCATCACCCACCCTAAAATATGACTGATTATCCCCTCCGAAAATTTTTATCTGTCATCTGCCTGGATGAAATGAATAGTAAAAAAATATTTTATAATTTCATTTTATTTTTGTAATATTGAGCTGCATTTTTTAATCTTATTTTTATCTTTTTAATCCTCTTTTTTATTCCTATCGATTTAAACATTTTATCTTTTGCTTCATATCTTTTCATAATTTTTTAGTTTTTTTTAAATTCTTGTAAGTAATTTGTATTTATTATTTATTTATTTTGATATATTTATTTTTTTTTTGTTTTTATTTTATTATTTCTACCTAAAAGATTTATTTGCTCTAGCAAAGCTTTTAGACAGATAAATTTTAATTTCTTTATAGTTTTTTAATTTTTATTTATTTTATTTTTAATTTGGCGTTTATTAGAAAAATATGTGTAATTAATAAGAGCTTATTAGTTTTCGTTGGAAAATGGGGCTTTTTCAATTTTTTGTTTATTATTAAGCTTGCCTTTTCTAAAAATGCTAGGAAATTTTTTAGCCTAATATTTCTTATCCATTTTCGTAGAATGGCGAATCAACCTCGTTATATATTTATTGAAAACGTGAAGGGTTTCGAAAATTCGGATTCACATCGTATTACGGTTAATATTTTGCGACGATGTGGTTACGATATAAGGGTGGGTAGTCCAGTTGCTGATTTAGTGTAAAGTAGTGTAAACAAGCGTATTTATAGCATGGATATTAGGAATGACCCCACCACATGTTGTCCCTACATCTTTTTGCAGTAAAAAATCAGCTTTTCCCGTAAATTTAAGTAAAACTAACTTTTTCTTCTGCATTTTCCTCCTTAAATAGACCGACTGTTTTTATTATTGCTTGGATGCGTATTACTTTTTAAAATGCGAATTTGATTTTTTCCCAACAATTTACGTTTAATTTTTTCGCTCTAAAGTTTTGGGAAATATTGTTATTTGTTTGGCCTTTTAAAGTAGGAAATTCACTTTTAAGCCTAGATTAAGTATTTTTGTCAAAATTTCAAAATTCTAACATGGGACTCTTTGGTAGAATAAATATTTCGATAACATGATAATATGAATATGACAATAAATTTGAGTCAATAATATTATAAATAATACAAACAGTTATACCAATTGAAACCTACAATAATCTTACAGAGTTATCTTCAGTGTTTTTGGGGGAAGTGCCTAAAACGGCTAATTTAGATCTTATACGACTTTTCAATATCCTTTTAGCATCAGCGTCCAGCCCTTTGCAATATTGTGAATAATTACTGTAATATACTTTAGAATAAATGTTGTAAAATGAATTTTTCTTATTTTTTAGATAGGAAATTTTGAGACAGTCTTCGATTTTAATTTAAAAAGTTTCTAATGCGCTCCATGTATATACGTTGGGAAGGTTCCTTTAATACTTTACATCCACTTTACCGTCGCCATCAACAGACATTCTCAGCACACGTGGGCGTGGGGAGTATGCACCCCCCAGAAGTTGAAATACCCCCTCCCCCAGAAATCAGAATACGCCCCCAGAATTCAAATTTTTGAAATTTTTTTGCTTTTCTAGCGATTTTTTGATGCCATTGGATAGTGCTAGATGAGAAACGTCGAAAAATGGTCGCCATACGACCACTTTTAAGACCATTTTTTGACCTTTGAAAATTTTTTCAGCCCCCTCAGAATTTGGGTGCTGCTCACCTATGATGCTCAGCATGGGAATTTTTCGGGGAGTGAAATTTTAAAGTGCCTTTTTCAACCCAAAAATGGCTGGTTACGCGTCAAAAACATCGGTTTTCGGCGTTTCTGACGATGCTCTACTTTTCTAGAGCATAAAAACATAGTAAAATCTCGAAAAAATATCAAAAAGTCGAATAAATTGAAGAAAATATAGTCAAAACATGAGTAAATGGCGTGGAGCGCCGAAAATTTAACACTTCTGAGCAAATAGGTATAGCTGAAAAAGCTGGCTTTTCTACACGTTTTTTTGATATTTTTGGAAAGTTTAGAAAAATCGCTTATTTTTCGGAGGGTGGGGCGAAAATTTTATGGGGTCTAAACGTGCTTTTCCGACCCCCCCATCCCCCGGTCATGTATGGATATCAATATTCGGTTATAATAGACTTAATGTTGCGTTCGAAATTAGCGGAACACTATCTCTACTGGCTTCTTATCCTTTTGTGCATTGTCGTATTGAAAATATGTATATGAGAAAGACTGTAGCATATTGTCCGAATAATACTGTAGACGTTTTTTGTTTGCTGCATGCAAATGAAAACGTTCTTCTGGGCAGTTTTGACTACAATTTAGACGACCTACTTTCACACACATACAAATTGGCATGGGGAACTGTTTTGGGCCTCTTAATTGAATATGTCTGCAATTCCTAGTGTTTCCTTTACTTTTTTGATTTTTATTTTGATGCCAATGAATCGAGCTCGATGAGAAATATCAGAAAATGAGGATTTTTACTCTTATCCAAATTTTCCGATCCTTTATAAGCCCCCTCCCGGAATTCGGCGCTGCCCATTTTTATTTTTTACTCTTAAACCTTTCCATCAAATTTCAGTGAAAAAGACTAAATAGGTCTGGTTGAGAATCAATAAAATTGATTTTGTAAAAATTGAATTATTGTAGTTACAAGATTTAAATAATAATTTGATATAAAACATGATTATAATAATTACATATATACAAGAATACAATAGATACAAGATTAAATTTTTTTATTGATTTCCTAATCTAATTTTTTTCAAATTTTTTCAATTTTTCAATTTTTAGCTTTTTTAATTTTTAATTTTCTAACCTCTTTTCTTATTTTTTAAGATTACTGTAGATACAAGATTTAAATAATAATTTGATAAATAACAGGTCAGCAATCGTACTAAGAATAAAGAATAATGAAAATAAATATATTAGGTATTACATATTATTATTGTTATTATTATTATTATTATTATTATTATTATTATTATTATTATTATTATTATTATTATTATTATTATTATTATTACTATTATTATTATTATTATTATTACTAATATTATTATTATTAATATTATTAGGTAAATCATTATAAATTATTATTATTATTACTACTATTATTATTTTTTCTTATTTATCAAGTTCAAAGCTTTGGTTGTTTTTTTTATTTTTTTCGATCATTTATGTTGCGTTTTTTATGCTTTATGCCATAGAAATTCCTTCTATCCCCGAAAAGCTTCGGTATTCCGAATTCGAGGCTTCGTTATTATTTGCTGGCTCGATCAAAAAATTGCGAGGCATTCCCTCCGAGCTCGGATGAAAATGTGGTAAAAAATTTTCTCCATAATTTTACTATACGCCAACTATTTTTGTAGTATTCTTTTTATTTTGCATGAAATGTATTTTTTATAATATATTTTTTAATATATTTTTTTGAATATATTTTTTAATAATGTTTTTTTAACATTTTTCATTTTACATGATCATGATCATAAACGTCGATTTTAAATTTCTTTCAATAGCTGAATTTTGATCCCATTGTTATCGATGGATCAATCAATAAGCTTTCAACTATTTATAATTAAATTTCGTGCGTTATTCTTTCAGTGTTTTTTATTTTGGCCCTATTTTTAGTTTCATGAATCTCCTATGTGAAATTATATGGTATAAATCATTTTTTATTAGTTTAATATTTATGTAATATTATGCATTAATAGTTTAACATTATTTCAAAATAATAACGATGAAATTTATTTTTAATGATATTTTTTATTCTTGGTCGTTTTATCCTTATTAAATTAACGATTTTTAGCTCTTTTATACATTTTTTCCAATAAAAATTGAAATGAGCTAAAGTTTCTAGATAGGAATCGGAGAATATGCCATAGTTCTCGTGATTAAAAATTTAGAAAATTGTGGTTTTTCTTATTATTTATTTGCTCAAAATCGAATGAGATTTTTGGCTTCTATTGTATGTGCATTCAAAATATTTCCTATGCAGTTTTCATTTGACTTGATTTTTTTAGATTTTTTCGATTTATTATTTTCAATTATTCAAAATTTAAACACATGAGCCGATCGATGCATAGAAACTTAAAATTGCAAAGTTCGATCCGTAAAAAACGCGAAAATAGAAAATAATTTTCGAATATTAAATAATACAATGAATAAGACATTTCGAGCACTTACTGGGAAAATTAGGCAATAACTCGTCCGAAGAAAGTTATATTAATTAAAATTAGTAACAAATTTTAGAAAAATTTAAAAATGTACAAAATTTAAAAAATTTGTATTCCAACTAATTATCCGTGTAATGAATTTTTTAATTGTTATCAATTATTATTATGTATGTAGTCTTTAGAGATCGTTATTTGTGTTAACACTGATTTTATAACAGCTGATTCACTTTAAGTCAACCATACAAGAGCGTGAGGGTTAGGGGAGAGGGTATTACACATACCTGGGCGTGGGGAATTTGGGGATATGCAACCCCTAGAAACCAGAAGAACTCCCCCAGAATTCAATTTTTGAGAATTTTTTCTGTTTTTTTCGCAATTTTTTTGATGCCAATGGATAAGGCCATTTTTGACCTTTGAAAAAATTTTGCACCCCTCTCCTCTCCCAGAACTTTGGTGGCGCCCACCTATGGTATTACCCCCTGAGCTTTTAGAAAACTGATAGGTATAACAGCGATTTTGGCCGAAAACTCATTGCTGTATAGCCTTTTTGGAGTTCAGAAAATTAGCTATACAGCCTTTTTGGCTCAGAAAACCAGCTATATAGTCTTTTTTGAGTTCAGAAATGCTATTTAGTTGTCTTTTCTGATTTTCGAAAGGATATACAGCTATTTTCTCGACTCCAAAACGGGATTAATAGCTATTTTGAGTTCAAAAGAGCTATATAGCTATGTTTGTTAATCTAAAAAGACCATATAGCTAATTATTTTGAGACCAATATAAACCATATAAAGCTAATTTCTAACCACCAAATAGACCCAGAATAATCGAAGCGCAAAGCTATATCTACCAATTTTTGGTTTTCACCCCACCCCCTGAGAGTTTGACCTTGCGCACCTGTAGAAGTCTATCAATCATTCATATATATTATGTGTTTTATCAAACGTTCAAAATATTGTTCCGACCATTTGTTAAACATGCGGTTCTTTTTAAATTTTTCAATAATAACCCGCTTCTTTCAACATTTTTATGTTATTTATAAATTATTCAGATTTTTCCTCAGTTTCGTTTTCTAGGCTTCAAGCTCTGCTTATTTAAATATTTCTGTCTCAGGCATCGATTTTGTGGGTATAAATCGATTTGTTCAGATCACAGCCGTTCCGAACGACGAACGAGCCGAAAAAGTTTGCCGCCCATTGTCAAAATATTTGGAAAATCGGAATATCGATTATTTCGCCGATTTTTTATTGGACGATACGATTTTACTCAAGCACGCTGAAGTGTTGGATATTGTAAACAATCAGAGCAACTCGTCTTGTTGCTTTACGAAAGGGTCAGCACTAAACTTTTTTTAGTTAAGTGTAAACTACTTTACATTTTTTGGTTTAGTTTAAACTACTTTACATTTTTTGGTTTAGTTTAAACCACTTTACAGTTTTCAATTCACTTAAAACGACTTTACGTTCTTCAGTCCTATTCAAACTAGGCGCGTGTAACGCATGTAATACTCGCACATACCAATTATCATCTTTAACGTTGCAGATACAGTCACATGGTTCAGGGGGCTGGCTCGGTGCTGCAACAGAATGAATCCGAATCGGTACGCTTAGTCGAGATGAGTTCGGTTCCGAACAGTGTTAACTGAAAGGTGTAAAGTTAGAGTCGCTTAACGTTTTATGAAAGTGGCAAAATTTTAAATTTAATTTAATCTAGTTTTGACTAGATTTTAATTTAATTTTTTTCAAATTTTGTTTTCCACGATAAAGTAAATTGAATTAACGCGCGTTATTAAATTCCTATTTATGCTTTTATAAACAATAAATGCGTAAATTCTTGATATTTTTCAAAAAAATCGCTAAAATCACTTTTAAGCAGATTTTTTCATCCATTTTCATCAGAAAAAATCGTTCAAAAATAGAGGCGAACCAATATTAGGGAAAATTTGTGAGGCAGGGCTAAAATTCTGGAAAGTTTTAAATATTTTTTATATGAAAAGGAGCATAAAAATAGATGCATGGGGGGTAAATAACTTTGTTTCGGTTCTAATCAAGCTCTATTCACAGACATGAAAAATCGCGTAGAAAGCCAAAAACTTGTAAACAAATCGAAGTCGCAATAGCTCGTACATGTGAGCTTATTGGATTGTCTTGAATTTTTAAATGACAGTAAAATTCCTTTAGTCTGGTTTAAACTACAATTCGGCTCATGATTCCTGTAAGATGGAAACTGCTTATAATATTTAAACGCGAGTTACATAGACATCATTCTACTTTACACTCGTGTTTTTGTTTACAATGCTCAGCATTTATAGTGATTTAATTTGCCTGATTCTCTCCCAAGATGAATATTTGTTTGCACGTCAAAGGATTACATATCATTTAAAAAATGTATTGATTTATGATTTTTGAATTAATTTCTAAATGTTCTATTAATGTAGCTTTAATTTAATTTATGATCTATAATATTTTTAATAAATAATTATAATTCAAAATCAAGAATGCATTGATTTCGTAATTTACTCGTTAGTTTGTTGGAGCCTAAATTTATAATTTTACCAGCTCGATGAAGCCTACAGTATTTATAGAAATTGCAGTGAACGCGATTTGAAAATCGCGGCTTTAAAGCGGCTCGGATTACGTTGGTTTACACCGAGGGAAATATTGAATTTATCCGGTTTCGATGCCTGTTTTGGTAGGTTTTTTGACTTATTGGTCAATATTTATATCACCTACATATTAGTAGTCATTTATTTATTATTTATTAATTATTTCAATCCATTACTGTAGCCTGACTTTAAATTCCAGATTTTCCACCCACCGTGTCCATCAAGCAACGCTATCGATTGTTGGGCAACAGCGTTAACGTTTCGGTTGTTTCGTATTTATTGCAATTGCTGTTGAATTAGTTGTTTAATTCGCTTTACACTCATTATGCGATATTTTATAATTAAAAAATACATGTGATTAGCGGGTGTTATAATCCATCGGTCAAAATTTGACTGAAATTGTTGAGCTTCAGAAACTTTTTACTAACGAAAAAGCCAATGACGTTAAACGTACGATAAGTAACATCTGCAAAAAAATTATGAATTTTTAATTTTCGAAAATCTATTACGAAATCGCGCCCGATTGTGTCGATAGAGGATTATTATATCCTCTTGCAAATAAGGCTCGTTGATAGGAAGGAACGATATTGGAACAAATATTCGTGCTTTGTTAACGAAATCATTTATACGCTTTGGCAAATAATTTATAGTGTTTCGGGGTCTACCCGGTTCTCGAGGGCTTTGCCGGCTCTGGGGTCTAAAGCACACATAGAAGTTGGGGCAGCATTTTCGAAGTCTGAATGGGACAAAGACAAAGAAGTATAGGACTAAAACTAAATCTTTTTGAGTCTTGCCCTATGACTATATCATTTTTAAAAGACTTAAATCTAGACTAGGACAATATCTCAAAGACCGGATATCGTCTTCATTTGATGAGCAGATTCATGCCGTCACTCACTAATATAAAAAATGTTTGTTTTTTTCACTGGGACTGTGTTTTTGCTCCAAAAATCAGAACAATCGCTTGATATAGCTACGTGCATACTTTGTGAATCTCGGTACATTATTGTATCATTGTTTTGAATTGAAGGTTGCTTCACTCAGGCCCTTAAGTTGTCTTACTGTTTTTGAGCATTGCACCTGGGGGCTTCCAACAGTTAAAAAACAAAAAGAATTCCAGCAATCACGACCAAATAACTACTGACTACTAAAATGTGTAACAATTATGAATATTCTGCTAAATCAAAGCGACAAAAAGTTGCAGTTTTTCTGCTCAAAGAAGGTGACTATGGAAGTTAAGGTTCCTGATTTCATTTCAGGGGATACGAGCGACGTTTCCCTCCAGTAGAAATGTTAACATTTTGGTGAAACTACATATAAGACATTGTGAGAGGTCTTTTTTATCTTGCACGATGCAAATAAAGGACCCGTTGTACAGACGAAAATTTTCTCTTTGCACTAGTGCGCAAATGTAAATTTTCGGAATAGAGCAGCCTTTACTTTAAGAATGCGGAGAATTGTATTTTTGTACAATAAAATTAAGTTTCGTAATTGGCAGCTTTAAAATCAAATTCTAAAATCACAACTTATGAGCATGTTTATCTTCACGTATCTCTAAGGGCACACACCATACGTGGGCAGCAAGAAAGTTCTGGGGAGTACAAGAATTTTCAAAGGTCAAAAAATGGCCTTAAAAGTGGTGGTATGGAAAAAAACACCATTTTTCGACGTTTCTCGTTTATCACTATCTATTGGCATCAAAAAATTGCAAAAAAAAATGAAAAAAAATTTCCAAAAATTGAATTCTTCGGAGGGGGTATTTTGGTCTCTCAGGGGAGTGCATACCTCCCACGCCTAGGTGTGGTACACACGCGTTATCAAAATTTGCAATGACTTACTATTGGCTCTTTTCGCAGATCGCATTCCCACTTTTCGATTAAGTGGTAGCCCTTTGATTTGAGGTATATCGTTTACGGTTGATTGTGGCCTGGTAGGCATCGTCTGTCATTTTTTGATTATCGATTGTAGCTTAAAACCGCTTTGGCATGCAAGGCAGCCGTCCCAACTAAAACAATTCTTTTATTTCATTATCTACTTCTTGATATTTTTTTATTTCCTTAATTAATTGATTTCAATGATTAATTATTTCTCGAAAGTTGCGTACAGAATATTAAGTTACTTTTCAATAAAGATGAAACCTATTTGAGTCATTTTTTATTCTTTTATTATTATTTATTCATTTATCTAATTGTTTATTTATTCATCGACTGTATACAATAACTATTTATTTTTATGTAAACATAATTTAGTACCGGTTACAATCCTGATATTTGACCTATTGCTCGAAGGCGCAAAGCGCTTCTTTCAGGCAACAGGGGCAGCCGGCCTTGAGGCATTTATGGTCTTCGGTGTTGCTGTACCCCTTGTTGTATTTCTCGCAGAAATAGGAGCGGCCCATGAACGCCGGCATCCTGGTTATGAGGTCAAAATGCTCGTCATGAAGGTAGAGACGGATGACTGTCGGCTTCAGGGCCTTTTAGAATGAGGGCGTCGAATGCACCCCTCGAGAAGATCTTTATTTGGTATTCGGGAGCAAGGTGCTCCTAAAACAATATGTGAATTGACAGAAAAGATAATGCAAGACTCTCAATAACATGAAATTTCCCCCAGTGTTTCATAATATCACATAAACTGCATGTACGCATGTGATATATTATTTTACAATTTATTTAATTAAGTGATTTGAGCGCTTGGAGCAATGCAAAGTAAAGCCTTTGACGTAGATCGCCAAATTTTTTTTTTGAAATTTTTAAATTTATATATATCTATTCATTTATTTAATTATGTATTTTATTACTTATACGCAAATTTACAGTAAAATAAAATTAGATTAGCTTGGAATTTCGCAGTGCTTCATATAGCAAGAACAATATGCATAAAAACAGTTATTATTATGATTTTGTAAATTTTTAATTTTTGAGTATGGTAAAAGAGAAAAACTGTAATTTTAATATAACTTTGATCATGTGTAATAATTAAAGTGATTGTATGAAATTATATTGAAAAGTAAGATTAATAATTTTAAAAAGAAGTTGTAATTTGTAAATTAATAATTGGAAAAACTTTTTAAAAAGTTTGATAAAAAATATAATATAATTAATGTAATATATTAATATAACTTTTATAAATTTAAAAATTTTCCAGAGTAAAATTTCAAAATTATAATTTTAATATGAGTATGAGTATTATTGATAATCCAAATAATTGTATGCAATTACCTCAAAATGCACGATCAATAATTTAAAAACCAGCTGTAATTTGCAAATTTACAATTGGAAAAACTTTACAACCGAGTTTCCCAAGTTACAGTCTATGAAGTTTATTCGGTTTTGTAAAGAATGCTTAAAAATTGACTAGCATCTTAATGGCATGCAAATTGAAGGCAACTTTTTGCAGAATGAGATGAAATGTAGACATAAAGAAGATTTGAATTTCATTTCGAATGAGATTGCGAGCTGTACAGCTTTACTAGTCACACTGACAATTTTTTATTTATTTCGCTTCAATAAAAAAAGAAAATTATACATAAGGTAAAAAGAATACGTACCTAATAATAATCATAATCTATCGTACAATAAAATGATCCTGATTTTTTGACAACGTTAGCTGCCAGAGAAGGAATCTGAACTACTACAGGTTTCGGTTTCGCTTCTTTTTGGCAGCGTGCCGCCTTCGAATCGAGTAGCTTCGACAAACAAAAAAGAATGAATTATTTCAATTTTCATATGTTCTGGCAAAAACGTTTCAGAGTGAGAAAACGAGGTCTCAGCCTTCATTCTCAAAATATGACAAGTTTCAGTCTACCTTCTCCTTTTATTTACGTGTTTCTAACAGACTGTCAATGATTACATCAGCTTTGAAAAAAATCGCATTTCAATTAAGAACCATATTTTACGTATTTTGCTGTCGAAAATACGTTAATAAAAACGCTATTCATTTTATACTTTGAAGCCGGTAAAATTTTAACTCAGAAAAACAGTTCAATTTACATTTAGCGTACACTTAATGCAAATTAACTGTGAAACCTACATTTCCAGTAGCTACGTTCGATTTCTCATATATATATTGCTTTTGCTAGTGCTTTTCTGACTTTTTTCAATACAAATTCGACAATGAAAATAATCGCATCTATATTCTATCTTTTTGGTGTCCCCATAATGCTGCCGCATTTCTTGCAACATTGAAGTCGCATGCAAATCGAAGTCCCGATTGTTTTATTTTTTCCGTTTTAGTTTGTAAATTATGCTATGATGTTCAAAGCATGCTTGGTTGTAAAAAGTAACGATTGCATGTTGAACGTGTCAAAATTTTTGACTTTTCCCAAGGTGGCGATTGATAACACGGTGTACATTTTGAAAGGCATCGATGTTTTTCCTTTTGCTTATATGATTTACTGCATAACTCGCAAAAAATAATTATAAGAAAAGAAGGCGGCATCTTTGCTAATAACTGTGTGGTGGGTGACCCTTGTGTATGTACGAATGCAGTAATTTGTCGAATTTTGTTGACTTTGTAAATGTGCGAAAAAAAACTTAAAAGTAAGGCGCAAACTTTAATTTTTTCGAGTATTAATCAAAATAACTCACATATTTTCGTAGGTAACAGTTCTTGCCAAGTATAGCTTCTAATATTATAATTATTGTAAGCTAAAGTAGCGATCATGTATACTGAGCGTATAAGGCAATTCTAAAACTGCTAAATCCTCAATGAAACGGCAAATTCAAAGAATTAAGCGTCAATTGTAAAATATATAAATAACATATTGTAAATACTAAAAGCGCTTGACCGACTCAGGTCAGCCAGGAGGCAATCAAATGCACACACACAAATGGTTCTGAGCTGATAAGACATTTCAATGTCGAAATCTTACGCTAATTACTCAAAACGAGCGCAAAATCGCTTGAAATGGTTTAACAGGCCAAATCGATTAACAAAAGTGGTAAAATGCAGTCAAAATTGACTAAAAGTGCTAAAAGATGCGGTCTTATTACTTATTATCTTAATACCTTACGCTATTTGGACTATTCAATATCAACAAATATTGCTAAAAATTTAACAAAACCGTACAAGTCACAGCAACAAACGAACAATACAATTAATTCGAATATCCCATAAAGTCAAGAGAAACAGCGTAAAACGTAAACATCTAAAAAAATTTTAGATAATTATTAAAAAAAAACGTTTAATTCGCAAAATTAGAACCTATAAATTTATAATTATTAAAGAATACTTTATTTAAACTCGTAAATTCAATCCTAAAAATTTATTTGATTCATTATTCATAAAAATTCATAGATGTAAATTTTATGAATTTGTTTTTAAGAAAAATTATTAAAAAATCGATTTTTCAGCAATTCAGACAATTTATTTACTTCACTCTAAAAATTCTTTTCACCCTTCGAAGAATAATTCATTTCTGTTGCCTTATGCAAAAACATCAATCTGGTAGCCAGGCATTGCGTTTTGCAATTTATTCAACTCGGGGATGATACACGGACATCATGATTTTCAAGTCCAGCTAGTCGCATTAATCTCCTCTTCTAACGCCAATCCACTTATAAGTCGCGAGCAACTACTAGGGCTCTGGCGCGAGGCTTAAATCATCTTCGTTTAAAATTTGAATTAAACAGCCGCCATAGGGCTCCCTACCATACGTGGGCAGCAAGAAAATTCTGGGGGGTGCAAGATTTTTGAAGGTCAAAAAATGGCTTTAAAAGTGGTGGTATGGCAGAAAAACACCATTTTTCGACGTTTCTCATCGAGCACTATCCATCAGCATCAAAAAATTGCAAAAAAACAAAAAAAAATTTCCAAAATTGAATTCTGGGAGGGAGTATTTTGATTTCTAGGGGGAGCAGTGTTGCCAGGTCCCAAAATTCAGATTCTCCTGCACAGAGGTAAAATTGGGGAAAAATTCTCCTGCAATTCTCCTGAAAATATTTTGATTCTCCTGAAAATTCTCCTGGCTAATATTTTGCAGGAAAGGTTGTACAGCAGATCTACAATTGTATGTACACATGCATATCAAGCATGCTCAGGCCAATTTACCTTGGTTCACCCAACTATTTTATTCTGATCTCTTGCCTGTTAATCCTAAGGACACTCAAGGCAAAATAATGAACATTAATTCTCTCACAAAAAACTCATGGAGCATATCTGCATTATACAGGCAGATGCAAAAATATGGAAGACTAATGCTGCACCACAAAGTATAACATTTTATTCAACATCAACAGCTGACAAACATTCAATAACAGATTCCTGATCTTCATCAGGATATACTGCTCAAGGGCCTAAGCTAAAGAGGTCGCATTGTTTACAATACACATTATTCGAAAAAAACAGTTTCTGTGCTTAAAACAGTGACCGCCAATTTTCAGTTGCACTTACATCCTCAAAAATTTCTGAAAAGAGCCCTGTTTGCAATGTCCTTTGAAAAAATAAATAATACTTTATTACTAATTGTATGTACTTCAGTAGCAAGCAAATCCTTACGTTTTGAAATATATCAAAAAAATGTTTATAGGCGCTTTGCAGACACCGTTTTTTTCCCAGCGATTTGGTTGACATTATAGACCGAACCCAAAATTTTTTTCCACTTTTTCCGACTTTTTCCACCTTTTAGGGAGGTCTAAAAACGTTCAAAATAGAGCGCCTGTGTTGAAAAATCAGTGTTTTTACGTGGAAAATTTGATGTACACATGCAATAGCGGTGTTTGATGCACTTTTTTGTATAAAAATTTCGCGCTCTACAAGAATATCACGATCAGTAACGTTATTTATGTTGAAACTTAATTTCCTTCCTTGAGTAAAGCATTTTAGCCTATTCTGAAGTCGTTTTTGACAATTAAAATTATAATTTATCAAATGGCGCGAAGCGCTAGAAAATTTTGAAATTTTAGCTCAAAAAACTGTGCAGAAGGTAAGGATTTTCAATCGTAGTGGAGTTCTAGGACCAGATTATCGATAAAAATGCTGCAACTGGCGCCGCGCGGCTCAAACATCAATCACAAGTAAGAATTAAATCAATTCAGCGCGAAGCTCCGAAAATTTTTTGTAGTTTCTTCACCTCTCTGAAACGCATTTTTGCATTACAAAAACTAACCGAATCCGTGCAGAAGATAGGGATTTTCAATCGTAGTAAAGTTCTAGATCAAATTTTCGATAAAAATGCTGCAGTTGATGCGGCGCGGCTCACATATTAATTTTAAAAAAATTAAATCAATCCGGCGCGAAGCGCCGAAAATTTTTTGTAGTTTCACTTCTCTAAAACGCATTTTTGCATTAAAAAACTAACTGAATCCGTGCAGAAAATAAGGATTTTCAATCGTAGTAAGGTTCTAGATCAAATTGTCGACGAAAATGCTGCAGTTGACGCGTCGCGGCTCAAATATTAGAAACAAAAAATAATTAAATCAATTCGGCGCGAAGCGCCGAAAAATATTTTGTAGTTTTACTTCTCTAAAACGCATTTTTGCATTACAAAAACTAACCGAATCCGTGCAGAAGATAAGGATTTTCAATCGTAGTGAAGTTTTTGACCAGATTTTCGATAAAAATGCTGCAATTGGCGCGGCGTAGCTTAAAGATTACTAATAAGTAAGAATTTAATCAATTCGGCGCGAAGCGCGAAAAATTTTTGAAGTTTTAACTCTCTAAAACGCATTTTTAACATTACAAAAAGTTTCCACAAATGCCAACCAAGCCCAAAAATTTTTTCCATTTCCCAAAATTTTGTTTGACAAATAGACCAAAAAGTGGAAAAAAACGGTGTTTGCAAACGTCTATGAAACTGATAAAAACAATTAGACGGTGTGTAAAGCTATGTATTTCTGCACTTCGTGATATTAAGTGAATAAATAAATGAATGAATGAATGATTTACTACGGAAGCACGAAACTTATTTGGATATAGTTATAACTTACCACTTAGGTCTTAAACTATGAACGAAATAAAGTCTTAATGTGAAGCAACTAACTAACTACAGTAAGTACAGTATGGAGGTTAATGAATGAATGAATGAATGAAATAATTTATTACTGAAACGCGACAATTACGAAAGATGTAAAAGAGTAATAAAACGTACGGTCAAAAGAATAAAAGCGTACAGCAAAAGGCGATGAGCGAGTCATGAAAATGACGATTTAAGCCCGCCCTATGATAAATTTGGATAAGTCGACATCAATTAATCTAGATTTGAATATATTTAAGTTAGGGAAGAGACTACAAAATCAGGTAGGTGATTCCAAACAGAGATATACTTATAGAATAAGTCAAATTTTTGTAAATTAGAACGGACAAGAATGATAATCATTATAACTTGCTGTTTAAGTTTTGAAAATTCTCCTGAATTCTCCTAGATTTTCAGGATTCTCCTGAATTCTCCTGACATTTTAAAATTCTCCTGCATTCTCCTGCATGTTAACAACTTCTCCTGAAATTTCTCCTGAAAATCCCATTCTCCTGCTCCTGCTCCTGGAAATTTTAGATTCTCCTGAATTCGGGAGAATTCTCCTGCACCTGGCAACCCTGGGGGGAGGGGTATTTTGGTTTCTGAAGGGTGCATACCTCCCCGAACCCCCCCCCCCTCCCACGCCCAGGTGTGCTCTTGACCTGAAAATTTATCGTGCAGAATGTGGTTATGATCAGTTTACCAGAGCCGACTAGGGGTTTCACTGTGACAATTTTCACAGTTGATTCTGTCGAATCAATTTTGACTTCTTTGTCGATTGCAATATTCGCTCAATTTTTCCTAGAATAATATCACCATTATCATTTTTCCGACCCCTAAAATTGCAAGTCAAATTAATATGAAAATTAATTTTTCGCAGAAATAATCAAAATTTGAATGTTAAATTTAAAATTTAAACAGTTTTTCATTAATATATAATGTAAATATCGAATAAAAAAATTTAAATGCATCTGTCAAAAGACGAAATTTTAGACCTTTCTGGCATTTTCCGTAATTTCGTTCTGTGAAAAATGAAATAATCAAGAAAACAATGCCCGTGGCTCATAGAATCACTAATATAAGATGAGTAACGTCAATAAAAATAATAGCACGCACATTAGAGCGCACGACATTAGAGCGCAATGACATTAGAGCGCCTGCATTAGAGCGTATATGCACTAACAAATTTAAGGGGCCCCATTGAGACCAAAAATTTTTTTGAAAAATGAAAGATAAACAGAGAAAATGAGAAAGAAATTTTGTTTTGTAAGAAATGCAACGTCATGTGATTTTTTTGTTCACTGCGAATCGCATTACTGATTCTATATTTCCATCTAGCACCTTTGGAAAAATTGCAAGACGTAAGATTTTTTGGCACTGTACTGTTTTGAAGCAGCAGCTGAATTCTATTCCGAAAAAGCTGCCTGGCTTTAGAATTTTGTTGTACAAAAAATTTAATAACAGGTAGATAGAATGTCCTTTCTGCATAAAAACGAATTGGAGTTCAAAAAATTATAAGTTTTGGGATGAAATGAAAATCAAGCTGGTAGAATTTCAGCAAAAAATAGAGTGCGCAAAAATTTTATTGGTTAAAATTTTTTTGAAATTTTTGCACCGGTGCAAAGAGATCCGTGCAGAAAAGAGCCTGAATGTGAGAGTCATACTTGGTGGATGGAATGGAGGTTTGCCAATCATTAATGGAAATGTTGGTGAGGTGAGCTACGTAAATTTGAATTCAAATTTTAGTTGTGACTTAAAATCCTTAATTTTTTATCGTAACCTTGTTTCTTCAAAACTTAAAGAATTCAAAATTTTCTGCTGCTCCGCCTCAGACCCCTTCAAGCGGTCCTTCAGCGCGTTCCCTGAACTCCCAGTCATATTTTCTTGGGCGCTTCGCGCCCTCCAGCATATGTTGTATAAGTGACCATTTTGCAGCTCTGTCAGAGGTGTAAATTTATCTGCTACTACATGCATGCGACGCATTGGCATTTTAAGTGCAAATTAAAAGGCAAAATGCATTTTTTAATATTTTCTGTGACAAACAAGTCATGTCAAAAACTTTTCGAACATTTTTCAAAAATTCCACATCAAAAGTCACTTAGGAGCAGCCAGAACAGTGCAGAAAAGCTCAAAAATGCGTTTAAAAACGTATCGAAAGTCACTTAGGAGCGGGCGGAACAGTGCGGGAAAGCTTAAAAATTGCTTTACAAAACGAAAGAAACCGCATGCATTCTACCTGATACCGAGATATTTATACAGAGGTAGTTAACTTTGCCCCGTTATAATAGAAAGCGTATCCAATCCTGAATCGGCCAGTATATGAATCGTTGCAAATGATCACGAGTGTAAGGTGCAGTAGGACTTATTTCAAAGGCATGCTCGTTGTGTCCGTGAAGCTTTAACCGGCGAATTCTTTCATTTATCAGCATAAAAGTTTTGTAAAGGTACGTGAAAAACATCTATTATGGCTGCAGTCTAATGTCGCGCGCTCTAATGTCGCGCGCTCTAATGTTGCTGCGCTCAAATGTCATGCGCTCTAATGTCGGCTCACCAAAAATAATATCCCTTGAAATAAATATGCTTAATATCAAAATTTCGGAATTCTCTGATATTTCGTTAAAAATCAGATTTAAAACAATCACTTTCAAGAATGTAATGTCAGTCGAATTTCCAGTGAAAATATAGTAAATTTTTCTCAAACTTGCTTTTTTCAAACAAAAAGTTACTCACCTAGAGTGAATCAGAACAGGTGTCTCTTAATCTGGATTTGACAATTGTAGACCAAGGCACGATGTTGAGTCCGAATAGCACGGTCGAAAATATTGTGCTAACAGTCCACCAATTTGTACAATTTCGAGAATAACGAATTGGATGATGTACTCGGCACCATCAGTATTAAATCGCTTAATACCTTGAACTGTGGGATCACCGAGTTCATATATATGTAAATGATCTGGCGAGAAATCGCCGCCAACATGATCCTGCAAATCGTACCACTCATCTACAGTAACCAAACTAGCCGTTTCAAGAGAATCTAAATCTTCATCATATAAGGTGTTCCACAAATAAAGGATCATTTTCTTCACTCAAATGCACATCAGGTAAGAGATCCACACGGTTGTATATGTCTGAATAATAGCTGTAGTCCAACGATAAAGTATAATCGTCGTCCATTTATTCGGATAGCCTTCAAAATTTTATGCTGACTCAAAAAATGGTATTATAAATTTTCAATAAAAAGCGGACAACTTAAATGAATGTCCTAGAATCTTCGAAAAAGAGGCGTACCTAAATTTGCATACAATTAGCATAATTAACATATAAGCTAAAGTGCAACAGACGGTCTACACGCCAATTTTAAACAGGACACCATGTGACAGGTGCAACGTCTAAATAGATGTCATTTATAATTAATTATGCTTGAGGCGCGCGCTAGCAAATGCAGACGCCAACCAGCGGCTTACTCTAGTTGACGCTTCGGACAACAGCAGCCGGTTTCACAACGCTTAGACTGCTAACTTTTTGAGTTAGCCGGCTAAAGTTAGACCACAAGTTTTTTCGGTTTCACAAAGCAGTCTAACTCCCGGTCTAATTTGAGACTGGGCTAACCTTTTAGAGCCCAGGCTTTTATTGAGCCTAGGCTATATTTATGCCTTTCCCTGGCTAACTCCGCTTGATCCTGGGCTAACTTTGTTGGCGCCTGGAATATATTAGCGTCTTATAGAGAAAAACGGTTCGCACTAATACTATTTCTCACATAAAAAACATATTTTGTTCGTAAATTTTCACTTCCACCTTGCACCCAAAACTTTTACTTTATGAGAAATATTTTCCAAGAATACTCCTTTAAGAAATAATTGAAGGGGAAAATGACTCTGACTACCAAATTATGTAGCGAGAAGACTGCCGTAATATAATTTCGGACAGTAAAATTTTACATGCTATCACTATGTTTAATATCACGGTATTGCTTCATTTTAGATCAATCCTGCAATAGATTTACGTACAATCGGCAAACATTTCGTGAAATTTTTAAAATTTTTAAACTTTAATGAAAAATGATTTCTAGTACAAAAATGTTCAGTAAAAAATAATCATGCAAAATTTATCTTACCTAAGGACACGATATGCTTTGAAACAATATGTTTAATCAAAGTTAGACCACGAGTTAGACTCCTCCTGACCAGTCTAACTTTTTGATGCTGTCTATAACTAAAACGTTAGCCGACTAACTTAGACTGCTTTGTAGAACACCTCGGTCTAACTAGATTTTCGCCTATCTCGAAAAAGTTAGCCTGCTAACTTTTTGAGACTGCCACAAAGTTAGACCGCTTTGTGAAACGGTCTTAGAAAAGTTAGCATCTAACTTCCCGGTCTAAACAAAAGTTAGCCGGCTAACTCGAGTTATACTGCTTTGTGAAACCGGCTGCAGGTGGTTTGAATCCGCTTCCAAACTAGCTTTATGGAACACTATTTAGCATAATTGATAAGCAGAGTATACACTCATCGCTGTAGTATTCCTATCCTTGAAAGCATAATTGAAAAGCAAGTTGTGCAATAATCTATCATTAAATGATTTTATTACTGTGGGCATCTATCCATCTAGAAAAGCTAATAATAATAAGGTATATTATAAAGTATTATCACCTAATTCTATTACTGTATGCATGCAGGAACCCCAGCAAGCAAGCATATACAACACTCAAACATATAAATGTATACTCAGCATTAGTGCACGCTTCAATACTGTATATGCTTAAGCATTGTATATGCTCAAGCATTGTATATGCTTTAGAATTGTATATCTCTTAGAATTACTGTTACCTCAAGGGTCATCCCCTTTAGTACTGCTTTTAACAGCTTCTCGAGAATATTGAATAAGTTTAAACTGCGGTGTAAAGTTAAAATCAGAAAGGTATAAAAAAACTTCTCAAGCCTCAATAGAGAAAAAATCTTCATTTGAGTATTTTTATTTTCACTAAGTGAAACTTATTATCTGTCCTCGAAAAAAGATTCAAATATAAAGGCAAGAAATGAGAAAAATATGATTTTAATTTGTGGCATATTCCGTTCAAAATCAAGCGCAATATTAAAGACGAGTGTTTATACGTCTATGCTTACGCAATGCGCTATTTTTGCATGCAAAATTCGAGTATAATGGGTCAATCGGACACTTGCTTAGATAGGTCAGGGTATATTTATTTTAATAAAAACGTTTCAGAGTTTGGAGCAAGATAAGCTGTGTAATAAAGGTAAAAATGTTTGCTGTAAACGTAATGGAATGACAGGAACTGTAAATTTGCCAAAAAAATTTATAATTCCGAATGAATAGTGAGTAAGTTTAAGCTGTAACGCAAAGTGTTAACTAATGTATATAATTATTTTTTGCTCCCAACTAACAGCAAATTTACTCCTGTATTTATTAGAAGCTGTTTTGACGAATAAAATAAATTATTCTTTGAAAAAATTGAATTATTACAAAGGTAATAAAAAATGGCAAACGCATGAAAAGTACCATGATTACCATACTGTAACACTACAAATTTTCGTTCCCAGGTCGAATTGAATAGCACATGATGTTTAGAATAAAAAACCTTGCCATACATGTCGTTTTGAGATACCATTAATCATTGACTTATAACAACTAACTTTTGTCGAAGGATGAACTTCTCAGGAGTGTCTCAAAAACTTTTACCGACAGTTAATTCGACAACGAGTGTAAATCAGATCAATGCATTTTTTCATCATTTAGTCAGCTTATTGTCCGGAATTGCTTTTAAAACTTATGCTATCGTGCATATATGAAGCGCAGGATATAATTTTTATCACAAGAGTTCTATATTGAACCTGTTTGAAAATTTTCAGAACAACGCTCAAGCTTGCTAGACACTTATCTGATAATTCAATATCAGCGGGAATGCAAATAGAAGTTGAAATATGTATGTGTTGAAGGTCTTCTAATTTCAGAATAATCAATTTGCTAATGGGCAATATAATGAATAATATCAATTTTAATAAATAAATTAATGCAGCCGGTCTGGTGTGGTGGACGGTCAGTGAGAGTTTTGATGACTTCAAAACCTGATTGTGCTAAAATAGTGCGAAAACTACGTCAATCCAGATTTTCTGGTCACTTTCAAACGTTTCAATACAAATGTACTCAAATAGAAGGAAATATTATTTACATAAAAGTTTCTGAAAATCTCTAAAATTATATATTGAAAAGAAAAAATCAGTTACAAAGGTTATGGTCGTTATCCTTTAATTAAATTATAATTAATTAGAGGCGATTCATGGCTGTTGCAAGCATATGCGGGTAGCACTCAGATTACGGGGTGGGTCGGGAGCACACCTGGGCGTGGGGGGGGGTTTGGAGGGTATGCACCCCCTCGAGAAATCGGAATACCCCCGAGAATTCAAATTTTCGATTTTTTCGTGTTTTTCGCAATTTTTGATGCCAATGGATACGGACTCGATGAGAAACGTTGAAAAATGATGTTTTTCGCCATACCACTATTTTTGAGCCCATTTTTTGACCTTTGAAAAATCTTGCACCTCCTACAATTTTTATGTCGCCCACCTATAGTCGGGAGTAAGAAAAATTTTTAAGTGTCATCATAGGGTATAAAAAACATCACTGGCAAAGACAAAAAACACTAATTTTTGTTGTTTTTTCCTCGACCTTTATTCATTAAAATTAAAAAAATTGGGAGAAGCGAAAAACACTTTTAATTCAATTTGGGTAATCTTCTGGATTGTTTGAATGGAATTTCAATAAGATTCAGACTATACATAGTTGCACAGCTTGGCCAGCCAATCTTGATTCAGCCATCGACGCTGAAGTCTTATTACGGTATTAGTTTTGCACCGCACAAATAACTTCTTCAATCGCGCTTCCATAGCGACCATACCTGGGCTAGGGGTTTAGGGGTATGCACCCCCAGAAACCAAAATACCCCCACCCTAGATATCAAAAAACCCCACCCCCCACAATTCAATTTTTGCAATTTTTCCGTAATTTTTTGATGCCAATGGATAGTGCTCGATGAGAAATGTTGAAAAACGGTGTTTTTTCGCCGTACCACCATTTTTTTACCTTTGAAAAACTCGTGCTACCCCCACAGAACTTTGGTGCCGCCCAACTATGGTAGCGACCGGTTGCTTTTAACTTTTCTTATTGGATGTTTAATGCGCTTTGCTTAACATGTGGCGCATCAAACAAAGTGCTGCAGCGACCTAAACCGTAAAATATTATGTTACAGTAATGAGCTGCAAAGCGGAAATGAGCCGTTTGGAAAGAAACAGACTATTGTGGAATTCTTCTTCGTGACTTTCGTTCTGCTTTATTTAGAGTAATGACGTTTAAACTGTAATGGAATTTTCATACATCGGATTTTCGTCTTTTAATTTCCGTAGTGAGATCAAAAGCGCGAAATCTTCATGACACGGTCCAATTTCTATCCTATGCAAATCTTGCATTCTGTCGATCGGAAATAAATCGTAACGACGCAATATTGGACCTTGCCTATCTCTACGCTAATTTCTCAGATTTTCGGTGATTTTTTCCGGGTTTTTGCGGTATATATACAATCACGTGTTAAATGATAGGCAGTGAGTCGCAGTCTTCGTTGTCGAGCCATTTTTATTTTACACATCGGAACGCTGCGCTAAAATTATTCCATTCTCACTACATAGCCTTAATTAGCTTTGAACGACGTACGGACGGACGGACTGCCTATTATAGCTTATTGCGCCGTACATTTATTATTTGTATGGTGTGGCGATAGCCATTAATTGTTGATTATATTTAAAGAATTACAATTATAGTCTGTTTCAAACGACTTGGGTCATAAATTTTAAAACTATCTACGGCAATAAGCTGACAGATTGCGATTATAGCATTGATCTGATATATAAATATGTAATCCTCGGCCTAATGTCGACGAAATTTCTTAGAATTTACGCACGAAGTTATGTGAAACAGACTATAGCATATGGCTACCGTGTCGACACACCGGAAGCGCAGTGGGATTCCGGGGTGTCAAGATGATTTAAATAATGTAATAATTAGTACGTGTTTTGATTGCGCATTTATTTAAATTCATTTAAATACGTTATTATTGATATCTAAATTAATGACAAGTTGTTTTTCTTGTTTTATATCGTTAAAATTGCGCTCAAGCTCTAGTTACATGCGTAATTATGTATATTGTCTTTACTTCTGATTCGCGATTCCTCATTTATGGCCACTTGAACCAAAACTTATTTCGACCACTCAAAATACCACTTCAACCCAGCAAAACACTTAAAGAAGATTAGTCTACGCGCCCATTTTCCCAGATTCATGTGCAAATGTCTGCCAATTTCTTCCCGCCAATTTCCTTTTCGAAATTTTCATTAATTAATGCATGCAAACACATATACGAAAATATAATACAGGAATCAGGGCCGTGCTTAGAGGTTTAGCGGCCCTGGGCGAAACTTATTTTGGCGGCCCCCATAATTTTTAAAACTGGTATTATAGGCATCATAATTATCACTTATGTATATCCTTTACATATGTACCTATATGATCGCAGTTAGCATCTTACTGTAAATTTACTAACAAAATATATTATTTTTAGTAGGTATCGTATGTTTTTTCTCAAATAATTTACCTATTTCGTGAATGATGACGTGCTTTATTACAAAATAACTTGCCTAGCTTTCTGAGCGGCAAACTGGTCAATCAATTGCAAAAAATCTAACGAAGATGATAAATCCTTTTCAATTGAAATAATCGCTAGTGCACTTAGACGAGAATCAGTCATAGTTGACCGCAAATATGTCTTTATTAATTTCAGTTTCGAGAAGGAACGTTCTGCTGAGGCCACAGCAATAGGTATTGTAAGTAAAATTCTGAAATCAATTATAAGGTTCGGGAAAACATCCTGGAAGTCATTTGATAGATATTTAAGAGTAGCTAGTGGCGAAGTTAATTCATTTGGACTTGATCGAGCAAGAACTTTTAGCTCAGTGTACATGTCTGGTCCATGTGCATGACTTGAGCGATTCATCATCTTCCCATGTTTTTAAAGCTGGTATTCGTGGGTAGTGCTCAATGAGAAACCTTGAAAACGGTATTTCTTAGCCATACCATCATTTTTAAGACCATTTTTCGACCTCTAAAAAACCTTGCACCTACCCTCCCGGGATTTTGTTGCTGCCCACATATGCTGCGGGGGTCTTAGGTGGCGCGGTCAAGCGTTCCCTGCGGGGTCCGGGACAGAGTCCCTACAAATTTTGTAAAAAAGCATTTTAATGTCAAATAATAACGTTAAAATTTTCGCAAAAACGGCCGAATTTCGGCCCTGAATGGAGCCCAAAAACACTCAAAATTGATGAACTCTTACATCTCACAAAACTTCTGAGCTGAAATGCGTTTTTCGACCTCTGCTAATTACATAGCGCAGCAACGGGTCGCTGCCAATAAGATATAGAAAAATGTATAAATTGAAGTTTTTGTTCTTACCCTTTTCAGGCCCATTTGTGACCTTCTTATTAAGAAGATGCAGTTCAGAAAACAGGAAATGCACAAAAACATAAGAAAATTTGGCCATTTCTTTCATTTAAAATAGGATTGTGTCCTTGTAAAGAAAGACAAAAAAGCAAAGAATAGACAAACTGGTACACAATCATTTTCGCACTTTTAGTTTTATGCTCAACAAGCATGCGCACTTTCATTCAATGAACAAATAGTGCATTAAATTACTAGTGATGTGAAGTGCTAGATTATTTCAGCTGATTCAAGCTTTTAAATTCATTTGATCTATGGCTCGGTGCAAAGCGCCGGAAAATTTTGACATTTTAGCCTTTTCGAACTCAATTTTCTGGACACACATTATTGCAACAGAAAAATCAACAATATGTCTGAAAAATGAATACAAGTATAGCTCAGTCAGCGTTCTCTTAAAAATGCAAGTAAAGATTTTTAACTGACTGGGTTTGCATTAGAACGTCGAAAAATCGATCCTTTTGAACGTATGTATCGAATTATTGTAAGAGGGCCGCCAAAAAATGAATTCTATACGGCATGCACTACAACTTTTTTAGCGGCCCTGTGCGGCCGCACAGTTCGCACCCCCTAGGCACGGCTATGACAGGAATCTTCATGTTTACGCCTTAAACCTTGAAACACCTAGCGCCTAAAGAAAATTAGAAGTACTACTTACTCGCTAATTGCCAAAATACAATACCCTACTTATTGCCTATTGTATTATACGAACGAAGCAATGGAAAACTAATTGCCGGACATTGGCCTGTACGGAAACCACCATCAAACGTATGCAACCAAAGTATGACATATTTTGGTCTTGGAGGTGCACTCTTGTTAATTAAAACATAATAAAAGTACCCAAAGTACGGAAGCTACAGTAGGCGTGACCAAAGATTAAAAGAAATTTAGTTGAATACTAAAACAAACGCATAGCAGATAAAATATAACCAACCAATAGGAAAGCGCCCAAGTGAGGCAAAGACCCGCCCAAAATTAAAGGAAATAAAAAAGAGGAGACACACATGGAAAGGGGTTCGTCTTCTCTCTCGCTCCTGAAGTGGATCGTTTATATTATTCTCGCGTGTTTCGACATTGGTTATTTCTTTTTCGCCTATTATATTCCGTTCACTCTGTCCGACAGCCTCGTAAGCTTCTTTGTTAATAGTTGACATTACTACTGCAGACTTTCTATTTCACTTAATAAATCTACTCTCACTAAATAAAACGATAACAGCTTACGCACGCGTGACAGGAGTCCGGCCGGGCTCAGTTAGTCTACATAGGTGTTAAGCCTGCACTTAGATTTATTTAAGTGGCTTCGTAGAAAGTGATTTTTAGATATTACACGTTTCTGATTTTGGTTAGAGATATACGCCACAAATTAATAGAAAAAACCGTTCGGCTACCTAATCACTTATTTTGTAAATTTGGATTATCTATCTCAATTCGCTGAATGCAATGCAACTTTGTCGACTCAACTTTTTCTCAGAACTGGTGCAGTAATTATTGATTTCATGACTTGAAAGAAATTCACAAAACTGCCTAAAACAAATAATCGAATTGACAGTTTTGAATAGAAGAATAATAACTAACAGAGTAAACACGATGACATTAGAAGAAAGCATTTGCAGAGATAACTTTTGAAACTTTACAATTTTTGGCCCCTATATTTACTCTTTCCAAAAATATTTGCCGTTTGCGATATGCTTTACACAGTCAGGTCATACATGATCCCAGAAATTTTTTCACCTCCCCCTCCCTCCTTCACAATTCGCGATTTTCTGAAAATTTCCAAAAATTTCTAAAAATTCGTGAAAAAGTTTATGTTTTAAACATTTTAGCTATTCTATTTGCTCAAAAGCGTCAAATTTTTGGCGCTTCGCACCATATATCATACTTACATTTTTCTATATTTTGTTCAATTCGTTCGATTTTTCAAAAATTTTCCATTCTCTTATGCTCTACATAGAAAGATAGGGCATCGTTAGAAACGTCAAAAAACCGAATGTTCTTGACGCATCACATCATTTTTTGGGCCCAAAAAACACTTTGAAATTTCACCTCCCTACTTCGCAGAATTCCTATGCTGTGCACGTCTGAGCCAGATTAAAACACAATGTACCTTCCTTATGAGTCACTTACGTAGGTGGGAGGCACCGAAATTCTGGGAAGGGTGCAAGTTTTTGTAAAAGGTCAAAATGGCCTAAAAAATGGTGGTATGGCAAAAAATAACATTTTTCAACGTTTCTCATCAAGCACTATCCATTTGCATCAAAAAATTGCGGAAAAAACAACAGGAAAAATTTCGAAGATTGGAATTCTGTGGAAGTGTTTCGGTTTCTGGGAGTATTCTGGTTTTTGAGGGATGCATACCTCCCCGACCCCCACGCCCAGGTGTGGTTACTCCGTATAGGTAATAAAAATACCGTCGGATCTGTGCGTATATCAACCAGCAGATTTATGCCTTTATTGAACATAAATTCAGTGGCCATATTTGAAATCAAAAATTAAATCAATCTTCAAAATGAGATAGACTGACCCAAAAAACAGAAAGAACGCAGCCCTGAAGGTTTGCATGCGTCATTTTCGTCGTATCCTGGCTTTGTCAAGTCGATCAGTTCGTTGAAGCCACACGGCTTCACTGTCGTTGTCTCCTTATACACGCACCATTGTGGCAAAATGAAACGGACAAGTTTTTTCTGATTTCCCTTGCACTTGTGCAAGATGTGCAGTTCAGGTCCATCGGTGCTTGTTCAGGATCTTCATAAAAGCAGCCGTAAATTGAAAAGAGGTTTAATGCCATCAATCGAATGCTTTATTTCGTTTAGAAGTTGAAAACTGTCGCCCGCTGAAAATTAGAACCTGGTAACAGGCGGAATTGACTCACAAGTCGCAAATTAAAAACCAGTTTTTTTTTTGTGCCGGTTTTATCAACAAACTTAAGCAATTTTTTGACTTAAGTCGGACTTAAATTCTAGGTGCGAACTCAGCAGTTTTACTAAAAAATGACTTAAGTTCGAACTTAGTTCGGACTTTAAATAATGGCTCAGTTCGAACGGAAGGCAAGATCTGGTTTTACTAAAGTTGAGTCGAACTTAAATTCGACTTAAATGCTGACAAATTTAGAAGTAAAAGTTAAGCATGGGGGGTGATCAGTCTTAAATTTTTTCTTAACATGGCTGGACGATTGCTTTTATTACCGGATGAAGAACGTCCATTTTCGACAAAATAGAATATTTCGAGAACCGTCTAAACCCGCTTGATTTTTTCAATGATTTAGAACTATATCAGCGATACCGTTTTGATTGGCAAAGCATTTTTACTTGTTGGATCTGATTGGGGATCATTTGAACAAGACTAGAAGAAGTATGAGCTTGTTGTTATCGTTGACGAAATATTGATCGATCTCCGCTTTTATGAAAATCATTCCAAATCGTCTGTGAATATGACATTCTTGAATCAAAGCCAACCGCGAATAAAGTATTTGGGCGTAACTCATGCTCCACTTAAGATAAAGTCGCGACAACTCAACAAAATTAAAGGCTTGGCAGCAGAGGCTTTCAAGCTTAGAAAAGCAGGCGCTTGTGGGCGGTTAGTTTTTTATACACCTTCTACGTTTTACATATCTATTGAAAAACGTTTCAAAAATATCACCTTCAGTCACTTTAATAGTCACAGGGTCTAAAGGTTTTGCTTAGCCAAAATGTTTTTAAGATGCACATCTTTAGATCACAAAAATTAATTGGCTTACAATTCGTGGAGGTTCCTACTCCAAAGCCGTTATCTATGCCTCCCATGGATACCCGGTAAAACTATCAAGATTTTTATATGCCGCAATAATATCTTGAGAGACTTGAGAAATCCGGAAATGTCGCGTTCACATCGTTCAAAATAACATCCCAGGCACGTGTTTTCGTTGCTGAGCACCGGCAGAATTATGTTTTCCTTCGAAGATATCTCGCTTAGCGAGACCTAGTTTCTCGCAGAGTCAAAAGACATTACGGCCAAAATCCATTCACGGCAAGCCAATTTCAACAAAAAAAAATATGGCTCGAAATTTGCTTTCTTTCCATTTCGCACTGCACTTTTTTGCAGTACAGCAACAAATTTGTGCTGCAGTTGTTGAGATAATTGCTAGTACATATGCTTTTGATAGATTTTGTACGATTTGGTCTGACGTAGTCGAACTTAAGCTCGACTTGAAGTCTGAATAAAAGTCCGGCTTAAGTCTGTGACTTAAGTTCGACTTCACGATTCGGGCTCAAATTTCGTAAAACCGTCTTAAAATTTATTCTTAAGGAAGTTCAGCTTAGGAACAGTGGCCAAATACGATTCGTTATTTATGTCGTGCCACGTCTGGAACTCACGTTAGTGAAACTGGGCCCGGGGCCGGTTTTTACTAAACAAACTCAAGTATTTTTTTGACTTAAGTCGGACTTAAATTTTGAGTTCGAACTCAACGGTTTTACTAAAAAAATGACTCGGAGTTACGAACTTAGTACGGACTTCAAAAAATGACTCGGATTTGAGTTAGCAAGATCCGGTTTTACTGCAAAAGTTGAAGTCGAACTTAAATTCTGACGCTTAAAGTGCGACAAATTCAAGTAAAAAGTTAGGCATGGGGGGTACCAGTCTTAAATTTTTCTCAACATGGCTGGACGGTTGCTTTTATTGTTGGACGATTACCGTTTCTGATCAGCAAAGCATTTTTTACTTGTTGGATCTGATTGGGGGGATCATTCGAACAAGACTAGCCAAGTAGTGGAGCTTGCGTTTCCAGACTAGCAGCGATCTCCGCTTTCCTACGAAAATCGTTTCCATTCGTCTGTGGAAATGGACATTCTTGTATCAAAAACCAGCCGCGAGATAGAGCATTTGGGCAGTTACTCATGCTTTACTTTAGATAAAGTCTCGACAACTAACAAAATTAAAGGCTTGGCAGCAGAGGGTTTTAAGCTTAGAAAAGCAGGCGCTCATGGGCGGTTGGTTTTTGTGCACCACCTTCTACGTTTTACATATCTATTGAAAAACGTTTCAAAAACATCACCTTTAGTCACTTTAATAGCCACAGGGTCGAAAGGTTTTGCATAGCTAAAATATTTTTAAGATGCACATCTTTGGATCACAAAAAATTAGTTTACAATCCGTGAGGTTCCTACTCGAAGCCGTATCTATGCCTCCCAGTATGCCGTCAAAACTATAGGAATTTTGGTATACCGCAATAATATCTTGAGAGACTCGAGAAATCTGGAAATGTCGCGTTCACATCGTTCAAAATAACATCCCAGGCATGTTTTTTCGTTGCTAAGCACTCGGCAGAATTATGTTTCTTTGAGGATATCTGCTCAGTGAGACAAGTTCTTTAGACTTTGAGTTTCCTTCGGAATCCAATTTAAACCTCGTTTCTTAGAGTCAGAAGACATTACGGCCTAAAATCAAAACACAACAAGCCAATTTTAACAAAAAAAATAATGCGCGAAATTTGCTTTCTTTTTTGCACTGCACTTGAGCAACAAATTTGTGTGCAGTTTGTTTAGATCATTGCTGTAATATGCTTTTGATAGATTTTATGCTACTTGAGTCTGACTTAAGTCAGACTTAAGTTCTGCAAACGTCTGACTAAATGTCCGACTTAAGTTCGACTTAAATCAAGAACTCAAATTTTTTAGTAAAACCGTCTTAAATTTATTCTTAAGGAAGTTCGACTTCAAGTCCAACTTAAGTCTGAGTCCGAACTTACGTTAGCAAAACCGGGCCCTGGACAACAATCAAAATGTTATTACGTGCGTATTCTTCATGTAGCCACTCGCGTTCAGCGAATCAGTTTCAATGAAGTGCACTACTAATTCATATTTGACGCGATACGCGATAGATAAACAGTGTTATACTATAGTCTCTTCTATGTCAAAAGGTCCATTTTCGCTTTGCGGTTTAATAATGTAGCACAATATTTTGCGGTTTAGGTTGTTGTGGCAGTTTATTAAATGCAAACATCAATGTGAAGAGTTCAAAGCAACCAGCTGCTGCGATGGCTTAATTAGATAAGCAATTTGTGCAGTGTAAAACTAATACAGTAATAAGAATTCAACGAATTTGGGCCGTTTGGAATGGAACAGACCATAGTAATTGATCCCAACAAGGACGCCTCAAATGCCGAAGTTTGAGGGAAGTCTCAAATCAGGAAACGGAAATCGAAACGATTCTGCGCATCGTTTTCTTAGAGATTTCTCTCTCTCTCCTAAAACGTAAGGTTTCCCTAGATGATAACACAGGATAAAAGTCCTCACTCTCCGTTCCAGGAAAATTTCTCCAGCTCAAGGGCGGTTTTAGGGCCCGGAAACAGGGTACTCACCGAGCAAAGTATGCTGTTACATATCGGCCCTGTACTCATGGACTTTCTATCCTTGGTTGTGGTTCAAATTCCCGGAACGGGTTTCCTCAGATGAGTACATCAGAGGTAAACACCCCTAAGCCCGTTTTCAGGGAAAATTTCTCATTTAGAGCGATTTTACGGTCCGGAAACGAAATACCCCTATAATAACGACTTTATGTTTCCGTACCCGTTAGGGATAGTTCGAACGTCCCTAAACAGGCTTCTCAAACTAGGGTTCAAAGTCCCGGAACGGTGCCTCTAAAAAGAGCATGCTAGGATGAGTACCCTAACTCCATTATCGGCACAAAATCATCGTCCACGGGAGTTTCTCCTCTCGGGCGTGGTTCAAAGTAACAGAATGAATTCCTCAAGTAAGAGCACTTTGGTGCGAAGACATCCAGTCCCATTTACGAGAAGATTTCTCCAACTTGAGGGCGGATCCAGTCTCTAGGAACTGGGTATCGAATATATTCAAATATAGATCCACGCTGGTTCCTTAGGGAGCTTGCGTAATTCGAAGTTCCGGAATGTGGTTCTAAGTGAAGCACTTCAGGGTTAAGAAGACCCCAACCCCATTTTTGAGAAGATTTTCAATTATTTAGGATGTTAGTCAGTTTGTTTATTACGTTTATTAATTAATTATTTTTTAATTAGTTAATATATTAGTTTGAAGGATATTTAGCAAAGCAGTACTTCAATTTTGTTAAATCCACTTTAATTTATTAAGCGCATTTCAATTTTTTCGTAATTATCAATCTATCCTGGTTCCGTTGACGTCTCACTCTTTAGAGGATGGTCCTATTAGTAATCATAAGTAACGCGTTAGCGCGTACCTATAGTCTGTTTCATTTATCCGATAGCTTTTTCAGTGAATGTTTTCGGAGGCTACAGTAACCTCTTCTTTCTTATTTACTGTAGTTCGCTAGATCACATTGTTGTTACGTAGCAGAGAAGTGTTTTTCAATAACATTTTTGCGACATAATTTATTCTCGTCTTCCAGCAAATTAATCAACTAACAGATAAAAATCGCGCATTCAGCTTATCATTAGTTGACACTATAAACACAATAGACTAACATGTTAAGAAACGCCGCGAACTCCCTTATAGCTCAGTGGTAAAACGTCTGCTTGTCGTGTCGAAGCAACTGGGTTCGATTCCACCCGATAGCGTTTTATTTAGCGCACTTACTGTAGTATGTCCCAGTACTGATTAAATGCCTAAATTAAATTTATATAGGCGGATTAGCGTATTAAAAATGGAATAATTCCAGCCACTCGCCCTCACTGGGCTGATCTGCCGAATTACAGTAATTCGTCTTGTTTGGCTTACTGTAGCCCTTAGAAGAATTGACTAGAAAGCTCTCGAATGAATGAAACAGACTATATAATGTACTTGGACCCTCCTATCGCTCAAAAAGCGACTATCTTACAGCTATAACGAGACACTTCTGTATTGTACGGTCTTTTCTAAAAAATAGATAATAAAAAAATTCGCTGCCCATGTTTTTTGTTTTTTTAAATCAGTACCTGGTGTGTAAGAAGCGTGTAAAGTTTAACTGCAACGTTGTAACATATAGTTTTTCAAATATTGGTCAGCGACACGACTTATCAGACTCAGATTTGCATTCTGTGTCGTCTGGTCTTTTTAATATAGAAAATTCATTAGGCTCTGTGGCATTTTGATATTTTTTCAAAGTAAATTATTTACAGAGCGACAGTGTAAAGAGTGTAAGGAATCTGAGGTGTGAAAAAACACATTGCGGCCTGTTTTTTGTCTGCCAACAACTCCTGTTATGAGTTTCAAGTAATTTATTCTAGCAGAGATTTACTTCAAGCAATAGCTACCTTTGACTTACCTGCAAACTTTTTTACACTCAATACGGAGTTAGATCTAGGAGTTCAAACTTTACGCTCTAGTGAGTGGTGTAAAAACCGGATTTTATCTCAGATTTCTCTGCGAACGTTTCCGCTTATAAATCGGGACAAATCGAGTAGAATAAAAATGAAGCTCGATCTAATGGCTACTCGTCGCAGCAAATCGCGTTTAAAAATTCAATTTTGAATAATTCAGAGGGTTGTTAACTTCGAATTCAGGGCAGTAAAATACGCGAAAAAATACGTTTTTTCCCTATTTCGATTGGAAAATATCTCAAATTTTTGCGGAATGAAAGTTTTGCACATACGAATGTACTACGGTTAGAAGGCTACAAACTGGCTCAATCTGAATATCTTTACACTCAATGGGGAGTTATGTTCAGATTTTAAGAGTTTACAATGTGGTGGATGACTGGAAAATACTTTTTTTCACTCTTTTTTTCGCCATCTTTTCCGTTTTGAAGTGGGGACAAGTCGGATAGGATAAAAATGAAGTATTTTTAAGGGATACACGTCAGAGCAAATGGCGTTTATTTACATCAATACTCAGCTTTTTCGGGAGGTGTAAAGTCATAAATTGGGTATGTTAAGCGTGTTTCTGTGTTGTTTTTGCCAACTTGTTATGAGTCTGAGGCATGACCTCAAGTCTAAACATGTACCAGAAATCGGAGGTGATACGCTAGTTGGGCGCCTTTATTTACACTCAATAGTGATGTAAAATGATTTACATCTAATATATATTTATCATCAGCCCATTGTGGAGACTAAATCTTTTCATAAATTTTTATCGTAATATCCGAGTAATATCAGAATTATGAATCCGACTAAAATCTTCTTTATACTCTGTCTGCAAATTAGCTTTAGTTCTAGAGCCTTGCGGAAGCTTAAATTTTTTCAAAATGTTCTACGTAACGTTAGAATTATGAATGTGGCTGTTGGTTTTTTCCAAAATCGAAGTATATTTTGCGGCCCACAGAAGGTAGTTTTGGCTTCACTTCAAAAAATATGTAAATAATACCACAGTTTGTTCTTCAAAAAATTATCTACATGAATTAACGAGAACGAAAAATCGTTTTTTACTTACAGTTACTAAATGCAAGTCCGAACGACCGGTGTTGTAATGATATAGAAGTGGGGCAAGGGACTAAATATGCGCAAATAGGTTATCACCAAAGAATTTAGGACACAGCGCAAGAATAAGCCAGATAACCGTACAAATAAATACAATAGTGCATAATGATTGAAGCAAATTTTAATAGCTCATATTGTAGAATGCCGAAGTAGGAGAAAGTGTACCTATAAAAATTCGCAGAAAAATCATTTCATCACACTAGAAAAACGCGCTTAACAATACATGTGCAGCACCCAAATTCTGGATAGGTCAGGATGGGATAAATCGCCAAAAATGTCACTAAAAATAAAATTCTATGGGTCCACAGTATATTGCGGGGGATATTTAGCTTTGGAGGGGTGCAAACCCTCCCCCGAAACCCCATCGCCCACGTGTGCGTGTTACTATAGAGCCATAATAAACAGCATGATGTGAAGTTCATTATAAGAGACACGGATATGTATGTGGATCCACGTACATTTTCTGAATGCAAATTCGGAATCAGCACATCGAGAAACGAAGGAAAAACGAGTTTTTAGTATGCAAGGACAGCTTTTTTTCACGTAAATACACGTAAATAGGGTACTCATCCGCATTTTTTCTACATAAAAGTCATTTTCTGACGGTTTTCCACGCTACTGACTGTTTGCAACAATAAAATGACTAAAAATCAAGCCAATTATCTCGTGAAAACTCCTGATACAGTCTCGCTACTGCAAATTTCATAAAAGCGTTTAGAGTTTCGGTATTGCAATATTTCTTTGTGCTCAAATTGTGTGTTTATGGCACTGCATGTAAAATATTAACTTCTAAATTAAATTTGATTGCACGGAAATTTAAAGACAAATCTTATTGTTTCGGACGATTTGCAGCTTAAATGCATTGGAATTCGATTTTAATTATAAAAGACAGCTCATTGAGCAACGTATTAGGCGTCCATCATGCAGAACAAGTGAAAAAATCTAAGCCAGGACTGTAAATTTTTTTGGTTGAAAATTTAAGACAAGCTAATGAACAATTTTGTAAGCCCAAAAACATTGAAACTTGATTTGATGAGTGCATTTATTAAATCTGACATAGGCAAACATGATCTGGGGGATTTGGGGATTTCACCTGGAAAAATCCCCCTCATTCATAAATTTTTTCAACCCTTCCCAGAAAAAGCGATTTTACAAAGTTCCCAAAAAATTTCCCAGAAATTCGCAGAAAGGTTGTTTTTAAGAGGTTTTAGCTTTCCATTTGCTCAAAATGGTCGAATTTTCGGCGTTTCGCGCCGTATACTCATGTTTTGACAATATTTTGTTACTTCGAATTTTTTCGACTGCTTATTAAATTTTTTTATTTATGCTCTTTAAAGATAAAGCATCGTCAGAAACGTAAAAGAACGATGTTTTTCACGCGTACCCACCCTTTTTGGGCCTAAAAAAGGCACTTCAAAATCCCCCATCCCAGAATTCCCACGCTGTGCATGTCTGGACATAGGTACTTATTTTAAACTAAATTCTACATTGCTTCGAAAATTTTCAGAAAAAGTGATATCGACGACTCAACTTAACATTTCAAAACATCGAAATAATAAACGTTATCGGCTACAAAAAAGTTTTGCTATAATAATATTGCTGTTATGTCAATATGTAATGCATAAAACCTAATAGAATTGTCATAGTATTTCACGTAACTTTTTACGTAAAACGCACTGTTTTCCACGTAACTTTCTACGTAATTTAGGGTTTCTTCCACGTACATCCGGTCTCTCATAATTCATCTATTGAGCCATTTAACTGAATATTGATTATATATTGTCAGATAAATGCAATGCTGATAATAAAATAAATCAGCACAGGTCATTGTTTCTATGATGCTCACCAAACCAGTGAGAAATGTTTAGAGAGGGCCACACCTGGGCTTGGGGGTTTGGGGGGTATGCATCTTCCAGGAAACCAAAATACCCCCCACCCAGAAATCAATATGCCCCCAGAATTCAATTTTTGATTTTTTTGTGTTTTTTCGCAATTTTTTGATGCCAATGGAAAGTGCTCGATGAGAAACGTTGAAAATGGTGTTCTTTTCGCCATACCACCATTTTTAAGGCCATTTTTTGACTTTTGAAAAATCTTGCACCCCGTTCCCCCAGAATTTTAGTTTTGCCCACATATGGAGAGGGCACCATCTTTTTTTACAAAGGCTGCAACCTCTATTTTTGTGTTGCTTATGGAAAGTCTGATTTTTAGCAAATTCTTAGGATTTTTTGCACGCATAGGTGACTTTTTCTATTCCCCTTCTTTTATGTCTTTGATAATACGCTATTCCAAGAATATTTGTCCTTTTTGTTCCATCGGAGTATTTTTCTAAGCTACCCTACTTTCAATTAGTAGGATTTGATTGAATCGATCAATAAACACGTAGCTATGTAACCCGCCAAATGAAATATAAGACCTTAACAACACTCACATCAACATCGACACTGCAAATCAGACTTCTTTCCTTATTCAAACCTAATCCAACAGTTTTTAAAAAAGTTACCGTCTACAATGTTAAAAATTTCAATTAATCATCAGGTCAAACTTTATACAGCCACAGAGTCACAAAAAAACAAAATTAGACTCGCAATCCTGGTTTTACAGAGAACAGTTTGTAAAAATATAGCTTGTACAACTTACAATCTTTTTTATCTGAAATTAACACGCAATGTAAGTTTTCTAAAATAAAAGGTGTAAAGCAAAAAAATTTGGACTGAATTTGTAATCCTGATGGTAGGGAGAAATTCTTACGTTTCGGTGAACATTTCTGAAGAAATTTCACTTTCAGTAATGCTCTTTAGCTAAATTTGTTTTCCAGTGTAAACTTTGCACAACTACTGAATGTGAAGAATGTCTAAATTCGAATTTGAAATCCTGATGTTTCGAATATATTTTACAAAAAAATTGACTCTCCAGAACACTTAGAGAGCGAAATAACCCTTTAGTGTAAACTGTTTTACACCTCCATCTAGTACAAAGTAATTCATCAGGTGGAATGTTTAACCCTTAAGCGTAAAGTGTTCATAGAGTTGGGTTTATTCCTCAACTCATAACGGAAGAACATAAAGTGTAAAACTGACGGAGAAACGTGTTTTTCAACCAGAATTACAACTTTACACCTCCAGAACCAGCTTAATATTGAGTGTAAAGAAACTCAACTGCAATTTCTAACCCCTAAGTCGTTCTTTATTTTTTACACTAGATTGGACATACCAATTTATAACTAGAGAACTTAGCTGACATATTGCAAAAACGTTTTTTATTCACCATAGAGCTAGTACTTTACACCCTTGAAATAACTCAGCATTCAGTGCAGGAAATCACAACCAAGTGCGATTTGCAACCGCCAAGACGCACTCCCTTTTTAGAATAGTTCGTACATCCCGATTCCTAACCGGAGAAGTTGGCTGAGAAAAATTGGCAAAAAACGTGTTTTTATAATAGAATTTAAACTCTACATATTCACATCTAACAAAGTATTGAGTTTGAAGAAACGCATCGAAGTGCGATGTGTAAACCTTCAGACACACTTTATTGCTAGAATACTTTGCGTGTCCCGATTTCTAACCAAAGCGGTTGACAGACTAAAAGAAGGTTAAACTAGAGTGTAAAGTTTAAATCGCTAGAACTATGTCCGCATTGACTTTATACGAACGCGGTCAAATTCATTGTATTCCCTCAAAGCGACATAATGCGTTTCTTCACCCCCTCCTTCAGATTAACACACTCTCTTCACTTCCCCTCGAGAACTAATGTGAAATTTAAAAAACAAAAAATTTGACACCTAGAGCATTTCATCCTCTACAATATCGTGCCATTAAGTTGTATAAGGCAATAATGCTGGGTTGTGTACAAACTCTCCGATAAAACAGGTTTGTATGTTATAACGTCGCACCAAAACTTTACACGCTCTTTACACACTTGGTATTGAGCGTAAACAAAAACAAAAAAGTGCACGTAGTCTTTAATAATCATCTATCGATTAAAAAAACCGTACCTCCCAGATGTGTCCCGTTATAGCTGTAGAAGGGTGTGTACAAGGGTGACGGGACGGGTACCAGACCAGGTACGTGCTGACGCGCTACCTATGATGTCTCATGGATTAACTTCTCAATTAAGTAAATGCTTTTTAGAAATCTATCTATAAAGTCAGATATTTACACATAAACGTAGAGGTTGTATAGCATACATAGTAGTGCATATAAATTGTTTCCTGAATTTTTAAGATCACTTTCATGCTTTTTATCGGCTTAATTGCATCTTGTGTATAGAAAAATCTTAGTTAAAGTAAATAGAAGACTGGGAAATTTCTTTTATGTGTTATGTCAGGTTGACTGAGATGTTAATATGTAAATGCTCACAGCTCCAATCCATTAATTTTATGTGGACTTGTTCTGTAGTGCCTTGGCATTTGATCGATCCATTTATTGTAATGCAATCCGGGGCTTTTGGCGGTAATTTGGGTCCTATACCACAGCACAGGTTAACTGGTCTAATTTTTGCGTAATTGAAGGTGTAAGTTAATATCGCAAGTTTTTGCTCCAGAATTCGACTCCATGTGAGAGACAGTTAAAACGAAGTGGGAATAGGAACAACTAGAAATCTGTTTTAGATTGGCAATGGCAAGGAGTATAGGAAACCTCAGAAGCAGAAATTTTATCTTAGAGGATTTTTTCAGATGATGAACGTCTAAGTTTTACTGGAAGCTGTTTAGGGCCAGAATTCCTCTTAATAACCTGAACTTCTTGAAAATGGATGGGACAATGAAAAATTTCAAGACAATAATTTTTCTCCCTCCCGAAACCACTTTTAATTATACAAAAGTGTTCCCTGCAGCGAATTAGGCTGGGCGATTCCGATTAACTTGATTTAGAAAATCACAGTCAAATCCATACAGGATATTGGGGAACTGGGGTTTTCCTTCCCAAAAAAACTTTCACCCTCCCCAACCGCAAAAATTTTTTCACCCCTCCCCCAGCATTGGCGATTTTTTAAAAGTTTCCTAAATTTCCTGAAAATTCGTAGAAAACGTGGTTTTTAAAGCGTTTCTAGCTATCTATTTGCTCAAAAGTATCACATTTTGGGCGCTATGTGCCAAATACTCATCTTTCAACGTATGCATTGTTCAATTTGTTCGACTTTTTGATTTTTCTATGTTTTTATGCTCTAGAAAGATAGAGCATCATCAGAAACGTCAAAAAACGATGTTAGACGCGTATCGACCATCTTTGGGTTCAAAATAAGCACTTTAAAATTTTTCACATCCCCGGAATCTCCCACTGTGCATGTCTAGCCACATCGCATTGAATAATTTATAACGATTAGAAACTTTTTCGAACAAGAAAATAAGGACTTAGGATCCACCGTGTTATATGACTTTTCATGAAAATCTCTCTTTCGAAAGCATTCTTATCGACGACTAATTTCCTCTAAAACTATGTAATGCAACTGAGTACGTTTTTTGTCCTTTTCGGATTACTCATACGTGTACATGTGCGTAAATTTTCTCTAATTTGATGATTCGAGGCACATTTTTAATACAGAAAGCAAAAATAAAACGACAAAGCGCGAAACTCAATTCGCTAGTAGTCGATGATTTAGTTATTTTTTAATAGTTTTTTATTTTTCTAATTTTTTTTATTTTTCAATTATTTTTTTATTTTTTAATAGTCAATCGTTTCCCCGCAAATACAGCTGATTAAAATTAAGCTATATTTTCGAGTTTCTTTTTTAATTTAAGCAGTCAACTTGAACTTATTAGCCAAGTTGCTATGAGCTAGTTAAGAATAATTTCAAAATAGTTTGAGACATTGAGCTGACTATTTAAACCTTTTCTTTCGATGCCTTTACGGTGAGCGTAAAGTATGAAATACTAAAATTTTTATGTCAAAACGCACGCGTGTTCTTAGGATCGAAATTTTGAAAGTGGGCCTAGCACCTAAAAACATCTAAAGGGCCGAAAATTGGTGAAAACGAAGGAAACGCTACTTTTTGACGATATCTAGTTATAACTCTATCTATTGACATCAGAAAAATGCAACAAAAAAATTCGAAAGTTAAATTTTGCGTCTACGTTGTACGGCTAATCAATTAACGAAGCTCAAATTGGCAATTAACCCTCCGTTTACCGTGTCCTATGCCGGAGGCATAATGAATCATTTTCATGGCATTTTTTTCTGTTCTACCTTATCCATGTGTCCGAAACTTTGTCTAGCCTCGTTTTGGCTTCAGTTGAATCGTTTTTAATGGTTTAGCTCGAAGAGGAGTTATAGAGTAAATAAGAAATAGGCATTCTTTGGCCTATTTACAGTGATATCACAAAAACTCAAGATGGGAAAATAAGGTTATAATAAGAAAATTTAGTGGTTTATTCCTTTCCAGCTCTTTAAATGCATCCCCTGGATGTGTTTAACACAACATAAATCTACTTTTTCTTGTTTTTGCATAATGTCCAACAGGTGCCTATTCTTATGCATTGTGATACTTTTTTAATTATACCTCTTTCAAAAATGATTTTCACAAAAAAATAACATACATATTCAGAAAGAGCATAAAAAATTGCACTAAATGAAATTAATAGCTGTCAGAGAATGTTAAGAAAGCATAGCTTAATATGCATGGGCGGATTTAAGGGGGCGGGGGGCGGCCGCTCCCCCATCGGCCAAAAACATTTGGCGAGATAGAGAAAAGGCATGTGATTTGTGATCATTTTTGACCGTCAATGATCATAATTTCTCAGAATTTTCCGGCGCTTTGCGCCTGTTTAGACCTATTAATGACATATATCTACTTTATTTGCAGTCTGCAAGCCATTTTTGCTCATAAAATAGCTTTTAAAACAATTTGAAGGGCATAAATAGATGTTTCAGCATGATTTCTTCTATTTTTGAGCAAGACTTTTGAATAAATTTCTAAGGTTCGACGTCAGATGCTATAAATACAGAAAATCGCGCGGTAAATCAAGCTTCTAAATGTCTTTTAGTCGAAATTTCGCAAATTTTTCGGCGCTTCGAGCCGGATTTTAGCTACGGTCATAGAAAGTTAATGATTCTTCCGCGTATAGTTGTCGAAAATTTCAAATTTTCCCGGAAAATATCGCGTCAAAATTGATTCTAGATGAACGTAGACCGTATAAAAAGCGTAAAAAACGCTATTTTGCGCGTTAAGAGCGATTTTTTGACCTATTTTTGGCGGTTTTTGAAAAAGTTCGGATACCGCCCACCGCCCTTAAGAAAATCCTAGATCCGCCACTGTTAATATGCACTAGGAGTTTATGCCATGATGATGCACTTCGACTGCAAAAACATGATGGCAAACGGAGGGTTAAGGACATATATAGGAAAATCCTGGGATTTATGCTACAACTTCTACATCTGATATTCGACAAAGGAACAATTAGACTCGTCATCATGTGCTACAGTAATACCGGATGTGCATACAAAAGCGGACGTTGGACAAGCTATGACAATCAACGTCAGGCAGACCGCAAGCTTCATTTTCCTTTGGTGCGAAAATGAAGGGCAACTAAGGCAATAACCTTGTATATTTTCTAAACAATAACCTATTTTTTTGACCAACTCGGATCTGAATGCTTATCAGAAATTTTGTTTGCTCAAATCATGACGATGACATTCAATCATCGTCTGACTGATATTGAATTTTAGATAAACATCAATACTTAAGTTTTTCGGCGCTTCAGAAATTTCACGCAGGCCTAATTAACGCTCTATCAACGTTAAAATGTACATACTTGTATTGCATATAATTATTTCAAAAGTGCAAAAAAACGGTAAATCAAGTTATCAATATCGTGCTTATTGTGAATGTACAATGTACCTGCAATTTTTTGAGTTTAAGCGAAAATTTTCTCTCTTCCACAAATCAAAAGTCACTTCACTTATTAGCGATTTTGATAGATTGCTTAAAGACCTCATGATTACCACTGTGAGACATAAACTTTGAAAAACTTTTAAAAAGAAATTTAGAACTTGACTTTCACTACTCTTGATTTAGCGTATTTTCGATTCTTGCCCGCCGAAATGATTTTTCACTCAGGAAGCCAAAAACTCCTTGAAACTGAGACTATTCAATTCTGGGGCAACGATTGCGGACTGGTTAACAGTTCTGACTCAAAATGGACTGACGATCTGGGTCAAATTCTAAAGGACAGAGTCGAGACACTCATGCACAAGGAAGTCGGTCATGGACATTTCCGAATAAAAGCTTGCAAGAAAATTCAATCTAGTATCGCCTAGTCTGAATTGTAATTTGATGAATATTTGTTTCAAAAGTTGTTGTGTTCCATGCTTGAACAGTTGAGTCAGCTTCTGATGCCAATTATAATGAAAATAATTATTAAATTTACAGCATTATTGCATTTTTAATTTGTTTCGTTTTTGTGCAATAAAACAATAAGGACTGAATCTCGTTCAATGGAATTTAAACCTTACACCATTAAACTTAGAATTACATTTTCTAAAAGATGGTAGATTTAGTTTTTTTGTATCTAATCTAGAAATATTTTATTCAAATCAGCAGATCATTTCGAAACACCCTGTACATACAGAGGTGGTGTATATATCTAATGAATATACATACATATGCAGGTATACAGCTATGGATAGCGAAAAACATTTGGCTAGCCAGGACTCGTACCCGGTCCCCTGATATTTATTTTTCATATTTTTTACATAGGTATGTCAGCTATTTTCCTCAGGTCTAGAATAGTCCAAAAATAAGATAATATTTTTTGCGCCATTTTCAACCGCTTAGATCATTTCTGGTGAAAAATTTACAACAAATTCGACTGTTCTAAAAATTTTGTTTGCAAAACATGCATACCTTGTCATAAATTAGCGAAAAATTAATGAATGACGAGGCATAAAGCTTCGAAGAATATGAAAATATTGAAGCAAAAGGCTAAACAGGCTGAATTAAAACGGTTAGCTCCATTTCATGGTTTCTTTGGAATTGAATATAGAATGTTACAAATAGGGCTGGCACGAAATTTTAGCATTTATCACTAAAGAAAAAATCGGACTTTATAATGTGTTATCTTTAAACTCACAAGATCTGTGAATTTCTCCTGTGAGAATTGAAATTCTGTAGTAAAAAAACAACATTTTTTAGCATTAAAATGAGACTGTTAGACTGCCAAAAATAGTAAATAAATGATGGCTGGCGCGAATCGACAAAAAATTTGTTATATCATAATTAAATGGCTCGCAAAATGCACATTCATTATTTATCTCGCCAACTAACATCTAATTCCTCCTTTAGGTTCATCCTCGGATAAGAAAATCGCGTTGTTTTAATCATTTATAATCATATAACTTATATAAAATATGTAATCATATAATTTATATAAAACGAACGGTGGCAAATCAAATTTGTGAAGAGTAAAAATTTGCTTTGCCAGTGCACAAACACATGCACACAAACACACGCACAAACAAATTTTGGATTTATATTATGATAACGTATGTGATCCCGTACATACATTCATTTGTCGACGCTAATGTTTTTTTATGTATAGTGCCGATTTACTTTTTGTTGTTTTATTTTATACGCTGCTTTTTTGATTGTGTAATAGTCAATTCATTCATAGCTTTATAGAAAATCAGGAATTGAAATACAAGTGCACAATTTATCGCGTCCTTCATTTGACTATACTGAATTGATTAATGAAATTGATTCTCATAATGACGATCTGAATTGATTGGGTCATTTCGTTTGCATCTCTCTCAAATTGTGCTCATTGCGCACTGCTTCAGCGTATTTGCTGGCTTTTGTGCGATCTTTATTAATTTTTACAAACGAAAATTTATTCGAAGCTGATCATACCGGATTCTGATTCAAAATGCAAAATATAACGATCTAGGCGCGGTCTGTACATCGATATAAGTTTACAACAATGCTTATAATCATATAAGTTTATTTTCCCTGACGTACACGATACGAAAATTGTGAAGATGAGTGTGAATTTCTGGGGGGTTGAAGCTTGGACCCTGGAATTTAACGTAACATTCAAAGACCCCAAGAATTGAAATTTTGACGTTCGTAGCGATTTTGTATCCCAAAAAATGGCGGATCTAGAGTGGGCGAAAAGTGGAAGCCGCTCCTGTCTGCTCGAGATATTTGGCGAGACAAAGGATATGAATACGTATTTTATCGAAATTTTGGGCAGCCTGCGTCGGTTAATACTCTCTAATGACATCTAGGAGACTCTTGCAATTGACTGTAAGCCAGAAATGCGGTTTTTGGACATAAAGACTCTTTTTATCATCTCTGACTATTCTTTATCCCACGCCGGATCGTTCTCTGACGAAATCGTGATATGTACCTAACCTTGCTCATTTTTCACAGAAATTTTAAAAAGTTTCGAATTCTCCGAGTAAAAACTATTTCCGAATACAAAGAAGAAGACGGAAAGACGCCATCTCGCTCATAATGAAAGGAATTACAGAACCATTCTTAGGGGTTAGGGAAACGCAGATGTAACGCTCAAAATGTCAAAAAATTATAGGTCCGCCCCATTCGTCCTTCAGTCCAAACTCCTCAATTCCCAAGAATTCGAATGCTGTCAACATGCGCTTAACTTCGAAACATATTCAAGACCGGCGCATTATTCATATCAATCGTCGTCGTCTTTACCTAATTCGCTGGCGATGTACAAATGGCACTGGTCGGCGATGCCGGGCAGCGATTGCACAACGTGCAAGTTTGGCTGCTCTTGCTCCAGCTGCTGTTGATACTGATGCTGTTGCGTCATAGCGACGTATTTCGCCTTGAAATTTGGACAGTTCGAGGGCACTGAAATGTCCGAATTGCCGTCGGCCGTTGTCGCCCCGGCGGCGGCTGTGGTCAGCAGAGTGACCCCGGCCGGCGCCGAAACTGACCCGTCTTGCTGAGCGTTTTTGCAAAACGCGCAAAGCACCCGTCTGTATTCTCGTTGGAATTTCTCCTGAATATCAACAAAAACTTCGGATTCTTATACATAGTGGGCTAAATTGAGGATAACATTTCCGACTGTAACTTGAAAAAATAATAACAGTACAGGGTGGCCCGAAAAAGGGCACCAATTGTTTTAATTATAACTGCAGTAGACGTTTTGCAAAATTGCAAACTTTACTTATTTGGAACGCGCAGATATAAGGCAACAGAATCATAAAATTTCATTGAGTAATCATTGCTATTCACTTTCTGGTTTAACCTCCAATGAACAGAATATCCCTTTTCTATAGTCTGTTACATCGCAAATGGCCTATTTTTCGCTCGAGTCTTATAACTGTAATAGATTTTTAATATACAAATAACATCTTCAGTTATGCTTTCCTATCAGTTGGTGCTGTAAACTCTTCATAATGATGTTTAATGCGCGTTGCTTAACACGTGGCACTTTAAACGAGTACTGCTACAACCTAACCCGTAGAATATTCTGCTACAGTAACAATCCGTAAAGCCAAAATGGGCCGTTTGGAATGGAACAGACTGTAGGAAGTTACAACGAAAAGAGTTAGTAATCAGGAGTGTTAATTAGTGAATCTCTGCTTGAATGTCAAACTAATTTTTTTGCGAGAATAGTCATTAAACATCTTTACTCTATCGTTGAGTATCATCAGTTTCAGAATTACCAATTATAATGAAGAGTTTTTACCCTTTTCTCAGAACAATTAACAAGTTTTTCATTTTAAATAAGCATGACAGTGGTGTGTACAAAAGCGCAAGTCACAAAACCTTGTCAAAGGTAGCTCAATGAAACTTTATAATTTTGTAGCCATGTATTCGTTCTTTTCAAAGAAAGTTTATCAATTGTGTTAGCTATAGTCATAATTAAAGCAATTGGTATTATTTTTTGAGCCATTCTGTATGTAAAAAAATAATAAGAACCGAAATATTAAAATGATATAATCAAAAATAGGAATAACAAACTTGATGGTAGAAAAATTTTTCCGCCTGAATGCTGCGAAATAGTGCCTTCTTTCAACGCATTGTGAATTAATGTAAACTAATTTTTGTTCTTGCTCACATGATCATGAATGTAAGGTTCATTTCAACAAATTTGAAAATCGATAAGTGAAAGGGACAAGCTTATGCTAAACGAACTGTAAGCTCGTGTAAGCAAAACTCTCATTTTCTCTAGTCGGGTATCCCGATCACGTATGATTGAAGGGTCTCAGCGAACCCTCTAAAAATTCCTCTCTCCCGAGAGCTAAATTTTGAGAAACAATATTACGTTTTATCGCAGTTTATCATGACAATAGATAGAGCTCGATGAGAAAAGTCCCAAAATGATGCTTTTGCGCCACACGCTAACTTTCTCGGATTTTTTGACTCTTAAGAATTTCGTATCCCTATGATTGGGGCGTTGTCCATATGTGATCCTGACTGGTTCACCTTTGTATAAACTAGAGCGGTGGAAAATTTTTACAAATATAATTAATGATTTGATGGAAATAAAAGGAAATAATAATAATAATAATAATGAAAATAATAAAAATAATAATAATAATAATAATAATAATAATAATAATAATAATAATAATAATAATAATAATAATAATATTAATAAATAAACTCACATTGATGCTCCGAATTCTAAATTCGCAGTTTAACCCTTTAGTCAATCACAGTTAAACGGACAACTTAAAGTCGCAAAGAAAATCAAAAATTCTAAAGTCACAGAATTAAGACTAATCTCCTAAGTTAAAATTGCTCTAACAGCCATTCTGGCTATCCTTTAATTTTTTTATTATCGTATTCACGTTAAGAGACTCGTTTTTTATTGAATAAGAAAGCAGGTGCGTTAAGTAAACAGCCCAGTGGATTTCTGGGACGCAGCGTAGAAAGAAGAATTTAAAAAAGATGCAAAATCAAGGCAAGAATGTATTTCTGTAAAATGCTTGAAACTGAAAACTCAAAAACTGAATTAAGGTTCTTCCCACATCTTTTGATTTACATAAAATTTTAGACTATTTCAGCTCATTAAATCTCTCTCGACTATCCTCCTAGAGCAGTAAATCAAATTCTTTCTCAGTTTTTTATTCGAAACAAGAAACTAAATTAATATTATTATTATAATTATTAATATTAATATTGTATAATAATTATTCCTTATTATTATTATTATTATTATTATTATTTTTATTTTATTATTAATATTATTATTATTATTATTATTAATATTAATATTATTAATAAAATTACTATTATCATTATATTAAAAATATAATTATCATTATTAATAATTACTATTGCACCAAACGAAGTGAGTGAATCATCTTACGTTGTATATAGCATAAATGATCGGATTTAAACATGAATTTGACATAGCTAGCCAGTGACAGCAGAAGAACACGACGTTGATATAGTAGTAGCTGAAAAGATTTTGAAAAAGAATAACAGAAGGCCAACACATGGAATTAAAAGATAAAATTGTATTTGGAGAATCAAAGACGAATGAATAAACTGATCAATGTTTATCTTTAGGAATTCAGAGATGTCAGAAAATTACATGAAAGATAAACGACTTGATACTCTACGCATAGTACTTCCTTTAATTATATCACTAATCAATTATTTTCAATTATATTGAACTCCTTTAAATGAGCAAAAAATTTGCAAAGTAAGCCAGATTATTAGACATGCAAGGGATTTGAAAAACTTTGAATCTTCTAGAGGGAAGGAGTGATGTGTTCGAAGAAGTACGACAAAAAGTAAAAAGCAGCAAATCAAATTTTTTCGCAAAAAGACATAAAATCGACCAAAACGTATATTTACACAATTTTACGCATTTTAGACTTTGAATTTTTAGGAACCATTTTAGCTCAAATCTCTCCAAATTACCTGCAAACCAACCATCTCGGGCCTCTACCTTGAATAATTCAAAATTAAATTGTAAGTTATTATTCTTTTAGTACGCCAACGGTTATCAATACAGGCATAGTCGATGCTTAGCAAGCAAGATTATTTTTCTTGTTTTTAAATTGCATCTTTTTTAGTATTTTTCTATTTTTCGAGAAATTCGATTACTTGAGCTTAAGTTGAAAAAAACGAATTGGGTCGAGCACTATGTGCAATTTAATTACTACCGTTGTATTAGTATGCCAGAGACGAGACAAAAAACGTCTGGGGATTTATTCAAAAAACGAATAGATTTTTCGAGGAGACATTGCTCATCTAAAAAAGTGCAGGTTTTACGCTTTAGACTGAGCCGAATCACTTACTCATTAATATTTTCCCGCACCTCGTTAAGCACTAAATACGTTTCGTACGGTAGCCAACAAAACGTGAATACCGTAACCACCATGAGCAACATTTTGACGACCTAGACGCGAAAAATCCGATTCACTAGACCACTTAATTAAGCAATTGTACAAATTTTGATTGAGCCCTCGAAGGGTCGCTCAAATTTTAGTTTATTTAGTAATCAAAATGTCTATGCATTCATGTGAGAGGTTGTGAGTTGGAGAATTTCAGGCAAGGTTGGTCGTCCCTCCATCCCCCTGAAAAAGTCTGAATTTTTGCCCCTTAAAAGTAGCGTTTTTTTGTTTTTTCGCCATTTTAGGTGTTTTTTGCCATTTTTTGCCGAAATAAATTTTTAACTTTTTTTGTTTCGAAAAATTGTTTTTTTGCTAATACCATTAGTGCTTCGTGACTTTTCCGACCTTCGAACGATTTTAAAACCCCAGAATTCGATCGCTGCATACGTAGATATGTACGCGTTGAATATTTTTATTATCATTAAATACACGACTCATCATAATTAGTCGAAATTGGAGTTTTTTTATTAATATACATACAAAAATGACACTTCTTAAACTGACCGATAAAATAACCTTTGTTTATACATTTTTACTAGCTTTGCAAATGATTGGATAACAAAATACCTAAGTGTGTATAAAAAATTTCGAAAATAAAATATAAATGAGTAAGTGAGCATAAAAAATAAAAAATGATAAATAAAATATTCAAGTAAATAAATAATAATACATTTGATTACGTTAATAAATTGAAAAACGTTATAAAAATGCGATTAAGTAAATAAATAAATAATAAATCATTATTGTATGTGTTGGAATTGGAATAGAGATTATGGCAAAATATAGCTTAAAACTAGAAACAAATTAATTTTTATGCAGAAAGAGCCAGTACATTTTGGTTTAAAAAAATTTAATGTGTATGCTAGCCCTATTTCAAATATATTGAAAAACAATATTAAACCGACAAGAAATATTGAGAACACTTGGATATTGGATAAAAAAATATTTTGTAATATTTTTAAGCACTTATTGTATTCGGATCGAGCTATGCCTTTAATTTGAGCTAATTCACATAACGGCTTCCGAATTATTTTTAGTTAATCCCATAAGACAGCGTTAGAATTTGGAATAAAGAGAAAGCGACGTTTTATTATAAAAAAGTAAAATAATGAAAAACGAGAAAAGACAAGTTATTAAATAGAATTTCCAAGAGTGTTGAATGAAAAGACGAAAATAATTTTTTCGTAATCCTAGAAGTTCTTTCGGCCGATAAAAATGGGCAGCAAGACCCGAGGTTCGGGGATGTAGGCGGGTAAAAATTTTTCAAAGGTTAAAAAACGGACTGAAAATTTAGTGGTAAAGCAAAAACGCCATTTTTGACTTTACTCATCATAGGTAGCGCGTCAGCGCGTATCTATAATATACTTTGGTACCCAAAAAATGAGCACCCTACGCCAATAAGGGGACATATCTGGGAGGTGCGATTTTTTAAAAAGATAGACAATAAAAAAATTCGCTGCGAGGTCTTTTTAATCAATACTTGGTGTGTTAGGAGCGTGCAAAGTTTTACTGTAACGTTATAACAAATGGCTTTTAAAGTTTGGTTGGACACCCGAATTATCTAACTCAGTTTTGTATTCTGTTTAGTCTGGTTTTAATTAAATTGTAGACAATCGAGTAAGCTCGATTCGTTTTGTGGTATTTTTTTATCTGTAAGATATTCTCGAAGGGGCAGTGTAAAGAGTGTAAAGAATCTGAGGGTGGAAAAATACATTTTTGCCTTTTATTGTCTGTTAATAACTCCGCTTACGAGTCCGAAGAAATTTTTTCTGACAGAGATGTACTGCGGCTTAAAGGCTAGTTTCTGCTTACCAGTAAACTTTTTCGAACTGAATAAGGAGTAAGATCTAGGGGTTCAAAGTTTACACTCTGGTGGATGATCTAAAAACAGGTTTTGTCTAAGATTCCTCTGCCAACACCACCAGTTATAAGCCTAGATAAATTGAATGATACAAAAATAAGGTACTTCTTAGGGGCTACACGTCGCAGCAAACCGCGTTTAAAAAAGCTCAACATTGATTTACTTATAGAGGTGTAAAGTTCGAAATCAGGGTGTAGCATTGGGCGAAAAAGAAATTTTCTTCCCATTTTTTGATTCGTCAATATCTCAAATATTTTGCGGAATAAAAGTTTTAAACACACAAACGTACTTAGATTTAAAGACTACGAATTGGCGCAAACGGAATTTTTTTGCACTCAATGAGGAGTTAGATTCAGATTTTTTAAAGTTTTACAATGCGGTGGATGATGGAGAAACACGTTTCTGTCCTTTTTTGTTTGCTACTGTCTCCGTTTAGAGGTCGAAATAAGTCGAATAAAATGAAAATAAAGTAATTTCTATGGGGGTACTTTTCACAGCAAATTGCGTTTATTTACATCAATGTTTAGCTTTTTCGGGAGGTGTAAAGTCGAAATTTGGGTGTGTTAAACTGTTTCTGTCTTGTTTTTCTAAGCCAACTTCTCCGGTTATGAGTCTGGACATGAACTCAAGTCTAAAAATGTACCAGGAATCAAACGTGATACGCCAGTTGGGCGCGTTTTTTACAGTCAATCGTGGTATAAAGTGCTGTACATCTAATATTTATTTGTCTTCAGACCATTGTGGAGAATTGATTTTTTCATAAATATTGATCGTAATATCAGAGTAATATCAGAATAATGAATCCGACTTAAGTCCTCTTTACACTGGGTGGCTGTGTGAAGTTTACACTGAAAATTAATTTAAGTTCTAGAGCATTGCGGAAGCTTAATTTTTCTCAAAATGTTCTATTCAACGTCAGAATTACGAATCTGATTGTTAGTTTTCTCTACAACCAGTAGTTGTTTAAAGTTCACCCTATTCATTTACTGTTGATATGTAAAGTTTACACTACAAATTTATTTTACTTCTAGAGCATTGCAAAACGTGAATTTTTTCAAAATATGTTCCGTAAGGTCAGGATAACGAATTTGACCTATGTTTTCCTAACATACAGTAATTGTGTTAGGTTTACACTGAAGATTAATAGCTTCTCCAATTATGCTCTTGTAGCGACCGGTTGCTTAAAACTCTTCTTATTGGTGTTTAATGTGCCTTGCTTAACATGCTACGCATCAAACAAAGTGCTGCTGCGACCTAAAACGTAAAATATTCTGTTACAGTAAAAAGCTGTACAGCGGAAATAAGCCGTTTGGAATGGAACAGACTATAGCAATCAAAAATCCTCCGACGGAGCAGAAAGGACAAATACACTTAAGATTATGGATTATTAAGGTTGTAAAAGAAGGGGACTAGCAAAACGCTACCTATGTACATGCTTAAAGTCGCAAAATCTGTTAAAATCTGACTTTCTCAAGCAACGCAAAAAAACGAAGTTTATTCTGCGGCCTCTGAAAAATGTAAACTTCTTTGAAAAAATTTCAAAGCTTCACATAAGAGAGTATAATCATAATCTAAAATGTAAAGTTTTATGAATTGCTTGCACGCACTGCTTCGTATCGTGACTGATGGAAGACTAAGTGCAATTGTATTCAAAGGTGTTTCATTTTGTATCCATGAGTATTAAAGTAAGCAAACCTGGCATCGATTGGCTAGTGCAACAATCGTTGTGCGGGCATACAAGTGTACCTACATGTAGTCTGTTTCACGTAAAAAGTCGCTCCATGTTCACCCCATCCACCTTCCCATAGCTGCTGCGTAACTAAATTGTTACTTTTTAATCGTCTTTTTGGTTCAATTCTTTATTTCAATCTGCAGGCCGCAGAATATACTTCGATCTTTTGCGTTGCTTAGAGAGAGTCAGATTTTTAACAGATTCTGCGATTTTTAACAGATTTTTGCTACTCCACACCTTTTACATCCCAAGTATATTTGTCCTTTTTGTTCCGTTGGAACATTTTTCTTTGCTAGTTAGGTTCTATCCGTTGGCATAAAAAATTTGCGGAGAAAATTCCCAAAAAAATTCTAGTCTACTTAGCGCTCTGGTTGGTGAACACAGCTGGACGTAGGGGGGAGGGGGGTATGCACCCCCAAGAAACCAAAATACATCGCCAGAAACCAAAATAACCCCCAGAATTCAATTTTTGAAATTTTTTGGTTTGTTTCGTAATTTGTTGATGCCAATGGATAGTGCTCAATGAGCAACGTTGAAAAATTGTGTTTTTTCGCCATACCACCATTTTTAATGCTATTTTCTGACCTTTGAAAAATATTGCATCCCCACTAGAATTTTGGTGCCGCCCTCATATGGTGGTAAACCGCCAAAGTCCTCACGTTAAGCCTATGAGTACTCATAAAGCAAGGCGGTTACGCTAATGATAGGGCAAAAAAGCGGGATTTTGAAAATGTATAGAAATTGAAATTAAGAGAGATTTCCAAACATGGTTGTGTTGGGTAAGAATCGAAAGGTCGTAATCCCAGAATGAAAAGATGAGAGATTACCAGAAAAAACAACGCAAAATGAAGATGAAAATAGATGAATTTCAAAGATTTTTAAAAGTGCATCAAATCGACCACAAACTGGCTTTCCATACTTTGTTGTACTATTTTAGCATCAGGGCGTCATTCCTCTCACTTTCTTTTTGTGCTTCATAAATCTCAAGCTACGTTCGTCCTGTTCGTCGATGGTCGGCTTGGCCAGCCAAATAATATAAGCGATGAAGCAATAAGCTCCGTTGATAACGAACAACGGGACGAAATATTGAATGATGGTCAGATAGACGTTGTACACTTTCCACCAAATTTCGTTGCCGTGCACCGGATAACAAACGGGTATCAGGGTCACTTGGGGGTCACCCGGTTGCGTTATATTGCGCAACATTATCCTATGATCCCAACCGTAAGGCACGCTGCAACCTATGCTAACGCACCTCAAATAAAAAGCTGAACACAATCTAATCGTAAAAGATTATGAGTAAAATTTAAAACGGAAAATATTCCTCAAAAAAGATCACAATTAGTGGCTTCGTTCTCACCTAATTCTTCCTCAAAAAATTTTTCCATTTCTCCATTCCAGAAGGGGCTCTAGAAACCCCAACCTCTAAGTACTTGTTCGACTACAGGATGGGCCAAAAAAGGCTACATCTCGAAATCGCAGCAGAACTCCAGCTAATGTTCACATAAAACTTTGAAACCAGTTTCATTAGATGAATAAAAATGTCTTTGTTTGAAGTAAGTAAAAAGTTTTGGCCAACAGCCAGCGGTTCGTGGGCTATGGCGACCCCCCGCAAAATGGCTGCGACCACACCTGGGCGTGGGGAATCAGGAGGAAGGGTTGCACCCCCCAGAAAGTCGAATACCCCCAGAAACCAAAATACCCCCAGAATTCAATTTTTGGAATTTTTTTGTTTTTTTCGCAAGTTTTTGATGCCAATGGATAGTGCTCGATGAGAAACGTTGAAAAATTGTGTTTTTTCGCCATACCACCATTTTGAAGACCATTTTTTGACCTTTGAAAAATCTGGCATTCCCCCCAGAATTGTGGTGCTGCCCACGCATGGCTGCGACCCCCTCCCCCTCAGAATTTCGATTTTCCGTATAAGTTGGTAAAAGTTGTAAAAAGTGCGCCTTTTTAAGCGTTTTTAGCTCAGTTTTGGCTCAGAAATCTCGAATTTTCGGCGCTTCGCGCCATATACGCGTTTTCTGACTATATTTTGTTCAATTTACTCGATTTTTTCAAATTTTTTAAGCAATTTTTCCAACGTTTTTATGTTCATAGAAAGAAGTCTGAAACGTCAAAAAACAGTGTTTTTGACGTGTACCCATCGTTTTTAGTCCAAAAAATGCACTTTCTAAATATTTTTTGAGCCTAAACCCCTTATCCCCCAGAATTCCCACGTTGTACATGTACGGATGTAATCATACATATTCCTGGTGAGATCGGGGAGAAATATTTTCAGTGAATAAACCTCTATAACGGCTTTTGGCCCCGAAAAATACTGCTAATTCTTCAGAAATTTCTTTCTTTTATTAGAAATATAGGAATTATAGCGGCTTATTTAGCTTAAATCTATCAATTTTTCGGCAAATTATTTCTGACCATGTTTTGATTAATTTAATCTAATAAATTTAAAATTTAATGTTTGATCCTTTGATTAAAGAAAAAGTTTTTTAATCACATTCAGACATGCATGTAGGGGTTCAGGTAGAAAAATGGAAATTCTGAGGAAAATGGCGCAAAACGAAGGCCAATAGATAATAATTTAAAATTTTCTTAAAAAGTGGTCAAAATTAAGCAGAAACTGTGGAATAACGTAGTTTTAAGGCTATTTTAACATTAATACCAGTTTCTGAGGAAATTTTGGCCTGGAAAAGTTCATATTTTGACCCCACTCAGATTAACTGTGCATCAATGATCACATCACACAATTGATTTACATTTTTTGTTAATAAAAGTTCAAGCTCTCAGAAAATTTAAGCTCGATATCTTAATTTAAGTGAAATTTAAGCACTCGTTAAGTCTAATCATCATTAAAATAACCCACCATATGCAAATGAGAATCATTTTAGCAGATTTCTTCGTCATTTTGCTGCCCGATTTTAAGACGACAGTCTGAAACCGGTCTACCGCTGTGCCGGTAAGCGTAAAAACGCTCACAGACAACGAAACGGTTTCGATGAATGGCACTAAACTGCACATGAAAGCGGGCAAAGGCCACATTTGCAACAGGGCGGCCTGAAACTTGAACGGAATCGCCAACAAACCAGTGACCTTGAGATTAAATAAGGGATAAAAATTAAGCAAAAATTAAAATAAAAATTAAATATTTATAATTTCGGTTACTCGATAAAATTATTATTTTGCAAAAATCTACTGATAATTTTGGAAAATTTACATATTTTGCTTAATTTCTAATTTGAATCGGTCATATCTTAGAATTTGATTTTTTAAGTAATTTTTTAAACTTTTCTTTATTTTTCCGTAATTGTTCTCATTATTTGTGTTTATTTTCGGTCAGTTGTTCGTTTTAAATTTTTATTATGATGACTTCGCTTCTTTTTCTTTCGAGAAATTGTTTGAAATCGTCATTTTGAGCGATTAATTTGAGCATGGCATCGCTCGCGAAATGAATAAAAAGTCTAAATAAAACCTCCGAATTTAGCATGCTGCATTAGGCTCATCATTCGCCTCTTCATTAATTTCTAGCCACAATTATTCTTGCATTAAATGAAGGTATGAAAAAGAAATAAAGATCTCAAAAGCAAAGATTTCGAAATAAGAACAAAAATAAAAATAAAACTGATATTTTATTAATTTCGAAAACAATTGCAAAAAACAGCATTCTTGAATTATTAGACACTAATTTTGAATATCGGAAAATAAAAAAGCAAAATATTAATCACAATCAAGTAAAAATATGATGATTTTCAATGAAATATTCATTTCTCTTAGACTAATGGAATAATATACCGCGTCAGCAATGGACAAGTTGACGATAAAATAGCTGGTGACGTTTTGAAGCCGTCGACTAGTCGAAACCACGTAAATCACCAGTAAATTTCCCGACACTGCCAAAAAAGCCACCACTCCGTACAGGACTATCCAGAGCACTTTTTCGGCTATAATAAGCTCGTGTAATAAGCCGCCGTGGAGATCCGCTTCGTTCGAGCCCGTCAAATTAACCCGTAACGATGCGGTTAGATTCGGGAGATTCATGGAAAAATTCTTGATACAAGAGATTTTTTGAATTTTTTAAAAGGAGGTAAGAAATAAATATGTGCCTGTAAGTAAGTCTATTGCATATAAGTTTAATATTTTATATAATTTTTGGAGGTGTACAGTGTAAAAGTTCTGAATAAAACTTTTTACAAAAGATTTTTTGAGGTGTAAAAATTTTTAAAAGGTGAAAAAGTGTCGCGAAATTTCGAGCCGAGTAAAAGACGAGAGAAAAATCACAGAAAAAATTAAAAATTTGATTTTTGGATTCGGTAAATGGAAGTCCAGACTCTAGACCAGAAATGGGCATAAAAATGAGAATTCTGTGGGTGTTTAAACCCCCTGTATGGGAAAATGGGAAATTTTCCGGGAAAAAATGAAACAATGTGAAGGCCAAAAAATGGATAAAAATCATAAATATTCGTCAAAAGCAAGTACCAATTGTTGATTAGCATAGATTTACACCTTTTAACATTTTTACTTGTTTCCGAGATTATTTCGGCCGAAAAAACACATTAAATGTCCCCTCTCCACACTGTAAATGCTGTACATTTATGGTGAAATTTCAGAATTATAATTTTCTAATCGCTATAAATAGATTACAATAGCAGTTTGAAGTAAAGAAACAGTTGTCAATTTTACACTAAATAACAATTAATAGTCAAGCATAAATTAAGCTCTTAGATTTAATCGCACCGCTGACTGCTTTAAACCACTTTTCTATGCTCTTCTTAGACATTTTTTTACTATTCCATGAAACAGACTTTAGAATAATTTCGTGTTTGTTGCTCAATCCTTAAAATTAATTTCAACTTGAATTGCATTTCTAGTCCTTAGAATAAAGACTCTAGCTTCCGAAATTCGAAACACACTATTGTAAACTGATGTCAAAATTAGTTTACACTTTGCGAGCCAAAACGGCGGATCCAATTTTGCACACTTTACATTTTTTACGTAGACTAAGCTAATAAGACAGGCTTCGAAGCTAAGTTTATATTTCGAGTAATCCTTACGTGCTAGGGAACTAACGCAAAATAGAGAGATTTAACTTTTTCGGCACCCAAAGCAGCTTCATAAATTACAACTATCCGATTTTATCATTACGCCTAAGAAATTTTTTATCATTATACGTTCAAGCGACTTAAGCTTTAACATCAGAATATGTGCGTAGCAAAATGTTGCTCGTTTTTCTAAACGCGAATATCATGAGACAATTTGATCCTAGGCGTCAAAAGTATTAAGTTTCAATCCCGTATGCTTGAAACATTTTCGGCATTTGGCAAAGGCGAACAAGACATTAGTAACTATAAGACGGCACATTTTTGATAAAAAATGTCACCGAACCGACAAATACATTGACAAAAAATCAAAAAAAGTAGAAAAGCAAGCGACCGAAACAAAAAAATGAAATCATTTGGACCAAAATGGAAGAAAAAATCAATAACAGCAACGACTATATAGATGCATAGCATAGTCTCTGGGATCCTCTAATTTGGAAAAGGCAGTTAGAAAGCTTTTTCTGAGACAAACTAGCCAAATAAATTAAATAAATGCTAAAATAACGTAATAATCATGCTCCTGCATATTTCTTGATCACTTTAGAGCAGTTTTGCGAGAGCTTTTTTCTTTTCATCAATTTCCAACCTTTGTTTCGCCTCTTTTTGCCTTGAAAAATTTCGATTATTTCCATTTAGGAGGCCCAGACCCTCCAACTTTCCCACCCCGTTGCATTTCTGGAACGACACTTAAGTCTGTTTCACAGAAGTCCGGTCATAAATTTTAAAACTATATCCGACAATAAGCTGACAGATTTCGATTATAGCATTGATCTGATATATAATTATCGTAACTCTCGGCTTACTGTCGATGAAAATTCTTAGAATTTATGCGCGAAGCTATGTGAAACAGACTATAAACGTTTAATGTTTTCTAGAAAGTTTTTTCAAGGACTATAAGCTAATTGAGCCGCTAATTAAGAGGAATTGATAACGTCATCCGACTGAAGAGCGCAGCTGTATTGCGACTACCCCTACTTGTTTACTATATTATTTATCATTCGATAAATAATAAAAAATAGCTGCTAAGCAGCCAAGTGAGGAACAACTAAATGCGGTTGTGTATGTTACGTGCGTACACATACGATATAGGAAAATTAACCAAAAAAACGTTTCGGCTAACTTTACTTCCGCTTCTTAGCTAATTCGTGTGCATCTTAATATGCTATCTTGTAGCGTATTTTACTACATACATATTTCCAACTTTACTTACTTCTTTACTTTTAATGAACTAACTTTACTTCTTTCTTGTTTTAGAGTTCAGACTTAATTCGCTTTCTTTCAATTTAATCAGCGTCGTACACTTAAGACAACATCAAAGATTTTTCATTAAGACAAATCGGAACAATGCGGTGGGACCCCAGAATGAAATTTCCCCAAAAATTAAAATTTCTAAGTTTTTTCGCTTTCTTCCCCATTTTTTATGCCAATGGATATAGTCCGATAAGAAACGTCGAAAAATGGCGTATTTTCGCCCCCTGTTCATTAATTTTTCGGCATTTTTGATATTTAAAAATTTTTTGAATATATACAAGGCGCTACCCGTACACGGTAGGTTTTAGGAAAACCTTTTATTCAGTAAAAGGGGCGAAAAAATCGATTTACAAGAGTGAGGAAATATTTTCCTTCAAAGCTAACGTATCATAAGTTACGCATAAGAACAACAATATGGATACAACTACGTTTCATGGAATAAAAGACTGGTAATTGCCTAATTTTTCCATGCAGTGAAGCGTATAATTTTTATCAAGCCTACCTATTTAAAATTATAATCGTTACCATTACGTCAATTTAGCAGTCGGCAGATACAAAATTAAAAATAAAAATATACACATTGTAAATATATTACTGTGCTTCGCTATCACTGCGATTAAAGGATTCGTGAAACAGCTATTTTCTTTAAAAATCTTATTTCCCACGCGAACGGAAGAATAATTATCTATTTAAAATCGGCGAAGAGGAGAATGAGCGTTTGCTTCTGGCTGAAGCCTTTTTAAAAGAATGATTTCGTCATTCCTCTGTATAATTTAATATATTTTAAAATCTGTTTTTATCAGCATTTTCAACATTTTTTTCCATAATAAAATCGCGCTCAAAAGGATCAGAGTTCCGTTCATATAAATTGCATACTAAGAGTATCGTTCGTTTATAAATAGACTTGCGAATTTCAGAAATTTTTGTTTTAAAAAATATTAAACGAATGAGCAAGAATCTAAAAAGTTCAATTGATCATTCTAACAAGCAGTGACGTCAATTAAATAAATCATGAAATTTCTAATTCCGAGAATAATGGAAAGAAACTCACTAAAAGCTTATATCAAAGAAAATGTTTTATTTACCTCCATGTCTAGCTGATTTCGGACTCTTTGAGCTCTCGAATTCGTTGACGGGAACGAGTTCGGCTATCAAATAATAATCAGTCAATCGTAAATTTTAGCATTCATCATTTCAGTCTAATGGTCTGTCTAAGGAACGTCGCTCAATCATTACAATTATTTTTATTCGATATTTTGTATAAAAATTTAAGCAAATGGAAGACGCTGATATAAATGTCTAACGAATAGAACGAAAAACTTAAAAATTGAGAGAATATCGAAAACAAAAATATTACGTGCATAGGCACAAATCGCATGTTTGCTTTCTATGCTAGATTCATTCAGAAAAATGGTTATTTTTCTTCCAAAACCGTACCTTCATTGCGACATGAGGCGTTTAGGGGGTGTCTGGACTATAGACGAACAGTATATCCGGTTAAGGATTAGTCATTTGTCAAAAATGGCATCAAAAAGTAATATAAATGCTAAAATAGTGTAAAAACTATGTTAATTTACAGCCTCTGATCAAGCACTCTTGCAGAAAATCTCTCATTTTCATCCGTTTGTGACCTCCAATTCGCTTGTTTTCCCTAAATTTTTTTATATTTTTGTATTCTAGGAATTATAGACCAGATAGGCACTGAAGCTTCTATATCCCTGTGATAGGAAAAATTGAAGATTTTTCTGGGAAACATAATCCAAAATGAAGTGAAAATTGGACAAAATAAAAAATTTTCTAAAATTGCTCGAAATTGATCAGCAACTGTGAGTTAACACATTTTCGATGTTATATTGTAGCTTTTACACGAGCGATTTTGGTTTAAAAAGTCATGCTGTGCAGCTATGCTTGAAAATCGCAGCCTCTATTTTGAATAAATTTTTGACACTTTCTTTTACATATTGAAAATTTAGCACAAGTGCCTGATTTGCTAGCTTTTGCAAGTCGCTTTACGAAAGCTTCATAGCATCATTTGTTATCTTTTCATGTATAAATAATTGTCTGTGTGCCAAATTTAGCACGGATCTGCTATTGCTTATGACGTAGATTTATTGATGTTAAATGCTTTGAGTGAAAAAAGATTTCAAATCAACAAATGCGATCAACATGCTCGAAAAAAATCAAAGTCTTTTGCATTTCCCAAAGCAAATATTTGTTTTTTTTTTAAATTTGGAAAAATATATCTAGCGGACGTAAACTGAGCAACTCCTTTGAGCTTAGTCAATTAGCTTACAATGTAGGCTAGAGAGCGAGACGACGGCTAATTATTTAAAAATTAAAAAAACAATTTTAAAAAACTAAAATGGATTAAAACATGTAATTATTATAATTCAAAATGTAATAATAATAATCGAATTTATGGCATTAAAAAGGTTTCCAGTCGATTTTCGAATTAAAAGCTGAAAATTAAAGACTAAAATTTCAAAGAATTTCAAAAAATAACAGAGTAGTTCAAAATCGCTCCTAAAATAAGGCTGTAACAGCTACAAAGAAATGGCTTGGCTTCACTTAACTATATATGTATGCCACTTGCGATCTAATGCGTATTATAAGTTGCGTATCAATTTTCCCGACGCAAATTTTTTCGAAATTTTCTACACTTAGAAGTGAAGGCCCACGTATCTGATTACTGATATTTTGCATTCCAAAATATCACTTTATTAAATTTTAACGAATAACTTGCTTTTGCGCACGTATTAAGTATCTCTGAAACTAAAGCAGCGTCTAAGATACATGCTAGAAAAGTTTTGTAATCTATATTTAGAATAATGTTGACTTTCGGAAATAAATTTCTATCCCCGTAACGTCGTTAAAATTTGAAATCGAACCTTGCGAATAACGTTTTTGTTTTTACTATCCAAGTAATTGATCCAGCCCAACAAGCTACCGCTTTTATTTTCTACAGAATTATAGACTCGGAAAATTTTCTGATAGAAAACTACCTTAAATCGTTATATTACAATAACCGATTTGAATAATTTAAAAAATTTCGATTTATTTTCTTTAAAAAATGCTTTTTCCTCCGAGTCTTATGATCCCAAACCCCAACAAGCATGTCTGATACAATTCGATGATTTATGTCGGTTACTGGGGATAAAACTCAATCAAGGAAGGTCAGACGGACTGTGTCGCTGAGCCCAAATGGCCTTGCAAATTCTATTATAGAATAAAAAGATCGTTAATTAGCAGATTCTAGCCCATTTCAGGAAGTTTTTCAGAACTTTGAATTTTCATCCATTTTAAAATACAACTTTGCCACATTCTTCCCAGAAAATTCACCTAACAGATACACACTACTCAACGACAGATATTTTGAGGTTTCGAAATCGCTGTTTTATTCTCTCATTTTATACGAGCAAGCATTCGGCAAATTAGTTCTGCAGAAAATTGGTGAATTCCGCCGAAGATCTAGTAATTCAAGGGAGAGTTAATGCGGTCCCTTGTATCTGAGGCATTTTGTCACGCACCGACGATCGGAGAGACTATTGAAGCGAGCGGAGAAAACTAGCTTAAAAAATCCAATAATTGCCAAAAAAGCCGAAAAAAAATCGTCTTCAGCAAATAGTAAATTAGAACTGAAGTGTTATCAGGCTGTAGCTCGTGGGGAAAAATAAGATTGTAAAAAAATTTGGAACTTTGCGCTCGAATTAGCTCGATAGTTTACATGACTTAGCTTAAACGGATGATGAATGAAATGTTTGTAAAACGAAAATTATTTATTAATCTTGGCATGCATCGAAATTGCAGACGCGGCAAGTTTTTCCACGAAAAATATCTTCATTTACCGGACTCGTTAATTTCGTAGGTAGCCTAAAATTGGCCCAGATTTTTTTATTTTCTTATTCTCAGTCAAAAAGATAAAACCCATGCTAACTTGACGCCAAGCTAATTTTCTGTCCTTTTTTAATCGAAAAAAGTAGATGTGCTCGCTAATACGCCGATCTGCGAGTTCGCGAGGCGAAAAAATGTTCAGTTGACTTATTTGAAGAAGCCAATCTATATAATTTATCGTAAGATATGTTTTTAAAGTCGAAGTGCCAAAAAAATAGTATAGGATCGTCAATATTTTCACAAAGCTCATTGTATTTTGAAAAACTAGAAAAGCTAAAAAATATGGATCAATTATGGCGAGTAATAGAAATTTTCTGTTAACGTACGAAGTCCAAGAATGAATAAAAATATTGAATGAATAAATAAATAACTTAAATGAACAACGTGCAATATAAATGGCGAGCGGTGTTTTTTCTTTTTTATTCCTTTTGCACCCCGCCAGGTTTTCTGCCATTTAAAAATTTTTGGTCTCCAGGTCCCCATCATTTATATCAACACTTTCAAATTGCTTTGGTCTGTAATTGCACCTTTCGGGACATGCAGGCATGATTATTTTTGTCAATTCAGCAATTTTTCGGTCGAAATTTTTATTTTGAAAGAAATTTCGAATTGCTACATAAAAACGAATGGCAGACGTTCTACCAAGAGTTTAGTTGTGTTTTATTGCACCATTCTACTTCGAAAAAATTTTCCACTAGACAAGCTTATTTGTCGTATTCTTTGCCTGACTATTCGCAGACTATAAACTTTTTACATTAGAATTATCTGTCACGTAATTAACAAGTAATTAATTAATAATATGTGTAAATAATAATAATCAAAAATTAATATTAGCATTTTTAATAATTATGGATTAAGAATTAATAACACGTCACAAATCAATTAATCAATTAACAGTCGAAATTTATCTCTTGTTGATAATAGAATAAAAAAATTAAAATAAATAAACCCACATCAAAAGAGCGAAAAAATTCGCTAATTATTTATTAAAAAATCAAGTACAATGGATACTCTTAAATCACGAGTTATTTCAGCCGTATTACTGTAGATTACGAATGAAGGTCACGGAACGAAAATGCGAAGAATGGCCCACAAAATCGGATCAGACAAAAAATTCGACAATTCGCGCTCGTATATAAATAAGAACAATAAACGAAATTATACGGAAAAACGCGAGTCAAACTTGTAAGATTGGCGCTAATGGCTTTCCGGCCGCTTATTCCATCTTGTTCAGGATAGTTGAGAGCGTGAGAGGGCTGAAAATTTCGGCACTCGTGGTCGGAGGGCATTATACAATGGCTCTACTTTTTTTGGACAACCAATCGAATGCAAAACAGGTCGGCGACGATTTCAATTAAAAGAATCGATTTTTTCCTGATACGTTTTGGGCAAAAAACCCCTAAAATTTCGGGTTAAATTACGACGAAAAAAATTGCGGCGCGCGCGAATCGGCGCCTAAATTAAAACGACGTTTACCTTCACGCTATTACAAGCTTAAAGCGGGCCATTGAGTCCAGAATAGGCTTACAAGCAATCGAGATAAACAAGATGCAATTTTTTTCGGGGCAGAAGACGTAAAAACGGTGGCTGGAGAAATGAACGAAAAGAATTTTTAATGAAAATCAACCACAAACACGTTTCTATGCGCCTTGAGAAAGATATTTGTTTGTGTCATCGCGTAATTCAGCGCTAATTAAGATGGTTTCCCGGTCGAAATCGCCTTTGGAGACAGAAGAGTACAGCGTGTAATCGAACGAAAACTCGGGGGTTTTACTGGCAGAAACGAAAAGAGAGGGTACCTTGCATACATATGAGTATATATTTTGGTATTTTTATACCATGAGGAGGTGGAAAACGTTTTTTCGACTATAATTCTTAATCTTAGATTTACTAGCATACATGGACATCAATTAAATTTTATGTGAAGAAACTGATGCTGCGAAATCGCAAAAATTATCAAATAGTCAATTCCAGGGGCCTACCGGATTATTCAGCGTCTGCGAGGGCCAGACCCCCACGCCCAGACGTGATTAAAAGTAGAAATAATTCTTAAGACTTATCACATCCCGGATCAATGCTAAAAATTAAAAGGGAAAAAAATGCAGGGTGGGTCACTTATTTATCCAAAATTATTAAAAAGTGTTCTGCACGATTCAATTCTTCTTCATACTAAGTAAAACATAAAAATTTTGTCTTAGTAGAGCGCTATACACAAAGGTTTTATCTCTGAAAGTTCGACTGTTGGCTTTGAATTATTTTATTAGAATATGAAGTTACCAATACTCCAAAAATGAAAAGAAAAACAAGAAAGAGACGAATGGAGAAATGAATACAAAAAGCAAGCTGTGAGTAAAAAGAATACAAAAAGATACCATGAATGAAAAGTTAAAAAAAACGTAAATTTTTAAATAAAATAAAAAATAAAATAAAATAAACAAAATAACAAAATAAAACAGAAGTAAAAACTAAAATAAATAAAAAATTTAGGCAAAATGACGTTTTTTTTGTCATTTCCTTGTAGGCGGAATCATGCCGGTCCAAAAACTTTCCTGAAAAAATCGAAAAATTCGAAAATTCGGCTTAAGAACAGTCCGAGATAACTTGAGCTATAGCTCCCTTGCCGTGTATCTTACGCGTGGGACAAAATGCTTACAACGCCAGTCGGGGAAAGAATTGTTCGAATTACTACGCTTTCACTAAAAAAGTCATTTGCGCGATAAATAAGATATAAATGCGCAAACTTTCGTCCACGTGCGAAAACGGTTGTTTAAAAGTATGAAAATCAATCATATTTGACATTCTCTCTATTATACGAATCCAAGAAAGACAGCGTTCATCGTTTCCATAGACACATTTGATAAAGTTGAATTTTCAAGTAACACTTCACTATTAGGTACTGCATTTCGTATATGTACGCGCCGTATTAGCATATAGCACCTAATCTAATAAAGTTTCAAATTATGCAGACGCTTCGGAAAAGGGACCATCGAAAGCTCGATTTGTCTACGTGATCGGAGGCAGAGAAAATTAGATACGGCCGAGTATTTATTTCCTGGCATAACCGAAAATTCGATCGTTAGGTACTCTTGAAGTACTTGATTGGGAAATTGCCCAAACTCGATAATTTTATGCACTTATCAGATGGGCCGAATGTCTGGGAAAAGTTACCCGTTAAATCTCCGAATCGCGTATTTCTCCATTTAATCAGCTTTTTCCGATCTGCAATCAATTCTCTTTATTTGTGGACTTGGGTTGAGTCCCCGGGCGGTTTCCCCGAATCTTGCAGAAGAGCAGCAATACGCAAAACGCGTTTAGCGTACACATTTGAGAGCCGTCGTCATTTCACATCTTATGCCCAAATTTGCATGTCGTCTTCAGGGGTCAAATGACGTCATTGCGAACTTTAGGCGCGGCAATTAGTTACTAATTCGGTAGCTTTATTCAATTATACTTGAAATGAAACGATTTCTGTATATTCTCTTTGATCACTCTTATCTTATAAACATATTTCCAACGAGTACCGCGTAAAGAAATATCATTAAATAGAAAATACGAGCCTAAACGTGTATAACGTTTTGATATCGTAAATTTTCAGGTAAATCGACCTCTTAAACAGCCTCTTCGGGATTTCAAGCATTTTTATGAAAATTCCGATTTTTAGCGCCTAAGTTCAAATTCGTCATATATTTATTGAAATTCAAACCGGCTTGATGATACTCAGTGGACATAGATGTGGGTGGAAGGTTTGCGTGTGAGAGGAGAAATTCGATAAGTCGAAAGGACTGAATTTTTTAAAATGAGAAATTTCGGCTGCTCGCTATTTTAATTTTAAAGCAGTTTTTAAGCTTTTCAGCTTAGTATAAGTGGAAAATATTGTCTAAACCGCAATTAACAGGGTTTGCTTATCAATTCAGTTGAGCTCAACATTTTGTATCTGTAGTAAGCGGGTTTTTATGGAGGCGAAATAAGGAACAAAAAAATCCAAAAAAAGAAATAATGCCTTTGGCTCATTCTGCGGAGCGTGCCGGTGTCACGCGGTAAAGTGTCCGGCGTCGTAAAGTGTCCGGCCGGACACTTTAAGATGCCGTAAAGTGTCCGGGTCCATCTTAAAGTGTCCGGCCTATGTTTGTGTAGCGTAATGTCATTTAGGAATGCTCTTGCTGGTTAAGATAACGAAACAATTAAGCACAGACGATTTATTGCTGCACTTCATGATTTTTGGAATGATGCAAAATTAGGTACCAAGACAAATTTTTATTTACAGCGAATTAAACAAAGTAACTAAGTGAAACGAAATAAAGAGAAGCATGTGATGTCACGTAAAAATGATGATAAATAGACACAGAGCCATATTTTCAGGGGTGGTGGCGTCCAGCCCAGCCCTCGTGGCCGAAAAATTATTGAAAGGTGAAGACAATGTGCAAAAAATTGGAAAATTGCATGTCTGACGTGAAATCCTTGAAAATTCGGCGCTTTGCAGAATATGTGGAGTATTTCCTATAATTCTGACTCTAGTGCGATTAAAAAACGACACTTTTTGATTGCAAAATTTTAATTCAAAGATATTTTTCAGAAACTTTGGAGGATCAGAGCCTCCGATTCGCAACGCACTTTCGATAACGGCCAAATATTTTAAATGAACTCCAGAATATTTATGCATCAGAAGCAACCAAAAAGTCATACGATTTTTGATCATAACAAGCGGTCAAAGGTCACAGCATTGCATTGTGCGTAAACAATAGTCAGTTTATTGTTGAATAAGTACATACATGCATATGCAACTTCGCTACTGTTACGAAAAATAAGAACAACATGACCCGGACACTTTACGGCAAGGCCGGACACTTTACTGCTCATCGTAATGTGTCCGCCGGACACTTTGCCGCATCGTAAAGTGTCCGGCCGGACACTTTACCGCCCGGACACTTAACGACGCTACACCGGCTTTCGGAAAAAACACAGGCAGATGTAGGCAGCGCCTAAATTTTCAGCTGGGTTACAAAAGTTTCCAAAGTATAAATAAAGTGCAGAAAAGCTGATGGCAAAGGCAAAAAAACCTAATTTTTTAACGTTCCTAATCGAACACTTTCAAAGCACAAGATTTGCGACAAAAGGCGAAAATCCTTCTGTGAATTTTTAATTATGGTGTCTTTTATTTTCTGGAGGGAAGTTCTCTTGGATTTTGGGAGTCCATTATCGACACTCTTAAGTCCACGTGTAAATGCAGTGGAACTGTGTGCCGAAGCCTAAACTTGCCGCTGAATTGATCTCAAAAATATTGTCTAAAACACAGTTCTAGTATGGATGGCATTTAAAGCCTTTTCACAATTTTGCTCCAAAGTAGAGAAAAATTCTGAATCACTCAAAATATCAACTAAATAATTGCACATTTATTCATTTTCACCATTTTTAATCTCTTAATGATATAAGCGAAGCAAAAAGTGCATTAACGCAATTAATTGTTCAGCCATCGCAAGCGATACATTTGGTCTGCTAAATCATTCTTAAGGAAACAATCAATCGATTCAGCGTTGTTTATAATTTTGCCCAAAAAATCTGTGTGGATCTTTTTGTTTTTCAAACTTTTTGCTATCAAAAAGTCTAAAATTTATTGTATAACTACGATTTTGGTTTTCGGGCACTCACATTAACAAACATAATACAGATCCCAGCAATAATATAAAAGTAGATTAGAGGCGCACTAATAATCCCTAGAAATGTCGTGACACAAACAAAATGGAAAAGCCGTAAGAAAGATGTTTTTGAACTATAGAAAACGTCGCTTATTCATCGAAAAAGCCAATTTTGCGTGAAATTAATTTTTTATTAGAGACGGCTGGAAAATTTTACAGTTTTTCTTGATAATCATCAATAAGTTTTGGGAATAAGTCTGGTATCCTAAAACGAGATGAATAATCTCAGAAAAGATTCTAATGCGTAAAAGCGCCCAAGGCGAAATGAGTAAAACGTTTTCAGCTTAACGGCGTATCCAGGCAAATCCTTTTCGGCATAATTTCATTGTTTTTTATTTCTCCAACACAACAGCTGCCCTTCCTTCTCTATATCAATCAATTGCAGCGCCTGGTTAAAGCGTTTAATTGGCCAGTGGGTCGAAAAAGAGAAAAAACAAGTCAATCAGAAATACGGCTTTATTTAGAACGCGTTTTCGCAAAAAACAATTCCACGAGTAAACAAAAAATAAAACGATTTTGGCCCCAATCAAAGTCGGATTAAACTCGGCTTAGATGTACCCATTAAATTAGAATAACGAGAAACGGGATCCATTTTTTGTCCGAAAGGTGTAAAATTGTAGAAGAAATGATAATCCGCTGGAAACAATAACAAATAAATATAATTCCGGCAATGTCTGCTATTTTGGTGGGCAAATTCGACATTCGGAAATTGACTGCAGCATCCATGTATATCGAAGGAATTCTGGGGGTCAGCCCGGAAAATTTTTGCAACATGTCTTCCTAAGCTTAAAGGCGGTGATTAATCCTCCGAAGCACTATTTTTCTATATTCCGAATATTCTTTTCGTTGTATAATAAAAATAAAATATTATCAAAAGAAAATTCGAAACAATTCGAACAAGTGGAACAAAATATAGTCAAAAAATGAGAATACAGCTCGAAGCGCCAAAAATATAGCACTTTTGAGTTAAAAGATAAGCTAAAACGCTATAAATAACGCATTTTTACGATCTTTCTGAAAATCCTAGATTCTGGTGGTCTGTAAAAGCCATTCTGCGGAGAGTCAAGCCTTTTAGAATATACAGGTTGGGCCAAAAAAAGGCTACATTCCAATTCAACATGGCATAACTTCGGCTGATGAGCACTTGAGACGTTAGAACCGGCAACATTAGATAGATAAAAGTGTCTTCTTTCGAATCGTATAAAAACTTTTGATCAGCTGCCAGCATTTCTTGCACTATGGCTATTTGTTTACACCTCATTTTGATATTGTTCTAACCTCAGAGTTTCCATATTGTATCCCATTACTGCGCACATAGGAATCCTTTTTTGACCTGTTTGCGAATAAATACCTTCACAAAAATTAAGTAGCACACTTCTTAAACCCCCAGAGTAGATACGCTTCCTACTGAGTGCAAGAATTTCAGGATATTGTGAAAATAGGATGCAAATCGATGGCAGGACCAATGAGGCTATTGGAATTACAGAACAGAAGAAATAGCACAGCAATTACTTGTGCTTTATAACAAGAATTATAAACCCGATATAACACAATGATTACGTATTCAATCAAAAATAAGAACAATGACCATTTAACCAAAAGAATGCATTGAAAACTAAATCGATTGCTGCATGCATGTAAAAAATCAATGAATAAAAATATCGAACAAAATCTGTTTTTTTGAGCATGTATGCTTATTGCTCATTTTTACATGCTGTTAATAGCAAAAGTCAGTTTATGGGGCATTTTTCTTCGATTACTGTAAACAATTAGTTATTTTTGGAGGAAACACATTCTTCAGATAATAAGTTGTAAGCAACATGCACGTTTGAGGGTTTGGGGTTCAAGTATTAACATGAAAAAAGAGGATTTGGGGTCTCTAGACTTTAAAACAGAAAAAGAAAAAGTTTTTAGATGAAAGAAACAAAACAAAATCCTCCAAGATAGATGAATTGCAAATGTTGTGCAAAATGCATAAAAATGATCAGAAACTATCATTTCTTATTCTATTTTATCCTTAATATGTTTTTGAGATTATTTTAGTTCAAAAAGAGCTTTCTGGCTGACCACGACCCTTCCCCAAGGCGGTCTATACCCCTGTTAGTTTGTGGGTCGCTTAGAAGGTCTTATTAAGCTAAAATTCTAAAGGGCGTAAAACCATATATGTACGTGGGTAGCTGTCAAATTCTGGGATCTAGTTGGCGTAAAACCAGCAAAAATTCCAACAAACTTGCTAAAAATTCAATTCAGGAAGTCTATCAATTTTTAGGGTCTACCGGATTCTCGGGGTTAATTTACAGTTTATGATCAAAATCGCCATCTTATGCTGAAAAGTATTGAGTTTTATCCATCTTCTACTCAATTTTGCCCTATTTTTACTAAGATATTTCTATTCACCTACAGGAAAGGGAAAAGAATAATTTTTGTAAGTAATGGGACGAAATCGCAGAAAAACCCTCGAAAATTATAATCATTTGTGAGCCATTAAAATCGATAAAAAATTTAGAATTTACACTGTTTATGCGATGTTTATGAAAATAAATTCTTCAGAATATCTTTGCTGAATGAAGTTCCCCAGATGACTCCCTGAACGTGACTGACCGTTGGACTTGCCATGCTTTTCGCTTTGCATCTACAATCAAAGGACCATTTGTTGTGCAAGGGGAACCAGTATTTCTTTAGATCAAAGCATCTATTGCAACATTCAAGAAAAACACATGATAGCAATAAAGACGCAATTTACGTTAAAAAAAGACGATGAGTTTTTAAATGACACACATGACAACATACATATGAATACAACGTCAGCAATAAAGATTATACTGTATTAAGAATATTAAAAAAGTATTAAAAAAGGGTATATAAAAGGCCTTTAAAAAAGATATCAAAAATTACATACATTTGTTATTTAAAATATTTTTTAATCTGTTAATACTTTTTAATAGAAAGTTATGAACATAGTGTAAAATTTAGTCATTGTTGCTTCTAAATAACTGAAGTTTCTGCTATCCAGAGCTATTTTCAAAGAGCATTCCAAGAAGCTTTACTATATGTATGTATACGACATGTCTATTAGTATTTGTTAAATATTTTATCCGAAATTTTCTCTTATCAGCCTATGTACACATTTTTTAGAGTATACAAACTAATGCCTATGCGTGTAGATGTGTATAAAATAGATAAGCTACTTTTCCAGTAGACGATCGACGCTAAAAAAATCGCTCACCATCATGAGATGAAGTAAGTTCATCGTTATCGCGTCAACAGATGATTTGTATGTGTATCTCAGGATCTAATTAAAATTTTTTTATTTTCTCTGCAAGAATGTTAGAATCAGCTCATTTAAGGTCAAAAAAGATCAAGCAGGGTCAAAGCTCATTGAATTGGCATCAAAAAAATCGCAATAACGCTAAAAATATTCTTAAATGTAATTTGGGTCGGCGGCAATTTTTTGAAATTTTAAAAGGCCCGACACAACTCAAAAACCTCCCATGTCCGTTTGTATCAATACTTTATTTTAAAATAACAGATTTTGTGCTATGTGTGAATTTGTATGCAGGCCATGCTACACGAACCTGGCGTCATTTGCATTTGCCTCGTTTGGAATCCTAGCAATCGCGAGTGGTAGCGTATCTTTGGCGCTCAATTATGAGATTTTTAGGTAACTTTTAGGAATGTTTTATTTTTTGTGACTATAGGGCTTCAGAAATTTTAAAAAAGTTGCATATCTTTTTAAGGCTCAACCCATCGATTTCCTGGATATTATTCTGGAGCGGTGTCCTTTCAACCGTTTGCGCCGCGGTGCTTTTTACTGGGGCCATTTTTTATCGATGCAGAAAGCCCAAATTATCTAGATGCGTAATTTATAAATACCCGACTCCTAATTTGCGTAGATGGCAAACGCCTTCAACCAATTATTCCTTCCCAACTTTGTATCCGAATAAGTACGGCTAACTTAAATTTAGGCAAATTTAACATACCACAATCTCTTTCAAATTTTTATGATTGAAAAGCTGTCTGCTGTTGTGCTGTATTAAAAATGTACACTAATATTCCTTTGTTTTTCGTTATAGGGAAATTAGCGATTGCAAAAGTAGTTAATATGTGCCTAACTATCAACTGATGTATGCAAATTCATCTCAACGAATTTTGTCAATAATGATTTTTCTTCAGTTTAAGCGTAATTTGATAAACCAGGCATTTAGCTGTGAGAACAAGCTGGAAATTAGCGCGAAATTAGCACCTCCTTTGAGCCCATACTTTTGAAACAAGTAATCTGTGAATAATTCACTGTATCATTTTATTTATTCAATTAAAGTTGAGAATACTCTTCTGCTTTAATACTGTTCTCTTTACATTAAACTAATGCAATTAAAGACATATCGCACCACATTTCCGATCTGGGCGGGTTTAACCGTTTTACAAGGTCAGTCAGAGGAGTTTTCTAACCAAAATAGCCTTTTTATTTTTATCAATATTTAGCCTTTTTTGCCTTATTTTTCCAGTGAATTGCCACACACGCGGAGGGAGGGGAGTTTACACCTCCATAAATCCAATAGAATCCCAACAATCGATTTGAGGTTTCAAGATGTTCTTGGGATTTATGCCGGCTTCACTCCACCCAGACCGCCCCTGATTTGGCTGCTGCTTATGTATGATCTATACCCCTCTTAACCCTTCATGCGCATGTCTGGCCACAAATAGGTGCATCTTTCACACTGATTCGAAAATCAAAATCTATAACGTCCAATTTTTTATTAAAAAAACATTTCTTTTTTAATTTATCGTTTATTATTCAAAACATTTCAGCTATGCTTACTATTGCAACCGCGCATTCGATTTTGAAAGAGACAGTGCGCCTGTGAATCCATGCTCTTGCAGCTTATCTGATGAACGCTTTGGCACAGTTGATCAAACAGAAACGAATCTCACCAGATATAAATCGACGTTCTTTTAATCGGAAGGGCCTGCTGATGAATCTAATCGCATCGTGATATTATACAAATATATATTGTAGTTGGTACATATGTATATAGGCAGATGCCAAATTCTGGGGGTCAAGGCCGGCAAACACCACAAAAAAAACATGCCAAAAATTCAATTCTGGTAGTTTATCGATTTATCGATTTTTGCAGGGCGTTGGTGGGGATTTAAATTCTTGGTGGTGCAAACTCATTCTCCTACCCCCGCGTCCTTGTGCGGTATAGTACCTGCGGAGCGCCAACTGCATACACAGTCATACTTTAAAACACATATATAGTCGGTTCGCCGAAATTCGGTGACTCAAAAACTTTTTCGAATTGAAATATTTTGCTGCCATTTTTTCCATTCTGTCTGGGGTGTCTATACCATAGGTGGGCTGCCCCAAAATTCTGGGGTGCAAGATATTTCAAAGGTCAAAAAATGGTAGTAAAAATGGTGGTATAGCGGAAAAACACCATTTTCAACGTTACTCATCGAGCGCTGTCTATTGACATCCAAAAAATTGCGAAAAATTTTTTTTAAAAATTGAATTCTGGGGGTATTTTGGTTCTTTGGTTTCGGGGGGAGAGGTTTCGGCCTTCTGAGGGTGCATACCCCCAAACCTCTCAAGCCCACTAGTGGTCTAGACCCTTATTTCGTTTACCAACCTTAACTGAACATAAAGTCGAACGACTGCTGTTGTAATAGTATTCAAAGTGCAGCAAGGCACTAAACATATGCACGAAGACGTTAACACCAAAGAATTTAGAGCATGGCACAAGAATAATAAGCGAAATAACCATGCAAATAAATACAGTGGAGAATGATAGACCGGAAATTTTAATAGCTCACATATGTAGAATGTCTAAGGTAAATGTACATATATACGTAGGTATAAAAAAACTAAGTTTGTACAAGTTACAACCCTCAGGATCTGAAATGACCCGATTGAAAAGTTCACATCAAGCGGATGGAAAGAAAATTGCAGTCAACTTCGTAATCCTGATAGCACGGAGAAATTCTTATGTTTTTAAGCATATTTAAATAAAAAACCTTTTTGTCGGCAATACACTGGTAGCAAAAGTTAATTTTAAGTGTAAACTTTACACAGTCAATGAGTGTAAAGAATGTCTATAAATCTTATTTGTATAACCGATGTTTCAAATAAGATTTTACAAGAAATTGAACCTCCACAACACCATGTGAGCAAAATAAAACTTTAGTATAAACTACTTTACACCTTCATTTCGTGCAAACTGATTCATTGTGACCTTTGAATGTAAAGCATTCTCAGAGCTGAGATCATGTCACAACTCATAGTAACAGAACCTTAAGTGCGAAGCTGACACCGAAACGTCTTTTCCAACCAAAATTTAAACTTTACACCCCAAACGAACTCCATATTCAGCGTAAAGAAACTTATCAGACTGTGATTTCTAACCCTTAAGACGTTTTTTATTTTTTACATCCGGACATACCAATTTATAACCGGAGAACTTAGCAAACGGAATAATTGCAAAACCGTTTTTTAACGAGTGGTGAATGACACCTCCAGACAAAACTCTGTATTCAGTGTGGAGAATCGCGACCAGGTGCAATTTGTAACCGCCGACATATGCTTCCTTTCTAGAATAGTTTGCACAATCCGACTTAATACCGGAGAAGTTGGCTGACAAAAACTCGGCAACGCGTTTTTTTACCCCAGTTTCAACTTTGCACCTTCACACCTAATTCAGTATTAAGTTTAAAGAAACGCGTCTAAATAAGATGTTTAATCTTTGTGGCGCATTGGGGGTATGCACCCCTCAGAAGTTGGAATACCCCCCAGAATTGAATTTTTGAAATGTTTTTGCTTTTTTAGCGATTTTTTAATGCCATTGGATAGTGCTCGATGAGAAATGTCGAAAAATGGTGTTGTTTTCGCCATATGACCACTTTTAAGACCATTTTTTGACCTTTGAAAATTTTTTCAACCCCCTCCCCCAGAAATTTTTTCACCCCCTACCCCGAACTTCGGTACTGCCCACCTATGGTCTTGATTTATAACCGGCGAAGTTGACAAACTAAAAATGGTAAGTGTTTATTCGAGCACTAGCAGAGTGTAAACTTTAAGAACCGGAAGCTAACTCCCCGTTGAATGTATAGAAATTCGAGTTGTAGTATGTTCGTGTGTCAAAAAACTGTAGTTCCACGTCCGATTTGAGATATTGACCAATCAAAAAGGAGAGAAAACGGGTTTTAGCCCAAAGTTACACCCCTGATTTCGAACTTCACACCTCTAGAAATGACTCAATATTGAGTTCTTAAAGGCAAATTGCTGCGATGCGTGGCCCTTAGAACGTACATTTTATTTTTGTTTTATTCAATTTTTCTCAGCTTATACATGGAAAACTTGGCGGAAAAATCTGAGACAATATCTGCTTTTTACACCATCCACTAGATTGTAAACTTTGAACCACTGTATCTTAATCCGTATGACGTGTACAAAAAAGTGCTGGTAATCAATAAGTAGCCCTTGGGGAAGTACACTTCTGTCAAAAGTTTTTTTGGGACTCATAAACCACACGCGGGCGTGGGGTTTGGGGGTATGCACCCCCCAGAAATCAAAACACCCCCCAGAATTCAAATGTTGAATTTTTTTGCTTTTTTAGCGATTTTTTGATGCCTTTGGATGATGCTCAATGAGAAACGTCGAAAAATGGTTTTTTCGCCATACGACCACTTTTAAAACCATTTTTTGACCTTGAAAAATTTTTTCACTCCCCCCCCCATAATTTCGATGCTGCCCACCTATGCTCATAAACGTATAGTCCGATTTTGGCAAGAACCGGCGAAACCCAAATTTTTGCCCCGGTTGGCAATACTGATTCTTATTTTGGATCGGGAAGATGCATACCTATGATGCAGTATGTAGGTACATGTATAGGTACTTTTGAAATTTTTTCCGTTTGCATTAATCTACAATGTCAACAGTACATATCTACATGAAGTACATAGCTGATCGACAAAAAACAACGCTTTTGGACCGAATCTCTAGTATCCATTCGAAATTCCACCGGACCCACTCAGCCACGGCATCAGAAAAGTGGAAAATGTTGATGAAATTTTAAGGAGAATTGGAGTTTTGGCCCATTCCGCAGTATTCCCTAGATTCTTAGATTTAGAACAATAATTTTACGCAATCGCAACCAACGACCGTACACCTATAGGTACTTCCAAAAGCAGCATCTTAAACAAACTGTTAATAAATATTCATTCATGTGTACGGCGTATACTTATTTGTATATGCACTGACAATTAAAATGAATGTTTTCGATTTTCACACGATTCATCTTGTCCCATCCCAGTACAATAAGTAGGGAATAGGATTTTCCTAGGGGTACCCAAACTTTCCAAAAAGCCCTTCGCGTGCGAAATTGCAGTTTTCCGGCGTTTTACATCGTCTACTTTTATTCAAAATTATTTATGGCGTTACGTTTTTTCGAAAAATTTTTGAATTCGTGACAATCCTGTGCGAATGAGTCACTAAATTTTTTTGACTTAATTGAAAATCCGGCGCGAAATGCCGAAAAATTTGTGGAATTTAGACTGAAGGACGTTTAGAAGCTCGATTTACTGCTCGGTTTCCAATATTTGTAGCATTTGACGCCGAAAACGTTTTAGAAGCTATGCTCGCAAGCAGAAGAAATCTATGCTGAAATAGCTGTTCCTGATCTTGAAATTGTTTTTGGAGCTATGAACGAAAAATGGCTTCCAAGAAGCTATAAATAAATGTCACTAATCGGTATGATCCGGCGCGAAGCGCCGAAAATCTAAGAAATTATGAGCACCGCGGCAGTAAATGATTACAAATTACATATCCATTGCTTATATCGCCAAATTCTTTTGGCCAATGGAATGAGGCGGCCGTCCCCCGGCCCGCCCCTTTAAATCCCCCGCTGCGTAAAATGAGCCGCTATGCGCACTAGGACATTATCGTAGCCCTCCGCCCCAAATGCTTCTTTACGGCCAGCTTTATTTTAAGCAAAAACGCACAAAACTAAACGTTGCGCGCAATAAATTGCAGAATGCTAAGATACACAGCGACCATACGCGGGCGGCACCGAAATTCTGCGGGGGGGGGGGGTGCAAGATTATTCAAAGGTAAAAAAATGGCCTTAAAATGGTGGTATGGCAAAAAAACACACCATTTTTCAACGTTTCTCATCGAGCACTATCTATTGGCATCAAAAAATTGCAAAATAAACAAAAAAATTCAATTTTGAATTCTGGGGGGTATTTTGGTTACTGGGGGGGTGCATACCCCCAAACCCCACACGCCCAGGTACGCACTGGACTAATGAACGTATTATTATCATTCCTTGAACTTCCACTCCTGCCTGCACATCGGGCACAACTGCTGCACCGATTGGCTGTTGAGCCACTTCATGATGCAGTGGATGTGAAAGCAGTGAGTGCATTGGCCCCAGACCAGGGGGCATTCGTCGCCGGGCAATTTGCAGTCGGCGCAGCAGGCGTCGAACGCCATGCGGCAAATTCCGCACGAATCGTCATTGGCCAGCCAGCGCCACGCCCCCACGCCTTTCCAACGCTTCACGCGCACTATTAGCCCGCCGTCGGCCATTTGCGAATCAGAATCGAGTAGGCGTGGCTCGATGTCCATGCTCGACGCCGATTGGTCGTTATTTAATTGTTCTATAAGCCACGTCATACACTATAATGACGGATATTTGAACCGACGGTGACAAAAAAATATCTGGCCCGGCCAAAGCTCGACAGGCACGTAGCTCTGGGGAATGGGGGGTTCGGACCTCCCAAAATTCAGAAAAATCGGAAAAATAGGACTTTTGGGGGGTATGCACCCCCCAGAAGTTGAAATACCTCCCCCAGAAATCAAATTTTAAAATTTTTTTGCTTTTTTATCGATTTTTTGATGCCATTGGACAGTGCTCGATGAGAAACGTCGAAAAATGGTGGTTTTTTCGCCATACGAGTACGACCACTTTTAAGACCATTTTTTGACCTTTAAAAATTTTTTCGACCCTCCAGAATTTCGGTGCTGCCCACCTATGTTTTTAAAGACTATTTTGTGCTAGTTTTGGCCTTTTTGGGCTTAGTCCCCAAAAATTGGTGTTGGTCCCGCAAAATAGGACGGCCAGCTAGTTGCCTGCGGCGGGGGCGAATAGAACCTCCCGCAGGAAGCCGATTTGATTACCCAAGTAGGGTGCTGGATTCCATATTTACCAAAAGCCTAAAAGAAAGCGCAGTTTTGAGTGTTTTCTGCAATTTTTTTTGATTCAAAAGTATCACCTTTTAGGAGCGTTCCGCTACAAGAACTAATTTTTGATCGTAATATTTGATCTAGAAGACCTCTGAAATCGTCCGAAAATGCTAGTTGTATTTGTATGTTTAAGCGCTTAGAGTCCAACAAAACCGCTTCAACGTAATCAGCTTAATTTTACCTTAAAACTGCAAAAAATACACAAACAAGAAAATTTCGAAAAAATTAAAAAATAGAATAAATTAAACATAGTTAAAACATTAGTATATGGAGCGAAGCGCCGAAAATTTGACACTTAGCAAATAGATGCTAAAAACGCAACTTTGCTACGAATTTTCGGAACTTTCGAAAAATCGCGAATTCTGGGGGGATGCGGTGAAAAGAATGTCAGATCATATATGCTCATGCTGCACAGAAAAGTCCCCATTTCTCCATTCTGGGGTCTACAGATCCCCAAACATTCCCAAGCGCATGTCTGCTTGCTGCCATACACGCGCAGCCCCTAAATTTTGGGGTCAGAAACCTCTCGAGGACAGAATAGAGCCAAAAATTGTCCGCATGGGCAAAAACGCTATTTTTAAACGTTTCTCACCCAGCTCTATCCTACGGCATAATAAAATCGCGTAAAAACGAAAAAAATTGAAAATTCAATCAAGAGGTGTAGTAGACCAAACATAGGCGTGGAGCATAGGTGGGCAGCACCGAAATTCTGGGGGTGAAAAATTTTCAAAGGTCAAAAAATATTCTTAAAAGTGGTCGTATGGTGAAAAACACCATTTTTCGACGTTTCTCATTGAGCACTATCCAATGGCATCAAAAAATCGCTGAAAAACAAAAAAATTTCGAAAATTGAATTCTAGGGGGTATTCTGATTTCTTAGGGAGGGGGGGGGGGGGTATTTCGATTTCTTAGGGGGGTTGCATACCCCCCCCCCAAACTCCCCCCCCACGCCTACGTGTGGCGTGGAGTGGGCGAACCCCACAGAATCAGAAAACTCTTCCAGGATTCGACAGACCCCCAGGCCAGAATAAAACTTGAAAAGCTATGTTTCGTTTTTAGCGACTATGGTGGTTTGCCCTATCATAATTTTTTCGGCAAATATTTATGGAAGCTTCCAAAATTTTGGGCTCCGTCCGTAATTTAGGCACTGCCCATAGCCGTGCCTAGGGGGTGTGAACTGTGCGGCCGCACAGGGCCGCTAAAAAATTTGTAGTGCATGCCGTATAGAATTCATTTTTGGCGGCCCTCTTACAATAATTCGATACATACGTTCAAAAGGATCGATTTTTCGACGTTCTAATGCAAACACAGTCAGCTAAAAATCTTTACTTGCATTTTTAGGAGAACGCTGACTGAGCTATACTTGTTCTCATTTTTCAGACATATTGTTGATTTTTCTGTTGCAATAATGTGTGTCCAGAAAATTGAGTTCGAAAAGGCTAAAATGTCAAAATTTTCCGGCGTTTTGCACCAAGCCATAGATCAAATGAATTTAAAAGCTTGAATCAGCTGAAATAATCTAGCACTTCACATCACTAGTAATTTAATGCACTATTTGTTCATTGAATGAAAGTGCGCATGCTTGTTGAGCATAAAACTAAAAGTGCGAAAATGAGTGTGTACCAGTTTGTCTATTCTTTGCTTTTTTGTCTTTCTTTACAAGGACACAATCCTATTTTAAATAAAAGAAATGGCCAAATTTTCTTATGTTTTTGTGCATTTCCTGTTTTCTGAGCTGCATCTTCTTAATAAGAAGGCCTTGAATAAGCCTGAAAAGGGTAAGAACAAAAACTTCAATTTATACATTTTTCTATATCTTATTGGCAGCGACCATACGTGGGCAGCAAGAAAATTCTGGGGGGGTGCAAGATTTTTTTGAAGGTCGAAAAATGGCCTTAAAAATGGTGGTATGGCGATAAAAACACCATTTTTCGACGTTTCTCATCAAGCACTATCCATTGGCATAAAAAAATTGCGGAAAAAGCGAAAAAAATTTTCAAAAATTGAATTCTGGGGGGGGTATTTTGATTTCTGGGGGTATTTTGGTTTCTGGGGGGTGCATACCCCCCAAACCCCCCCCACGCCCAGGTGTGGCAGCGACCCGTTGCTGCGCTATGTAATTAGCAGAGGTCGAAAAACGCATTTAAGCTCAGAAGTTTTGTGAGATGTAAGAGTTCATAAATTTTGAGTGTTTTTGGGCTCCATTCAGGACCAAAATTCGGCCGTTTTCGCGAAAATTTTAACGTTATTATTTGACATTAAAATGCTTTTTTACAAAATTTGTAGGGACTCTGTCCCGACCCCGCAGGGAACGCTTGACCGCGCCACCAAAGACCCCCGCAGCATATGTGGGCAGCAACAAAATCCCGGGGGGGGGGTAGGTGCAAGCTTTTTTAGAGGTCGAAAAATAGTCTTAGAAATGATGGTATGGCTAAGAAATACCGTTTTCAAGGTTTCTCATTGAGCACTATCCACGAATACCAGCTTTAAAAACAATGGAAGATGATGAATCGCTCAAGTCATGCACATGGACCAGACATTTACTCTGAGCTAAAAGTTCTTGATCGATCAAGTCCAAATGAATTAACTTCGCCACTAGCTACTCTTAAATATCTATCAAATGACTTCCAGGATGTTTTCCCGAACCTTATAATTGATTTCAGAATTTTACTTACAATACCTATTGCTGTGACCTCAGCAGAACGTTCCTTCTCGGAACTGAAATTAATAAAGACATATTTGCGGTCAACTATGACTGATTCTCGTCCAAGTGCACTAGCGATTATTTCAATTGAAAAGGATTTATCATTTTCGTTAGATTTTTTGCAATTGATTGACCAGTTTGCCGCTCAGAAAGCTAGGCAAGTTAGTTTGTAATAAAGCACATCATTCACGAAATAGGTAAATTATTTGAGAAAAAACATACGATACCTACTAAAAATAATGTAGCACAATATTTTGTTAGTAAATTTACAGTAAGATGCAAACTGCGATCATATAGGTACATATGTAAAGGATATACATAAGTGATAATTATGATGCCTAAAATACCAGTTTTAAAAATTATGGGGGCCGCCAAAATAAGTTTCGCCCAGGGCCGCTAAACCTCTAAGCACGGCCCTGGCACTGCCTTAAGCTCGTAACGACGAAGCGTACATACAGGATATCAAGATGGTGGGATAGGCGGTCAGTGCTACGAGCAGCTAATGTTAATGGTTAATGGTTTTAATGATTACGTCCATAGGTGGGCAGCACCGAAATTCTGGGGGGGTGAAAAATTTTCAAAGGTCAAAAAATGGTCTTAAAAGCGGTCGTATGGCGAAAAAACACAATTTTTTGACGTTTCTCATTGAGCACTATCGAATGGCATCAAAAAATCGCTAAAAAGCAACAAAAATTTTTAAAATTTGAATTCTGGGGGGGTATTTTGATTTCTGGGGGATGCATACTCCCCAAACCCCCCACGCTCATGTGTGGTTATGTCCTTCCTGTCCTGAGAATTAATTTTTTAACATTATTTTAAATTCATTTTCACATTTACCAACGATTGATTATGATATAGAAAAGGTTATATGTGATAAGGCAATAAAAAATATTTCTGCAGGAATTTGCTACGATTGAATCGAAAAAATTAAACACCAACGAAATCAACATTAACAATATGTTCCAGTTATCACTTTACCATTGGTCAGGGGCGAATTAAAGGGGCGGCCGCCCCCCCCCTATTAGCCCAAAATAATGCGCAAAATTAAGGATTTTTGAGCGATTTGAGGGTTAAAACGGCTAATTTTTCCGCCCAAGGCAGGGTTCCCCCCTCCTTAGGAAAATCCTGGATCCGCCACTGCCATTGGTTGCATGATTTGTACTAAAACGAAACTCTTACCGTACATATAAACATCCTGATGCAAAAAAATTGGTCCAAAACCATTAAAAGCTACGGTGTAAATAAAGTTAAAATTTTTCAATCACCCAATATAATTTTTTGTCCTAATCTCTAATTTTTTCGAATAATTTTTAAGCTTTTCGAAAACAAATCTCATTGGTTCTAATTTATTTCCCGTCATACTCGTCTTATAAAACATTGGCACATGTTGAATTTCAATTATTCAGAAAAATATTCCTCAATTTGCACCCTTCTTAATTAAATCCTGAACAAATGAACAGTAGAGTTGGCCTCGTCGAAAAAATAGAAATATAATTACCTGAAAACTGAGTATTTTTCAACAGGAGTTATAAATTCCGACTTAATTAAAAAATTGCCATGTGCCGAATTTTATTATATATATATAGTTTTTAATTTTTAATCGAACTTTCCATTAAAATATCCCTAGAGGCCTAAAAATGGTCCAACACCCGGCATTTAAATCGCAAAAATCAGAACTGGAAAAAACGACAGATCAGAAAAAATCAGGAGTAATACTGCGAAATTTCGGAAAATAAAATACTGAAAAATAAAAATATAATGAATATAATAAATTTATAATAAATAATAGAAATTTAATAAATAAAAATAAAAATAAAAATATAATAAAATAATAAAAAATAAAAATAAAAATACTGCGAAATTTTGGATGATCAGCCTTTCAGGATTCAGGAATAGTAAACCTTACAACTTTTGTGGAAAAACAGCAGAGAGCAGTTGAAAAAACAAGTTTTTGCCTGAAAGCTGATAAGTTAAGAAAGATTATTGACTCCCGAAAACAGGTACCTAACAAAAAAAAGCGTTCATACCGTCAAAACCTTAAAAACACGTCGAAAAATGGTTATAAATATAAAAAATATATAAAAAATGATTTGCTAATTTGGACACATTCTTTAAGTTATTTATTATTTTTTAATTATTTTCATTACACATTTGGATCAGAAAAATATTTCTTGAAAGAAAAAATGGCCGACGAACCTCTACTCAAAATTTTGACATCCGCACTACTACTTTACACTTAAATACTCAAACGCTCAATTGTTCCTTGAAGAAGTAGGTAACTCAGAAAAAGTCTCAGTAAGTATTCGCTCCAAATTTCAGACTAGAGTAATCGGCCATTTCGGAGGAATTTCTATTTTCGGTCAAAAACGCTATAAAAAATAAAAATAGTAATAAAAAATAAAAAGAACAAAATAAATAAATAATAATACTAAAGTAAAAATGGAAATTTTATTATAAATTTCTCACAAACAATAAATAGAACAATTATAAAATTACAAACACCAAATAATAATTATTATTATTATTATAATAACCACACATGCACATTAGGGGTTTATGGAGGGGGCATCCTGCTACCTGGACTTTTGAGACGTTTGAGGAGCATACCCCCTCAGGCCATTTGGGATCAAAACCGTTTGCTTAAACCATGAAAAAGCGCCAAATGACGTCTAGCAGTGTAATTTCAAGTATATATACTTCGTAGTAGATTAAAAGGAAGAAGTAAATGGCCTTCGATTTTTGACAAAAAAATGACAAAAAAAACTCCTAAAATTGGCCAAAAAACACTAGCTCCTAGCTAAAATCGGGAGGGGGTCAAAGAATTTTGACATTGAAGGGATGGAAAGACAATCAACTTTAGGTGGAGGGCATCTCATTCCCTGTTATATAAATGGTCCTCAGCAATTCTTATGTGGGTGGGGCAGGGGTAAACGACATTCCATTTTGGGCGAAAATTGCAAAAAAGCGCCAAAAATGGCAAAAACGCAAGTTTTCGTCAAAAGTCGGGGGAGGGGTTACAAATTTTCTTACTTTGGGAGGGGGTAGGGGAATGACTAAGTTTTGGTGGGGTATGCACATCCCCCTGCCGCATGGATGCCCCTAACTGACTGACCCCCTGCTGCTCCTTCTCCTTGGCGGCCGCATCCGTCAGGTCGCGGACTGCCACGGCCAACGCCTCCGGATTCACTCCGCTTTCGATAAGACGCACGCATATTGCCAAAGTCTGCTGGCTCAACCCCGTATTCAAAATATCCGATATTTGGCCGATGACTTTGAAAAAAAGTTCAAGATTAGCGCATTTGAGAATATGGAAAAGAGTGAAAATTTTCTACAGAAATTTGGAAAAAAAATATAAATCTGGATAAATTCTATTGAAAAAATCATTAAAAACTTAAAAACTTCAAAATATCATCGTACAAATTTACGTGCGATGCACACGGTCAAAAGCTTTAGGAGGGGGTAAACCGAGTTTCCTTAGGGGACGGGGAATAAGTGAAGAATTTTATATATATTTATGTCGAGTTCTTGTACTTAATTAGTTGTAGCTTATTTTTAATGAATATTTAAATTTAAATTTGCATAAAAACAATAAGAATAAGGACAATGGAATAATCTGTAATATCAAATATATACCGAATAATGAAAGAAAAGTGTCTGGATGAATGAATCGAACAGTTTATTGCTCGAAAAATAAGTGTATGTACTTAAAATTACACTTTTATGAATCATTTGAGGCTTTCCTGGTAGGGGGATACCCCCCAGTGTGCATGTGTGATTATTTTAAATTTATATTTATTTACACGCAAATTCAATCAAGCACAACATTTCGTTTCTAGCGAGTTCTGTTGCGCTGAGATTTTTAAAATCAATCCCTTTCCAAATACTAAGCATAAAAATAGTATTAATATTTAAAAAACTTTAAAAATTCTTAAAATTTTATTATAGCATAAAAAATATATATTCATAAAAACTAAAGCGCGTAGAATAGCTTCGGTAAAAGCTAGCTCACTCTCAAGAGTTTCTTTCTTGTCTTCTTCTAAATTATCACCTGGCATTTAAATATAATACCACGAAAACGAACGGTCGAATCAATAAATCAACGCTTGCTTATTAAAAGCGCATGGCTAATGGAGAAAACATAAAGAATAGGTATATAATGAAATCAGTGCAAAATGATGCAGCTACAAAGCTTTGTAACGAGTGATTTTTTCATAAAATGAATGTATATGTGAATGGAATAGAACATAAGTTCAGAAGGCTCTCAATTATTTCCAAGATTATTTGACCGATTTATGGAATTTCATGCAAATTCGAAAATCTAGACTTGCTTGTTAACAACATAACTCAGACTTCAATTTACCGTTGATCGAAATTGCAAAATAAAAGTGTTGTACTGCGGCTTTTTATCTTACAAACTGCAAACTTTGATCATCTTGTACATGTGCATTATAGGCTCTTACTGCAAGCCGCATGCATATAGTAAAATGAAAATTAAACAATTAAACACACTTTGTACCGTTAATCATTTAATCACTTGACAGCATACATGATTTGGGGGGAGGGTTCCACCCCCGCAGAAATTTTTTCACTCCCTCCTGAGTTCGTAATTTTTCGTAAGTTTCCAGAAATTTCCTGAAAATTTGCAGAAAAGTTTCTCTTTTAAGCGCTTCTATCTGCCTATTTACTCAAAAGTGTCCAGCGCTTCGCGCCATTTATGCATGTTTTGATGATATTTTGTCCAAGTTGTCGACTTTTTCGATTTTTCAAAAATGTTTTTATGCTCTAGAAAGATAGAGCATCGTCAGAAACGACAAAAACAATGTTTTTGACGCGTACCCAACCCACCATTTTTGGGCCCGAAACAGGCACTTTGAAATTCCCCTTCTTCTTCCTTCCCCGTCGGAATTCCCATGCTGTGTATGTCTGCTTAACAGCATATAAAGTCTATTAAATAATTTATCACTCAACAGCAGATAGTACCAGCTCAAAAATGGATGAAGGGGATGATGAATGACCTTCAATTTTGGCGAAAAATCAGGGATGTCTCAGGCATACCTGGGTGTGGGGGGAGGGTTCGGGGTATGCAATTCCCCTCGAGACCAAAATACCCCCCTGAAACCAGAACACCCCCAGAATACAATTTTTAAAAATTTTTTTGTTTTTTTCGCAAAGTTTCGATGCCAATGGATAGTGCTCGATGAAAAACGTTGAAAAATGGTGTTTTTTCGCCATTCAACCATTTTTAAGGCCATTTTTTTACCTTTGAAAAATCTTGCACCCCCAGAATTTTGGTGCCGCCCACCTATGGTCCCGAGGCAGACTTTTTAGCCGGGGCAAGATGTTACCAGTGATCGGACCGAGGGTACTTTTTGGACCCTCGGCCTCGGCCGCGGCCGAGGCGACTTAAAATCCTTGCCTCGGCCGAGGCCGAGGCCGAGGGTAATGCCGAGGGTCAAGCTTATATACCTATACCCATAAATAGTACTCTTAGAATATTTTGTGTGCACATGAGCTAGAGAATAATCGTAATATTAAACACTTTATCGAATGTCAAACAATTCATTTTTATTTTCAATAATAGTTGATTAAATGTGTGAAGGATTTATTGAATAAAGTCAGCAGCATGAAAACATACTTAATTTAACAAGTTGCCTTTGATGAAGACTTGGAAAAGTTTATAAAAAATATGGCTGAACAAGCACTTAAAAACTTTTATTACTATAAATAAGAAAACAGTGTCGAAGAAATAAACGAACAAACGAAATAAGATAAGTAAAGACAGAACTGTAGCCATTGTTGTGCTCGCTTTTGCAGTAATGCATATTTAAACACGTTTTTTCAGTCATCCAATTCTGGTGTGGCAGGTAATATGACGGAAACTGCACTGTACTTTCCGGTCATAGTTTCCCAAGGTCCAGAGATGAGGGAAGGGTGAAATCCCAAAATGGGGGACCAGTAAATTAAGTAGTGTCTTTGTATGAGCGAACAAATTTTTGTAGATATTTTATATAAATATATTTTTAAACATACACATTTTTACATACTGCCAGTGTGTGACCTGCAACTGGCATGCAGTCCTAAACAGTGTTTTTCTGTGCAAGATACCTTTTTACGTGTGCAAAGATGGTATCCAAAAGTCTTTGAACATTTTGTAAATGCAAATTTTTGTGTACTATTATAGTATTGTACAGTAGCGATTTAGTGTGGTAAAACAGGGTTTTTCGACCTCTGGTAGTGTATCTTAGCTAATTCCTGGGTTTCTGAATATTTGACATTTTTCCATTCTAAATGCAAATTCTACTATTTTAAAGATATATAGGACAGACAATTACTGATGCGCCGAAAATTTTCGGAAATTTTAAACCTTTTTACAGTTTTTGTCTCTCCAAAAATCTTTGTGTATGTAGATGGTCCTGAAAAGATTCTGTACATTATGAAAAATCTTTGCCGAATACAAAAAAACGTGGCCCTAAATGTGATAACTCGGCTTGAATTTAGTTGATAATATTAGTTCGGCGCGAAGCGCCGAAATTTTTATCAGCTTTTGATGAAATTTACACATAAAATTCGACTGAGAAAGCTAAAACAACTTGTACTACAAAATCAGAAATATTACAGATATTGTAATATGCCAATTAAATCTTGTAATAAGCACTACTGTGCGTAGAAATCCAATGCAACATCAGGATAAATTAGTCAATTTTTTCTTTGAACGGCAAAAAAGTGCAAAGTTATTAAATAGTACTTATTTTGCATAAAATTTTTAAAAACAGTATAAATAGATACAAAACATTTTTAAATCTGCATAAAGATGCCTAGATTACACAAAAATTGATTTTGGAGTGTTTATTTCCCCTGCTTCAATCTAAATACAGTATATTAGCGATATTTTGCGCGAAGCGCCGAAAATTTTTTGAAATTTCCTAAAATATACTGAAAAACGATATAATAAATATCACTTTGTCCAAGAAAGTATTTTAACATTGTATAAAAATGGCTCCAAAAAAATGCACGAGCCGAAATTGATTTTTGGCAAAACCTGCATTTATTGGCCTTTTTTAGGTGCATTTTTGCGATTTTCGGCCGAAAATTCGTGATCATTTACCCCCTCTCCCATAAAAATGGCCGAAAACCATACGTGTAACAGGGGGTTTGGGGAATTCCCCATTTACCCAGGGTTGGACATCCTCCCCACACCCTTCCCTCCAACGTCAACCCACCCTCCCCACTTTTGGCGAAAATTTGCGCTTTGTTGGCTATTTTTAGGTGCTTTTGCCATTTTTGACATAAGATTAGAGTCGCTAATCCCCCTCCTTCTAAAAATGGCCAGGGACCCCTACCCGAAATTTCAAGCCGTTACATGTATGCCGAGGAGCCCCTTACGAAAATTTTGAGCTGTTGCATGCATGCTTCATAGTGATAGTTTGTCTATTTACTCTTGCTCACATTCAAAAATACTGTATCACTTCGTGAAATTCTAATAGTTAGCTGCACTTTTGCCATAGTAAAAATTAACTTCAAAAATTATTCAAAAGGTTTGCACCAAAAATCGTCTGACAGTGACTTGAGTCTTGTACCTTGAGAGGAGGGTTATAACCCTCCCTCACCCCCCCTTTGGGAATGTGTGTTTCCGATCCATGTAGCGAGCATGAGAATTAAAACTAAGTCATCACATGAATAATAAATTGGCACTTTGCTGTATGTAACTTGGTGTAACTGGGTACGCGAGTAAAACCATAAGAAAAGTCTATAGGTAAAAAATAGCCTGTGTACTGCAGATGTATTCTAAATAGTTAATATTCAACGGATATATTAAACTTATTCAAATTTGATTTTAACCCTCGGCGCCTCGGCACTTTTTAGCTTCGCCCTCGGCGCCGAGGCCGAGGCTCCAAAAAACGCCGAGGCTTGCCGAGGCCGAGGCCTCGGTCCGATCACTGGATGTTACTCACACTAATGTATGTCGACCGTACGCTTAAGATCATTATGGCATTTTTTACGATAGTACTTAATCATGCAACTGTAAAATAGGGATTAATTACACGTTTCCCACCGTATGAAGACTTTTAAAACTGCAGTACTTAAAAAACGGCTTAAAAAATATCAATGATACCCGTGATTGTAAATCTGTCCAAGTAGATGACGATTATTAGCGCTACATCATAAATATGCAAGCTATCTTCATATTTTCGATAATTTGTGACTATTTCCGTGGAGGTCATGAATTGCAAGGTAATTTTAAACTTCATAATAGAATTCCCACATCATTTAGGATCTAAGCTCTATATCAATGTCAATTTAAAAAAATCTAAATTTTCTGTTATACTACGTGCTAGTCATTTTATTTATGTTTAAGATTAATTTTTTCGCTGAAAAATCAAACAAAATAAGCATTTCACTTCATAGTATGCATTTCAATATTTAACCTAATCATTTGTGTAACGATTTCCATTTCAACAGACTGAAGGCTATGAAAAGTTGTAAGTTTTCAGTGGATAAACTATTAATTTATCTATTGATTATGTACAGTGCACTTTTTGGATTTGTGACTCGCACTAGCGTGTAGCCAGCCTGGGAGAGTGGGGGTAATTCCTCCTGGGGAAAAATTCGACAGGCCCAAGAGCTGAGCAACATGGTGGCATGATGCTGTTCTGCGACGCAAAAATCAGAAAAGTCGGCGCTTTTCGCCAATTTCTTCAAACTTTTGGCAGTTTCTATCGTTGTATTGCAGGAAAACTCGGAAAAAAATTAGCGCTTCGAGCGCAAAAGAAGCATTTTCTCCGTCAAAAACGTAAAACAAATTTCAAAAAATAACTTTTTTATTGCTTAATAGTGCAGGACAATGTGAAAAACCCTAGAACCACATTATTTGACGGCTTCAGCCCCGTTTTTTATGGGTTTTCTAGATGGATTTTTCATTACTCCTGGCGAACATCCTGATACGCCTATTATGACTCGTGTCCTCCATCTGTATTGATTTTCTAAAAGTCCATGAAATCATGACTTACGAACAATATTTATTTATGATTTTAGGTCAGGAAACCAAGACCTGTGATCGCAGCATGGAATATCACTTCCTTCGAAAGCAATTTTATGCATTTTATCCACACGTGGGCATGGGGGGTTGGGAAGGTGTGCACCCCAAAAACCGAAAAACCCCCTACATTTTAATTCTTAAATTTTTTTTGTTTTTTTCGCAGATGCCAATGGATAGTGCTCGATGATAAAATGTTTAAAATGGTGTTTTTACTCCTCTCCAGAATTTTAGTGCTGCTCATCTAAGCGGTCAGAGTTGAAAAAATCATCGAACTTTTATTTATAAGATCTGACAGAATAGAATTGAAAATTTATTCGTCATCCGATTTAAACTATTTATTCAGAGATGCTGCATTATAAAAGTAATAAATAAATCACAAGTATATTAATGATATAATAATGGTATATTAATCACTCATTTAATAGAAAAGCGAATAAGTTGAATTTGAATTGCCTAACTTGGGTCCAAATCTACATTTGAGCTATAAAAACGCTACCATCCAACGGTCAAATTTTGCTATTTGAATTCGTCAGTATTTTAAATATATTATTTTTATGGTTCCTCAAAAATCTCTAGATTAATTTTAAGAGAGATTCTGAATCTCTTTCAATTAATTACAAATGTTTAAGTCCCGGCTCGGGGCAAGCCTTGCACCGGCCCGAGGCGCAAGCTCCGGCAATCCGGAGCCGGGGCTTGGGACCAGTGAACGACCGGGCCCGAAAAAACCGAGCCCGGGCTTGAAACTTTTCACCGGACCCAGGCTTTATGCTTTTACTAGATATACAGGAATCCGAGTATGCAAGCATGTGCATATGATACTAGAATGTGTGCATATGTTAAGAACATGGAAGTTAATTATATATAAGATACGAGTATGTTGAAGTGTTTAGTATTTATCTAGGCAATGAAGGAAATTGGTATCAAATATTTAGCTCGTAGCTTATCAAGATACTATTTTAAGATATTTCAGGCTCTACCTGAAAAACATAAGGGAGACAATCTCTCTGATTTTTAATTAATATCATAAGGAGCTTTCTGCATTAGTGCTAAATTGCGCATTTTTTGCCAGATTACAGTGACATTTTAGAAAATATATGTAGACAAGCATTAAACAGTTCGCATTGACCGTTTTTAAAGGTATTCAGAAAATTGTATTCCACGTTATGTTAATTAAAAATTTCTGGTATCTCAATTTTTACTCACTCTAGGAGCATGGTTGATGTTTCGCGATGACGTCAGTTTACTAGATCAGCCATTAAACAGAAAAAGCCGTTTATTGCTACTAATAAGTCAATCATTTATTCATTTTCATTAAGTCTGAACTGACCTAGATGTGCGCGACGAGAGTTCATGCAACAAGAAAAACTGTTTATAATAAAAATTAGATAGAAAAGGTGAAAATCGAAGTAAATCTTTGAGACATGAAAATTATTTCAAATTTCTTGCCCCACTCATTTTGTCTTCGATTCCCTCTACTCCCAGTGCTATACATAGTGGTTCAGTTCACGCAATTCAAATGTTCTTTTTGTGCAGAATTTTAGCTGTATTCATTAATTTTAAAGGAAATAACATGAGGAGCAAAGTAGGATGATTAGTTAATCAATAAATTAAGATAGAAGTTAAAAATTAATCGAAATCAAGAAATTAGTTCGAAATTAGAGATAATTAAGCAAGCATTTTATATTGTGAACTGCGTTCATTATATATCTTATTGTTTAAAAATGAAAACATTTTCCAATTTGCGTAGCACTTGAGTAAAAGAGTATTCATTTTGTGTACAATCGAACATTTTTATCCGTTTCGGAAAAAAACAAATAATAGAGCTTTTGCAACTAAGGCAAAAGTGTGTCGTTCAACCTGATCTAAATAAGCTGCATTATGCTGAGCGCAAACCTTCGACAAGTTTAGCATCTATCAGGGAGGAATTAGGAATTCAGGTCTGAGATTATGACTCAAATACTTTAAAATGCGACCAAAATTTTGAAAATAATTTATGAAATTGTAAAATCTTTTAGAACTTCTAAAAAATAATAATTTGAAACCTGATTATGATATTATGCTGAGATAAAAGGCGGAAATAAACGTATAATTGAGTGAGAAAACTTGGGTTTAGTAATTAACAGCAATACATTATATAGTCTAACCTACAAATAATCGGTCATTTGCTGTTATGCTCATTCTACCTTCCATCAATTACGTTTTCTGCATTTTTAAATGAATTGATTCTATAGACAACAGAGCCCCGCGCAAGTATTCTACAACAAAAGCTGAATAGAAGTGATAATTTAGGCCGGGCCCGGCCTGTAAAAACTGGGCCCGGACGCCTCAAGACCGACAGGGTTCAGGTCCCGATCGATCCCTGCTGCGGGATATCCCTACTACAAATTTTAAAAAAGCGCCTGAGCGCGACCTCCGCGCTCGCCAGCTCTGACTAAAAAGGGATCCTAATCCTTGCGGCGACGACCGACTTTTAGTGGGAAGGGAATCCCTCCACCTTTTGTAATAAAAAATACGTTTAAGAGATTTGCAATACGCATAATAAGATAAGGTTCGCGAGCCTAAGGTCACAGGCAAAGGTGGGCAGCACCCAAGGGGGGGGGGGGGCTGCGAGATTTTTCAAGGGTCAAAAGATGGCCTTAAACACGGTGCTATAGCGGAAAACAACATTTTTCAACGTTTCTCATCGAGCACTATCCATTGGCATCAAAAAATCGCAAAGAAAAACAAAAAATTTCAGAAATTGAATTCTGGGGGTATTTTAGTTGCTGGGACCCGAGCATACTCGGACCCCACGCCCAAGTATGGTCCCAGAGTCAATAGATTAGCTTAAGATAGATTTTTCAAGCTACATCAAACATGCGTTACGAATGCTGTGCAATTTTTCCTAAAAATTTTTGCGTAGGTTCCCGGATCACTTTCAAGATCACTATCAAGCTAGCCAACGACCAGACAACCAAAGAATCTATAGAACATCCGATTTTGGCATGATTATTTAACACAGCTGAACTACTAAAACTTTATATGCATGCGAAACGAATCAAGTCGTGAAATTTTTATTCACAAGGCAGAACGATCACACAAAACGATGTATAAAAATATACCCATACATGTAACAACTCTAAATCTTGGATGGGGTCCATACCTGGGCATCGGGGTTTGGGGTATGCACCCCCCTGAAACCTAAACCCGCAGGATTAAATTTTTGAATTTGTTTTGTTTTTTCGCGAGTTTTTATGCCAATGGATAGTGCTCGATTAGAATCGTTGAAAAATTGTGTTTTTCGCCATACTACCATTTTTAAGGCCATTTTTTGACCTCTGAAACATTTTGCACCCCCCCCAAATTTGGGTGCCGCCCACCTATGGTGGGGTCCCCAGCATTACATGAGCGGCAGCCAAATGCGCAGGGGTCAGAGTCGTCAAAAATTAAAAACAAAAACAATCCCAAAAATTTAAATTTTAGGGGTTTGTCAGCTTTGGGGAATTTTGATTGTGTGGGACGCCCATGTGTGGTCCCCAGCCATTCATAAACGGGGAAACGGGGGTAAATGATTTCCAATTGTTGGCTAAAAAATGGCAAAAAAACCGCAAGTTAAAATTGGAACGGGGGTCAAAATTTTCCTGCCTTAGGGGTTGTAGGACGACCAATTCTGTATGGCAGTGGCAGATCCAGGATTTTCCAAAGGGGGAGCGGCACCCTAAGGGGGCGGAACCCTGACTTGGGTGGAGAAATTAGCCGTTTCAACCCGAAAATCGCTAAAAATCGCTCAAAAATCCTCAATTTTGCGCACTATTTTGGGCCAATGGGGGGGGGGCGGCCGCCCCCCCCGCCCTAAATCCGCCCCTGCTGAATGGGTGATCCCCAACCCCTTGCTACATGCATGCTCAAAACTGACACACGGGTGGACAAAATAGATGAGTATGCGTGAAATTCGGACCGGCCTTATCAAAACAGAAAACGAATCACGATGAACTCTGCGACTAAATGGAATACATAAAAAATATAACATCGCGTATTCGATACACTCGGTAAGATCATACTGTAGCACAAAGAACGAATATCCAATTTTTGAAATTCAACATAAATAATACGCAATAACTCGATTTTTCGAATAAAAATTTGATTATTTCCCGCTATTAAATTTTTATTTACTTTTCCAAACTTATTCAATTTAATTTTCATTAAATCCATCTATTTTTAAATTTTTTCCTCGATTTCCACGAACAATCAGTTATATACAGCTTTTGAGTTGGCCGAAAATTGATCAGTCCGACATCGTAATTTTAGAGTTGTATGTAATACGTAAGTATGGGGACCATATGTACATACAATTCCGTGGGGTACGAAAATGCTTAGGATAAAATAAATACCTTAAAACAAAAAAGAAGAATACAATTCTGGGGTCCGCTGGACTCCGGAGCATACATGAGGGGCGGCGGCCAAACTTTTTTCAGGGGTGCGAAACCGATGGAGCGAAATAGCCAAAAAAAGCACCGAAAATTCAATTCTGGGGGTTAATCGATTCGGTGGAAGGGGGGTTAACCGGACTCTCAGAATGGGTTCCAGACCCCCCCAGGTCAGCCACCCTAATAACTGCTCCGGAGAACCCACTGAAATTTCAAAAACCAAAAATTTTGAAAAATTCAACGAAATAATCGGAAAAAATGAATTATGCTGAAAATCTAAGGATAGAAAATTTGGAAAAAAATTTGGAGCTTTGCCAAAATTAACCATCTTTGTACGAAGGACTAAACATTTGTGGGCAGGAGACAAAATTTGCTAGCAATAAGAAAGAGCTATATACACATAAGCGCCTAAACAATTTGAACTTTTCGACACCTAATTCTATAGATTACCATGAGCGCCGGAATTCTAATCTCGAATCACAGTCAGTGTAAAGTAGTTTACAATCAATAATAAATAAAATAAGACCGTAGACTTCAGGTTTTATTTAAGTTTTGAAGTAGCATTAGTCGAATTCATTGATTTTGACTCGTCGTCGGTGCCGATCTCGTTATGATCGTCGTTGCAGGCGCGTTGATTCAAAGCTCTGAATTTTTAGTCGCATTTTAATTCGAGTTTAATCCGGACATTGATTAATTTGATTTTTATTATTTTTCATTCGAAACAGAATATAATTTATTATCGAATATTTGTAATATTTGGTAAAATATTTATGTATCGTTTCGGAAGCATATAGAAAATTTTCAAAAATATTTGGCAAATTGTGACAAATATTTGAGAAACTAAATTTTTTGAAAAATGTTGAAAAATATTCAGAAACTTCATTGCGGAAAAAAGATTTCGACAGTTTGGGAAATTTTCGAAAATATGTATTTGAAAAATATTTCATTATCTATTTGTTTTTAATTTGGGCAAAATAATAAAAAAAAATTCGTTTTCGACAATTTTGGAAATAAGGAAAAACTAAAAAATGCCGAATTTATCGCCTTTTTCTCGATAAATGCCCAAAAATTCATATGTGCAAA